>OW240914.1:291735656-291795388 GCA_933207985.1 Pelobates cultripes
GGGCCATGAGGGTGGGGGGGACCTAAAGACCTTATAGTGCCAGGAAAATTAGTTTGTTTTCCTGGCACTATAGTGGTCCTTTAAGGGAAGCTAGATCGCATGTTTGTCAATTATGTCAATCAGATGCTCCCTATGGGCTGCGTTTGATTGAATAACCAAGTCTGAGTCGGATATCCGGTGGAAGTGCCTCTATTGGCTGTCTGTAAGTCAGCAAGACAGCCACTAGAGGTGTGTTTAACCGTGCAATCATAACTTTGTCATATCTACTATTATTATTATTATTACAGGTGTTTATAAAGCACCAACATATTCCACAGCGCTGTACAATTGGGGAAAGGACAACACAATAAGAGCAGACCGATACAACAGGTAGAGGGCCCTGCCCGTGTGCTTACAATCTAAATGGCAATGTTTTAGATTGCAGGGTTACAACTAAAGGGTCACAGTACTCAGAGCACTTACTTGGAGATAAGATTGTCTGGATGCCTCTAGTGGTCCTTTAAGTGTTTTTTGGACATATTATTTCAATTCTAGTTTTGTCAAACTGTTTCACTAGTATTTTTTAAAACCAGCTGGATTATATACATAATCAAGAGACTAATTTCTAGAAGATTATAAAAAAAGACAACTTCAAACCATCCTAATTTAATTAAAACCTGAAAAAGATGCAATTAAAAAAGTGAAGCACTAATGTCAAGATCAAATAAAAATGTAAAAAGAAGAACATAATTTGCAGATCATACGTATAATATCAAACAGCCTGGCAGAGGTAGCGGCGTATCTCGGCAAGCTGTGATCAATGATCTATGTTGTTTGAAAAGATAAACATTACAGCTGAACTAGACAGATGGGAAGCTCTCATCTCCCTATTAGGGAAAAGTCACTTGATAATTGATGACAGTAGATAGTCTGCTACATTTATTGCAAACAATACTGTTGATAACAGAGCAATACCAATTACAAGCTTTGCAGAGAAGAAAAGTATGACATAGGGAAAACCATTTCTTAAAGAAACACTCCCACAACCACAACAACTTAATTTTATTTAATAGATTAAACGCACAGTTGGGGCTCCGGTGCCTTCCGTCTGTATGAAGAAGGGTTAACTAGAGATCTGCTTTCAGGCTATTAATGGCATCCATTAAGAAAAATAGTATGCACTATGAATCGCCGGACCCTCCAGTCCCTATAACAATTTAAATAATCTTAATGGAACTCTGAAGTGGTTTTGAGTACTCGGTTGATTATCGAGTTACTCAGTTCTGTTCATTACTGGCTTAACCCCTTCAGATAAGCAAGTGCTTGGGATCTTCTTACACCAGTCCAATTAAGTTGTTATGGTGCCCAGAATGTTTTTTAAGCAAATATTAAAGGATGTGGATTGAAGAATCAAGGAAATATGCAAGTGATATATTCTGTATTTTATACAATGTAAATTGAGTAATAATATCTTTCATCATATAATATACCGTATTTACTTGAATCTAATGCTTTCCCTTAATGGCAAAATAAAGTCTCTAAAATATGAATGCACATTAGATTTGATGGTGCATTAGATACGACGGGCATTCATCACGAATTCTCTGCGATTAAATTTGTGTTCGCATTGTTGAGACATAGAGGCCAGACATGGTTTCTGTGTACAGTAAAGCTGTACCTTGCATCTTCGTCACAATGCGAATTTGTGTTGTATACCCGTTGTATCTAATGCACCATTTGTATTCGAATTTAATGCGCCATCAAATTTATGTACAAATGCGCATTACTTTCACCAGCAAAAACATTTTTCGGCTTCCAGGTTTTAAAAATGTGAATACGCATTAGATTTTATGGCGCATTAGATTCAAGTAAATATGGTAATATGGTATCTAATTAGAATGAAGAAGGTCTAACATTAGTTTTATTTGAACATGGGCTAGTATTAAAAAGATGTGGTAGCAGGGGCGGGGCTTAGCCGCCATATTAAACAGACACATGACAGCCGAGCTTTCCCTGTAAACTTACCAATACCTTGAAAAAACTAGCTCACAGCAAATTAAATTGAGGTACACTGAACTCTGGGGGTGCAGAGAGGCTACTGGATACCAAACTGTGCTTTCACGGCCTTACGGGGATGAAGGATCGGCTCAAAGTATTTGCAGCCTAACAGGTCTCGATTGGAAATGGCGGCCAACCTCCTTGCAGGGAACCTAACAGACTCTGCAGCAGACGGAGCTCCGTTTCCCCTCCCTTCTGGACCGGTGGGGGTTATCCCGGTCCCCGCTGAGCACACTTCATTATCAAGCCCCTACTACCCTGGCACCAATCTTGAAGCACTCTTCGTACCACACAAGATGGCGGCAGCCTTTCTCCTTGACAAGCAGGTCTCAGGTCTAGAGCAGCAACCTCCATGCAGCTATGTTGTACAGGGCCTGCAACGTTTGGAGGGTATTTTCAATGTCTTCTGGGCCACACTACAGGCCCGCTTTCAACAGCCACCACAGATGCTGTAATGGCACCCCGGGTATAGAAGGGGTTAACGCCGCCAAAGATGTTCCCTTCCCGAATACAAGGTCAGTTACCGAACACTTCTTAGCGCCGAACAGGAAAACACACAAATAATCCCCCCAAGTATGAGACGAGGCTCTGTATTGAGGGTCAAGCAGGAATCTGTTTAATGTGGGCTACATGCCCGTCTTTTATGCAGGTCTTCCATCCAGGGACACTCCCATAGGGACCTGGTGGAAGACTGGGACAAGTTTTTACAGTAACCAATCAAAAGCATACACATGGATAAACACTCCCACAGGAACATTACAGACCCTCCTCTCTATCCTGGAGATAATTGGATTAAGTGCTAGAAGTAACTCAATTACCTCCAGGGATAGAACATAACCTCAATTTTACAGAAACAGTAAAATACTGTAAGAATATTAAATAGTTAACTTGTTTATATGTATTTTATGCTTTTATAAGGTTTATAACATGATTATTGCTGACTGAAGGAATATTGAATACTTAAACGACATAATATGCTGACTGTGACAGACTAAGGTATTTCTTCTATAGGATGTAAGACAATGCTAAATTTCAGGATGTCTTGCCCATTCCGATTTTAAGGATATTCTTTTCCAGACGTATGCAAAAGCTTATCTTTCCATTGTCAGAATAACGTAATATAAGGAAGTAATAAATCTTATAGTCTGTACTGTAATGAATGGCATATACCATGGCTAATGTAAGCAAACTATGTATAAAAGCCAGCTCTGGAATACACTCATTTGAGAGTCTTGTAAAGCTGTTGTCCGTGTGTTATTGCTTACAAATGATTCTCCATCAACGTTGATTATGGTGACCGAGGGATCGAGAACCGAGGGGATTAGAGTCCATTACAACATTAACCCTTTCAGCTTGGTGTCAGAAGTGGGATAGAAGTTGGATCAGCAAAACCATTTGCGGTGAGTAGCCTTTTTGTGTCTTATTTGACGCTGATTGTCTATGACCCCCTTTGGTTCAGTAAGTCTGTATCCAGTAGATAGGAAAGGTGTAAGGACTCTAGTTATATTGAGACTGTAAATAGGTCTCCGGTTTATTAGACATTTGGTCTAAATATATAGGGTTTTGGTAACCCAGGTTAGTATCTAAGATAGATACAGGTTTTTGAGACCATAAGAGGTCTCCGGTTTATTATAGGGTTTTGGTAACCCAGGTTAGTATCTAAGATAGATACAGGGTATCTCAGGTAGATACAGGTTTTTGAGACCATAAGAGGTCTCTGGTTTATTAAGTCTATAGGTGTTCTGAGCAACACGGTTTGTAGATCTATAAGTATAACCCAAACTTCTCTTTCTCCCGGTCACCTTTGTTTGTCTTAAGTGTTTTTTGTGGGTGATTGTTTGTCTATATTGGGGACACACTTTGGTAAGTTAGTAGTGTCCCCACTCTGAGTCAGCAGTATGGGAAATGTGAGTTCATGTCCTGAGTGACCAATATATGTACATGTATATGTGTGTGTATGTATATATGTGTATATGTATGTATATATGTGTGTGTATATGTATATGTGTATATATAAGATAGCAGTACTTTTAAACAAATGGAGGTTTTAAAAATACATAGGGATTAAGGAGAGAACGCAGGTAACTTGTTTTTCTTTGGTTTTTACCATATATTGGGGCTGATGTGTACTGTAGTCCTTGCTGCTGTCCAGTAGTGATGGGAGTGAGCGCAGGACTTATCTTTTTGCAAGATAGCAGTACTGTATATTAGAAAAGAAATGACTCACAGGTTGTACCTGATAGACCTACTTAAATCTTTTTACTTTATTCTTTCTGTCGCATAGAAGTATAAGTTTATTACTCTGTTTTATTGTAAGTTATTTCACATGGGAACTGTGTGCCTGGAATGATTGTTGCTTTAAAAATACTATAAGCCCACTACACTTATTATGAGAGTGGGATAGTGTAAATGTGTTGCATTGTTTGCATGATGAGCTCAGTATATTTTATAACTGAGACAAAAAGTCACTTCATTAGTATTTGAAAGTTAATTCCCCATATGGGATTAATTGTATAGAAACACCAATCAGCATATCTTCCCTGCCCTGTGTGTTTGTTGCAAAGGATCCATACTGTAAATATGATTTTTGTTTGAAAATAAGAGAGCAACATTTACATTTTCAGCGGTCCAACACATGCTTCATTTTGCGCTGTAAACTAACCTTTTTATTGCAACAGATTCCTTTTAAATGATCCAGTGTAATAACTACTGCTTGTGTCTTCTATGTCTCACATTATGTGTTCTTTTAAATTGTGGTATATAGCCTGAATCAGACATCATGGACAAAAGGTTTTTACCTGTATTACAAAGGGCTCTTGGAGACTGACCGGTCTAAAGGTTTGCCATGCCTTTAAAACATGGTATAGTATAAATTTTTTAAGTCTCTGAGAGTTCTGAAAGATTCAGGTGAAACCATGTCTGTTTAATCTGGTCCAGATGTTTGCAAAAAATTTCTGTAAGATTTAAGTTGATGCAGCATCATCTCAGATTAGTTAATGGAAGTTTTATACAAATAGTTGAGTTATGAGCGCGCTATATAAATGGATCCTTTCTTTAAATACAATACTATAGTAGATTAAAGTAATGAAGTTAATTAAGAAAATGTACACATAAGAAGCCCTAAAATAAATCTAAACTAAAATTGGTATACCTTCCAATAATATGTTCTGAATACAGCTGTTAACTGTTTATTCTGTGTAAATGGTGATTGTGATAATGTGTGATAAGTGTGCAGTTAAACTTGAAAGTGGTTTAATTTATATGTTGCTGTATTGTTTTAAATTATATGTGAATCAGTTTGTCACAGTCTAGTGATACTGATAAGAATGACAGCCAAATAACCTAGCAAATAACTGTTTTATTAGTTGTTGAATACTAGCGTTTTGGCCAAGAATAGTTGGAGATTTGGAGGTGTTAGTTTAAGATTGCTTTTATATTGTGTCTATCCGTGTTTCCTAGGAGGGAGACAGAGTGTGTAGTTGTGTGCCCATAAATGTGATTTCTGTATTGGCATATCTGCTGGGTACCCATTATGTGTTTCTACAAAGATATTGTTTTATGAGATGACTAATATTACATGGGATGCTGAGTATGAGTTATATGGTTTGAAATGAATTGGTGATTATGAGTTTAGTACTTCAGTAAGATGTGCTAAAATTTGGAACAAGGTGGAAGCTGAAATGTTGGGATTATGGAAGAATAAGCAGTCTATATTCACTGCTTTGGCATATAAGCAAGATGCAAAGGAAGAGATTGGTAATATGATTTTTGTAAAGAAATTTTACAAGTGTTGGAAGGATGAGGCAGGTTTGATGTCTGGAGATGATATAGATCTCTTTAAAATACAGTCATGCCTTGGTAATATGTTGCCACAGTATTATTTGCTTGTGAAACAATTGATTTCAGACTGGGCCAATTTGGATAGCTCAGATTTTCTTACCAAGGTTATAGAAAAGGAAAATGCAGGTTGTTTTGAATTAAGAAAAGATTTAGGAAAGTAAGGTTGCTTATTATGCTCAGGGATTGCAACATATTATGTCCAGCTACACAGGCTGAGAACGTGGATGGGATGGAGCACATAAAGCCTGTGGAAAGGGGTGGTCAAAGAGGGGCAAGGGGATGGAGACAGGGAAATCAGGGTTATAGGGGTAACCAAGGAGGAATAGACAGGAACACTTGTTTCAACTGTGGCCAATATGGCCACTGGAGGAATGAGTGTCCAAACCCCAGGAAACCCCAGGAAACCCCACACACCCCAACAACCCCACCTTTCTCAAAATATGCCCTGTAGGCAAGAACAACACCAGACCCACTCCCAACACCACTGGCCAGCATATCGCTTAGTTCAGGACTTTAGAGCCCTGAATAGTTTAATTGTGCCCATTTCACCCATTGTCCCTGATGTGACATCCCTCATTACAGCCATTCCACATGATGCCACTTGCTTCACTGTCATTGATTTAAGTAATACATTTTTTTCTATACCTATTGATCAAGAGACACAGCTACTTATGGTTTTTACTTTTTGAAGGCTGTCAGTTTACCTGGACACGCTTACCCAAGGCTATGTGGATTCCCCAGCTGTTTATTCGTTGGTACTCCAACATACTCTAAAAAACATGGACCACCGGTCATGGTTCCGTCCTTTTTGCAAAATGTTGATGATTTGTTGTTATGTAGCCCTAGCTATGAGGCAAGCACTGTGGATACTGTCAGCAACTGTAGGTCACAAGGTTGTTAAACACAAAATGCAATTGTGTAAATCAAAGGTTGAATACTTAGGTTTTGTTCTGGCTTTAGGCACCAGACAATTGAGTCCAAAACGTATTGAGGTCATTCAGAGGATTCCAACACCCACTACTCGGAAGGAGTTGCTCACCTTCCTCGGCATGATTAATTACTGCCACCAATGGATCCCTGAATGCTCCCATTATGACTCAATCGTAAGGGAGGCTGTACGTTCTGACAGCCCTGAAAATGTCTGCTGGTCACCAGACATGCTAGCTGCATATATTGCCCTTACAGTTGTTATTGTGCAAGCCCAGGCTTTAGGACTACCTGTGTATTGTAAACCATTTCATTTGTATGCTTGGGACAATTGTAAAACCATGGCCGCAGTCTGTGCACAAGAGCAAGGAGGCGGTATGCGTCCCATAGCATTCTTTTCCAAAGTAGTTCGAGCTCCGGTACAGGGTATGCCGGCGTGTCTCAGAGCATTGATAGCATGTGCAATGGCTGTTGAAACTGCTACTACTATCACACTAGGGCATCCTACAATACTTCATGCCAGTCACCAGGTCACTCAGCTGATAACAAATCTCACCACACAACACATGACAGCCCAGCGCTTCAGTAGTTATGAGATTCTTTTTTTAAATACCCACAATCTGTTTTTTGGATTAAATAAGGTTTAGAGAAAGATCAGAATGATCTGTTCTCTAAAGAGGGGAGAATAGGCATACTTGAAGAATAGGCATACTTGAAGCAAGCTGCTTTATTTTCATCAGTCAGGCACATAGCAAGCACCATTCAATTCCTCATGAATTCATTTTATATTAGGAATCTCAGGCAGCATGTACAGTCTTTTGTAAGATCGTGTGAACGCTGCTCTTTTTACACACTTACAGATTGATTTTATTCATGTATCCAAAATTGGTAAGAAACAGCAATACTTACTGGTCATAGTTAATCAGTTTAGTGGATGGCATGATGCCTTTGTGACATCTAGGGAGGATGCTAGTGAAGATTATTGTTACTGAAATTATTCCCCGGTATTGCTGCCCTATAAAACCGAATGGTATGTATGACAATGTTTCTTCGCAGTTTTCCCTTACCTTCACAGGAACCTACTCATTCATACCAGCCCGGTGACAAGGTGTATATCCGTCAGCTGAACAGGACCAAGAAAGGAGGATACCCTTTTGGACCACCTGCTACTGTGATTGCTGTAACCAGAACCGCTGTCCTCACAGATTCCCATGACATCTGGATTCACGCATCCCGAGTGAAGCTGTGTCCAAAGAGGGGAACCAAGGAAGACAACACCACTCCTCGCTCGGAAACAGAAGAATTTCTCCTCAGCTAAGCATCATGGTTTTCACACCGTATCGTAGAGGATCATACGTACCTGAGACCAAGATTATGTTGTGTGCTATGCTTTCTGGAGTTGTTATACTCCCTCTGATATTGTTCCTTGAATGCCATTATGAGTACAAGTCAATGGCAAGTTCTGGAAAAAGACTCTGACATGATGAACAATTCTTCAATACCCCCAGCCCAGTTAGGCCTTAGCCCCTCATCTAGCATTCGTCACACATGCTCCCTCAAGAACCTTTCTCCACCACCTTTCTATTAGCATGCAATATGCAATCATTCATTCACTGAACGCATTTGGATGAATTGGACAAATAGTAACCCTTATAAGTACCAGTTACCCATATGAAATGTGTCTACAGCTAATGAAACCGATGCATTATGTTTGTTTAAAGGTTCACAGAAAATTGTTAGATCTTATAACGCAGAAATGTGCACAGTTAAGGTTGCATATCAATGTAAACAGACAGGCCTTATTACTTTTAATAATGATTATATAACTGGTATCATTAATTGGAAAAGGGGACAAATGTTAGTCATTATGAACGACACTACAATTGAGAACTATACACTACCTTATATTTTTACACCTTATTACTGTCCTTCATCCACTATCATAGAACCAAAAGTCAAACACGACACACACACACCTATTCCGTCCACATGTGTTAATACAACTGCCTTCTTACAAGCTGTACATGTGTCATTAAAAGTCACTACTCTTGTTGTAACATTATGTAATACAACAAACAAAGGCAGAAAAGGGAATGGTATGACACACTGTTAGGAGGTGCTGGAACCACTATGGGTATACTAAATAGTTATAGATATGGAGACCCTCAAGAATAAGTTAAACACAGCCAGCATGCATATAGGGACTGGTTTTCATGCTACTGCAAACTGGGCTCCAATTGTTGTTAAATCACAGGTTATAGGATTGGATTTAGATAAATCAATGTATAATTATTTAGATAATTTAACTGTTGCAACTATGAAATTCACTACAGGTCTAAGTAACTGGAGTACTTGTGCCATCAGGTATTTATGGATACAACAACAAGGATTGGCATTAGAAAACACACTAATGATTCCCAAACTAGAGAAGATTAGAGGAAAGCGTAACCTCACAGATAATGAATGGTTACTTCTAAAACCCCAATCCAGTAAATGCAATGGATGGTTAACTGGTAATGTTTCACATTTTTCATGCTCATGCTATTTTACATTATATCATACATCATCAAAGGATGTTAAATTAGCTTGTCAATTTAACACATTACCAGTACCAGTTTATGATCTTTTTGCCAAGAATTTAACCTGGTGGGCACCCACATACACAGGGGACTATATTTTTCCCAAAGATAACACACACAGGTAGCCACACATATCCTAAAAGGAGAACTCCTTAAGGTGAGTTCACAAATTCAGAATGATTTAGCCCATGATTGGTACAATGCTTTACTGGTTGGTCCCCTACTGGATCTCAGATAATGAAATCATTCTTCTATCATTTTGTTATTATAGTCCTGATTTTATTGTGTATGATTTTATATAACTGTCACCTTACTTGTACATTGAGGAAGAGAGTACAGAAATTAATCCATAATGCAGAACAGAAACAATTAGAAATTCTCCTCTCTGCCACTGTAGAGTATCAACCCATCTTTAAACTGGGCCTTAGGAATTACCACATGGGAATCGAGGTGAAGAAATTAATGAAAGTCCCGCAGGGAGTGACTAGCACCCCTGAAAATACCATGTGGAGGTTTCTCTGTCCTGGTAAGATTTTATCGATAAGATGAGCAATTGTTTTATTGCTCAAAGAGGGGAATGTAAGAATATTAAATAGTTAACTTGTTTATATGTATTTTATGCTTTTATAAGGTTTATAACATGATTATTGCTGACTGAAGGAATATTGAATACTTAAACGACATAATATGCTGACTGTGACAGACTAAGGTATTTCTTCTATAGGATGTAAGACAATGCTAAATTTCAGGATGTCTTGCCCATTCCGATTTTAAGGATATTCTTTTCCAGACGTATGCAAAAGCTTATCTTTCCATTGTCAGAATAACGTAATATAAGGAAGTAATAAATCTTATAGTCTGTACTGTAATGAATGGCATATACCATGGCTAATGTAAGCAAACTATGTATAAAAGCCAGCTCTGGAATACACTCATTTGAGAGTCTTGTAAAGCTGTTGTCCGTGTGTTATTGCTTACAAATGATTCTCCATCAACGTTGATTATGGTGACCGAGGGATCGAGAACCGAGGGGATTAGAGTCCATTACAACATTAACCCTTTCAAATACAATAAAAATATATAATTCGCAAACTACCTAACAGAATTCTCACATTCAACGTATCCCCAGATAGCTTAGATCTGAAAGCACAATATCACCAAATATCTCTCAGATCCCATACACACAGTTCAATCGCCATGGAGCTAAAGTCTTGTACAGTGTGCGTTCGTATCTGGGGTGGCTCTGTTCATATAGTCAATGTACCGAACGGCACGGCATTCGTATGAACCAGGAACAGGAGGAAGGAGGGTCGGCGACTTCAGTGGTGTTCGTATGAAAATAGTGTCTGATCTTAGTTCCATGGATTTGTCGACAAACACCGCTGGACGTTCGCATGTCCAAGATGGCCGCTGCCACGTGTTCGTTCATACGAACGACGACCACCCAGCTGACCATTCGGGAGTTGGAAGTGTCTGTGGTGAACCACAACGTTAATGAGGGCAGAAAGGTTAACAAGTAGCACAGTTACCTGCTGGATGGCCTGCTATTCGGTAGTTCTTTAGTGTAAATGTGAATAAACGTAGGGCCGTAAGGACAAGTGGCAATAACCGAACAAACAGACAAACCAAGGTTAAATCCAAGTAATCCAACGACAGAGAGGTCTGTCACAGATGCCTACTACAGCTGAACGGAGCAAAACAGAGCCAAGGACGGGGATGTCTCCCCTAGGCAAACCATTGCCTACTCACCTACGAGCGAAGAAATCCCATCCTAGGCCGAGAGCCACCCGAGGCATAGCCCTCAAGCGTTGACCACGCCGGCCAAAGACCCCTCACCAACACAGGCATTCACCATCCGGTACTTCCGTCTACCCCAGTAGGGGCAAAGACTTGGCACCTCAGTGTTTGTGGTCCCAGGACATCGGCCCTCATCCAGGCCTGGGGCCGGTGGAGACCCCTATCCCGACACTCCAGGGCGACCAACTATGAACACCCACCGAACGGCACCGATCAAGGGGATCGGCTGAGCTGAACTCCGGTCGCATCACCAGTGCTGTGCCCCATGGACATGAAGGCGGAGGCCGTCAAATTAACTGTACCTGTTGGGCACCTACTTCCAGCTCACTCTTTAAAGAACTGGGTTCTTCATACATCTCTATCTCTGAGTTGTTTGTGCCTCACATTTCAGACCAGGGTAGCAAAAGCATAATTCCCACTCTCATTGGCCCTAATATATGATCTAAAGTTTTAGCTAGCTTGCTATTATCACCCCTTAAAGAAAACAGGGCATTGTCTAGCAATTTCTATGCCCAGCTGGGTGGAGGCACTGCCGTAAGTGGGTACCTCATCTCCCAACTGGTAGAGGCTCAGGATCGGCCTACCGAGCGCAAAGAGGTAACTGAGGTGAGGGACCCCATGGGCATATGGGGGTCCTCCAAAAAAACAGTTACATAAATATAAGGAAGCAGTGATTGTTTTAAAGGATTAAGTACAAATACAAAATCTTTACTAGAACAGCTGTAGATGTTTAAATGAATACAATTCATGCTTGCCCCTTGTAAGACATGATGCAGCCAAGCACTTAAGCCCTCGTTATCTTCCAAGTCAAGTAGTGAGATCCACTTCCCCTCGACCTCCCTCGTGTCTGCATAACCCAGAGTCAGACTGAAAGGATAAACTTGCTGGAGAATTTCAAAGTGTGAGGATTATGTACATGCATCATGCTTTTATTATTTTGTCTGTTTCTATATTACCCAGAAGACATTCTCATGACATGAAAACAAACTGAGAATCTGCTGTTTGCCCCCCCCCCCAAAAAAAAATCTGTTTATTTACTTTATTTATTTAGAATGCAAGTCTGTGACCTTTAATCAGAATCATTATCAGTTCGCCACCTGTGACTCTAGCCATTGTGGATTGAAAAAAAGTTGTGCGTTAGTACATCTTCATTTATACAATACCTGTGTTTTTTATGTGTGCGTATATGTATCCGTGTGTCAAAGTAACTGTCTATGTGTGTCAATCTGTTTATGTCAGTCTGTATCTATGTATCTTCCTGTGTGGCAGTGTGAGTGTGTATCGTTGTGTGGAAATGTGCAGCTATGTGTGTGTGGCAATGTACGTGCATATGTGAACACACACATGCATGCAAACACCAACATAAAAAATACTAACTCCCCCTGCATTCTAATGCTGACACTAAACACAAACACACACCTACATTTAAACGCTGACAACGTACAAACACACCTCTCCATTCAAATACTATCCCTACAAAAAAACACTGCCCAGCATTCAAATGCCTACACATGAATACGCACCTGCAGTCTAACAGCAGCTAGACACACAAATAGTACAAAACTAAGGAGCTCTGTACTAAATAACATTATTATCTGAAGAAGCCAATTTTCTGGCGACATGCATCTTCGCGTAGTATGTCATTGGGTCGCCCCCTTGGAAGTAACACAGCGTGCTTTTAAGACCCCAGACTATATTTTCCTCGGCTGAGGTCTTACTGCTGCTGATCTGCTGAACTATACATTGGAGCTGTGGGGTTGCATAGCAGACAGTCTGGTTTTTAATGTCATAGCAATACTTTTTTTGTTGGAGTTCCTGTATAATAATTTTATTTATTTAAGTATACAGTGCACTTTTTTTTGTATTAATTAAATAGTGTTCTTTTGAGTCTTTGAAGTGTAGAAGGTTGCTGCTATTAGGATATATTATATGTTTTTAAAATATATTTTTGCTTTGCATATAGAAGCACCATTTATTCACTTTGTGTAGCATGACATACACAGGTACACAAACATTCTCTCTCTCTCTCTCTCCCCCCCCCCCCCCCACAGGCACTGCACACACATACAACACTACAAGGACAAATAGTAGATCTACAGCTAAAAAAGCTTCGGCAGAGTTGTATGATAGTTGAGATCTACCTTTTGGCCACTCCTGCTTTATGGAGGGGCTTACATATTTCCCCCCCAGTGCCCTCTCTACATTAGTTCCGCCACTGATCTTGAAGTCACGTAAACCCTTCCTCTCTTAAATCTAAGCTACCCAACACTAACTCCAATTCCACATAGACCTTAAAAGCCCCTAACCCTGATCCCCATCAACCCGGACTATAAGTGTCCCTAATGCTCAAGATAGATAACTTTCCACCGAAATGTAACTTACCCCTAACCTTGACATTGTGCAATGTTATAAATGGAGTAAGTGATCTGTAGTTCTTGTGAATGCAGCAACATTTCAGCATTGCTTTAATGACGCTCAGCATTTAATATACACTGTTTTGGCAGTGACATTTTAAATATATACACCTGTCCATCACCCAAGAAATAATTCCAGCAATTCTGACAAAAATACTAAAAATGGCTATGAAAAACATAAGTAGGCATGTCTAGGCTGCTTAGAGTGTGACCCCTCCTGCTATCTGCTTTGAGAATAGGCTTTCTTCTTCCGGTACCTGTTTATATACCCCCTTAATAGGGGGATAATTAACAATTCAGAATTATTAAGGAGGTATATAAATAGGAACCGGAAGAAGAAAGGACACTGGAGAAATATTTTACCCTGCTGAGGAAGCCCCTTGATGTGGTGAAACGTGTTCTGGGATATAACAATTCTACATATTTATGGTTATACTAATCCTGTTTGTTGTTTTTTTACAAAGTATATTTGATTTTACCAATAAAATTTTGTGGAATCTATATGTTCCCTCTGGTGTCCGGTATCCTGGACCTGGGGAGTGTAGTCCCATACTACACAATGTGCGATTACCGAGCCATATAGAGGTTCTTGGCTTGTGAGTATAAAATTGTCTTGCACTTACTAGTATACAGAACAGTACTGTGCTACTCTATGTCCCTATCTTATTCACTTCTACAATAGGAATGGTGGAACAAGATTGAAAAATCAGGGGTGGGTCGCCTTTACGGACCTGATTAACTGTCACACCTGAGCTAGGGATATTAGCTCTATGCTTGTGAATGTTTCTAATTCTGCATAAATTAAGTTATTTCTAAATATACTACACTATGTTATACTATTTATCTTTTTAGGTTATGTGAAAATGCCATTCAATATCTGTTTTTGGTAATAGCAACTTATTACACAACTATTTTTATAAGCGCTACACTTCTTTTCATTGTTATTTTGTTACTCTTGGTGTTTTTTGGGAAGTATAGCTGCTATTGTTTATATATATATATATATATATATATATATATATATATATATAATTTATATTATATTTATTTAAAAGTCTGCACTTTGTAGCACCCGTACTTAATCACGCTGTTGTAAATTAAAAGTGAGTTTCAAATTTTCGCCAAAATGGCTAAATCAGAAAAAAGCTCCTAGTCAGCTGTAGTTTTAGTTCACCTATTTTGGTCTAGGATTTGAAAGTCACTTTCAATTCCAGACAGTTCACAAAAAATACAGTTGTGAATTTTATAGAGTACCAGCTCTCACCATCTGTTCATACTCAGTATGGTTTTAGGTCATTGGATGCGTGTACAGCAATAGAGTGTTCGCATTTTCAGCACATTTCTTTATAGCTGTCGGATAAATTTAAATATGATTCACTGTACCTTTTGCTAATAGGTCTTGAGCAACCCATACACATCATCTGTAGTCCTTCTAAGGCTCTGTCTGATATGATTCCAGATGTTAGAATTGTGTGATCTCTCATTTTTGTCAGTTTACTGAACTTGCGAAAGTAGACTGCATGCATTATAAGTGGATTTTAAAAACTTTTGTTTTATGTATGAGGAGTCTGTTTTGCAGTCACAATGTTATTAAATACCAACTTACGCAGTGACAAGTCACACATTTTTAACATATAAACCCAAAAGAATGAACTGTGGTGACCAGACAATCACATGTCTCAAATGAGAGCAAAATAGAGACTTTGGGTAAATTTTCTAATCCAGCTATTTTATTTTTATAACCCAACTATTTCATCCTAAATTTTACAACCATTGGAGAGGCATTCCAATGTGAAGATGTAGGATATATTGCCAAGCCAAAATTGTCTTATGAAACTTCTTTCGTTCTTACGCTTTCCGCCTTAAATAATCGCCACTTTCTATTGTATGCCATACTGTAATCAAAGACACATTTTGAATAAGGACTGTTTGATTCTGTTATATAATAATAAGGTTGACAATTACCGGGGTGGTGAGGAGCTGAGTTGCTTGTTTTTTGTTTTGTTTTTAGATGTGAGGGAGATTAAGCTCCTGATACCTTTGACAACTAGCAGCACCCCTCGAGATAGTCTTCAAAGTGTGAGCCAGTTTAGGTGAAGGATTTGGAGGCCTGACAACATTCAAAGTAATTGAGGTTAAGAAAAACATTAACCAGTCTCTGGAGTGGGATCTCAGGTTATTTATCTCTGACCTTTGTGATTGCTGGCCTGAGCAATGAGTTATCTGGCCCATACCTGAATTGTGTCTACTACAGTTGTCACCCCTCTGTTTTTCCTGCAACCTATTCAGGTTACAAGATTACAGCTTTAGATTAGAATGTGGTTAGACTGCAAGTTACTTGGGTGCAGACGCATAACACCTTGTGTAGGTTTGTCCAGCCCCAGAAGACCTATGCTGACAGACACATATGTAAAGCTCCAATGTACCAGGTGGGGACATGGTTTGGTTGTCCACCACCATACTCCTGCAGGTGTCATCCAATGAACTTGCTCCTCTCTTCATTGGTCCTTACCAAAAAGTCCACAAGAATAAATCGAATTATATATATATATATATATATATATATATATACATATATTCTGACTCTCCCTCACCGTTTCTACATCTTTAATACCTTCAATGTCCACCTCTTAAAATATAAGGTCTGCAACCCCTTTACTACTGTATATAACAAAGAGGGGTGTTTATTGGCTGAGGGACAGGAGAAGCTCAAAATTATTTCTCTTCTTGTAAAAGACCCCCATAACATACAGACAGACTCTGATAAAGAATTCTAATATGTACTAAACAAAAATGCTGCAGATCCACCAGTTTTTGACAAGATAATCTGTTGCAGCCCCACCACTTTTGCAAACTTGCTTTAAAAAAAAAAAGAGCTACTAGCGAAAGACCCTGAATGGATACATCCCATAGATGGTCATTGGATATAACCCAACTTATTGCAACCCTGGATGAACATAGTGTACAGCAATAGATCAAAAATGAATGGCCGGGAAACACTCACAGTACACCAATGGATTGATTCTTCAGTATAAATTGACGATACCTCTATTCTACTGCCAAATATGCATACTTTTTGTGCCTATGTTTTTAAAGTAGTTTAGTCATAAGTTATTTGCATCACCATTTAAAACCATCGCATGTGAAGTGATTTTATTAGATGAAAGCGGATTATCAAATGATGTGGGGAACAATTAAGACGTGGGCAAACTTCCAAGAATTTAGTTGCGAAACTTTAGAACATTGTTCTGACAAGGTTATCTCTATAGAGTCGAGCTCGACACATTTCTATGTGATAGACCAAGAGTTGTCAAACCCTACTGGACTTATCCTTTCACTTTTCAAAATATCTTGCCACACCGTATTTATAAAGTTTATAAATGTATTTAAAACACAACAAGACCAGGTGGTGCAGTAAATTAAAGCAACCCCTACAATATTATTTGAGATGTTTAAAGAATGGAATGTAGCTATAGGTAGATATTAATTCCAAGCCGTGTATTTGAAATGCATTCATATATTGTTTACATGTCACAATCTGAAAGAATGATGCCGCGGGCTTAAAGTTTGTAATTGAGCCAAGAAAAAGTAAAATTGCAAGAAACTAGTTAAAGTGTATTGACTGACAGGGTACGTTCTGCTTAATCCCACCGGAGAACAGATCAATTTGGGGCATTTTGTGATATTTTACTTAAAGGCATGTTTCAATAAGCTGCATACGCTTTTCTTATATAAATAAATGTGTTGTTTTATGTCCAAGAAAAAAAATAAACACAAATTCTTGCATTATAGCCTAAACAGAGACTGTATATAAGGGCTGCTCTCACTATTTGCAGGGCCAAGTTATCCCTTTTTAAAAAAAATTTATTTTGGATTTCAGTTCCCTTCCATTCTGTTCAGGGAATAAATTCTTAAGTGTTTCACAACTATATGAACATACCATCAGCCTGACCTTGTCATGATGACTGTTCTAATAAGCAAAAGTGCAGACACAGTGAAAAAAAAGTATGAGCAAAGCTTAACCCCTTAAGGACCAAACTTCTGGAATAAAAGGGAATCATGACATGTCACACATGTCATGTGTCCTTAAGGGGTTAAACATGTGAGCTCAACATCAAGCTCTGAGTTCTGTATTGCTGGTATTTTGTACTTTGTGTGTTACTTTGTCATACATTCCCAGACAGCGACGTTAATATCCTTCACAAAATACACCTTCCAAGTGCCCTGGTTTTGGAGGACAGTCATCATATTCTTCATCATATTCCATGGTATTCTTTTGCAAAAACTTAAAAACTCAGGCATTGGTGATCGTCCACTAACCTGGTTTCGATCGTATGTTTCAGACCGATTGCCACTTGTGGCCATTTCTGATAGCGCTTCCCTCCCTCTTCCAGTCACGTGTGGTGTTCCCCAAGGCTCCATACTCGGCCCCCTGCTATTCACATTATTTATAAATGATCTGTAATCGACACTGTAATGTACGCTAGTAGACCCAAGCTACTGCAGCTTGAGGCTGTGCTCCAAAACCAATTCAAAGAGGTAGAAAAGTGGATAGCGGATAACAAACTCTACCTAAACACTAAAAAAAAGTCTTTGATCTTTGGAACTGTACCTAAATTATGTAAACTACAAAATCAACAATTGTGTATCAGAACAAATTCAAATAGCACACTGACAGCAGTCGGCTCTTTTAAATATCTAGGTATGTTGCTAGACCCCAATCTATCCTATGGCCTTCACATTAAAAAAAAAATCTCTTGAAAACTTTACCAAAAACTAGGTGCCCTGTACAGAAACAAATCCTGCCTAAGCCCTACAGTAAGGAAACAGATAGTGCAACAAATGCTAATACCAGTCATTGATTATGGGGATGTAGTGTATGCACCCGCACCGCAAACCCACCTTAAAAAACGTAATACTTTATATAATTAGTTCTGCCGCTTTGTACTAGAATGTAATTACTTTACCCACCGCTGTGACATGTTAAAAGAGCTAAACTGGCTGTCGCTGGAATCCCGACTCACTCTTCATCTTTCCAGCCTTGTGCATAAGAGCATTTCTGGGAAGCTCCCACCCTACCTGAGTAGAATGCTCTCCCCAGCTGTTCCCACCTCCTATAACCTCCGATCCAGTACTAGCACGATATTTAGCATACCGCAATACAAAAATAAAGTGGTTTGATCCTCATTTTCCTACAGAGCACCACAATTATGGAATAACCTCAGGGACACAGTCAAATCTTCATTCAATCTAAAATCTTTTAAAAGATCTATGGCAATATACCTCAGCACAGAATGCACCTGTCATGGTTGAATATATTTATTACCGGTTATGTATTAAATTTATATATGTGTGTATGTGTGTGTATATATATTTATAGTTTGTATATTGTATTTTTGTAATATTGTATCCTATTGTAACAATGCAATGATTTGTGGACCCAGGACATACTTGAAAACGAGAGAAATCTCAATGTATCCATCCTGGTAAAATATTTATAAATAAAGATATAAATATTGTGCCTCCTGTACAAGAGTTCATAATGTGTGTTTGTAGTAATCACAATTACAATCAGGGCCGGCCTTAGGGGTGTGCGAGCTGTGCGACCGCACAGGGCGCCATGGAACAGGGGGCGCCCTGTGGCCGACACAGCTCACTCATGGCCGGAGTGCAGGGGAGCTAAAAGAGGTACCTGGCTGGAGGATTAATTATTCTCCACCCGGGTCTATTTAAAAAAAAAAAAAAAAAATCGCGGCAGAGGGGGCGGGGTTTACCGAGCGGCGGAGGCGGGGCTTATCGAGAGGCGGAGACGGGGCTAATACCTCCCGAAGCCCCTGCTGTACAGGAAGAGGGAAAGATGCTTCCCCATCAGCCAACTGCATCCACTGGAAAGAGGTAAGTGTGTGTGTGTGACTGTTTGCCTGTTTGTGTGACTGTCTGTCTGTGTGTGTGTGTGTGTGACTGTCTGTGTGACTGCCTGCCTGTGTGCGTGTGACTGTCTGTGTGTGTGTGTGTGTGACTGTCTGTGTGACTGCCTGTCCTTGTGTGTGTGTGTGTGTGTGACTGTCTGTCTCTGTGTGTGTGTGTGTGTGACTGTCTCTGTGTGTGACTGCCTGCCTGTGTGTGACTGTCTGTGTGTGTGACTGTCTGTCTGTGTGACTGCCCATGTATGTGACTGCCTGTGTGTGTGACTGTCTGTCTGTGTGACTGTCTGTCTGTGTGACTGCCCGTGTGTGTGACTGCCTGTGTGTGTGAGACTGTCTGTCTGTGTGACTGTCTGTGTGTGTGACTGTCTGTCTGTGTGTGTGACTGCCTGTGTGTGTGACTGCCTGTATGTGTGACTGCCTGTATGTGACTGCCTGCCTGCCTGTGTGTGTCTGTCTGTAACTATCTGTCTGTGTGTGACTGCCTGCCTGTGTGTGTGACTTTCTATCTGTGTGACTGCCTGCCTGTGTGTGTATAACTGTCTATGTGTGTGTTACTGTGTGTCTGTCTGTGTGTGTGACTGCCTATGTGACTGTCTGTCTGTGTGTGTCGCTGTGCTGTGCATTGTTTGTGCCTGTGCCTGTATGTGTGACTGCCTTTAACTGAGTGTGTGTGTACATGCCTGTAACCGAGTTTAAATTTCCCCCACCCCTTCCTGTCAAGGCCGCACTTTGACTGACAGACGCTCACTCACTGACAGACGCACACTCACTGACAGACACACACTCTCATATACACTGACAAACAATGACATACACACATACACTATTACTTGGACACACACTGACAGATGCACACTCTCACTGACAGACGCAAGCACTCACTGAAAGATGCACGACTCCACTGACCGACACATACACACTGACTGACACACACTCACTGACCGACACACACTCACTGACCGACACACACTCACTGACCGACACACACTCACTGACCGACACATACACACTCACTGACCTACACACTCACTGACCGACACACACTCACTGACCGACACATACACACTCACTGACCTACACACTCACTGACCTACACACTCACTGACCGACACACACTCACTGACGACACATACACACTCACTGACGACACATACACACTCACTGACTGACACATACACACTCACTGACTGACACATATACACTCACTGACCAACACACACATTCACTCACAGACACACACACATTCACTTACAGACACACACAATTACACACTTACAGACACACACACACACACACACACATTCACTTCAAAATAAACACTCACAGACACACACACAGACATTTCCACTAACACTCACAAACTAATATTTTTTACATTTATTTTAAATCCACCCAGCCTCCCTGGGAAAGCTGGAGTGGATTTCTTACCAGCAGTCCAGTGTGGCTGCTGGGCAGGCAGGCAGGGGGCGCACAGGCTGAGTAAGCAGCGCTTAGTGATGCCGGGAGCCGGACTGACGTCATATTCTGGCTCCCGGCTTCATTAAGCGGCGCAGAGGAAGCTGAGCAGGAAGAGCTCAGGTGAGTATGCTCCTTCGCTGCCCGCTGCCAGCCTTGGGGGGGCTCAAAAGTGGCCAGCCGGTCAGCTCTTGAGCCCCCCAGGATGCGAGGCAAGCAAGGGATCTGCCTGGGGGTTTGGAGGGATGCTTTTTTTTGCCGCCCCCTGCAAAGTGGCGCCCAAGGCAGATGTCTTGTTTGCCTCGTGATACACACGTCCCCGGTGCCTGTGTGTGTTACTGTATTCAGGCAACTTGGTGGGAGGTGGGGGGGGCGCCGTGAAGACTTTTTGCACAGGGCGCCTAATTGCCTAAGGCCGGCCCTGATTACAATGATTTATATAGTGCAAACATATGCCACAGCGTTGTGCAATAGGTAAAAGAGACAAACATTTAATTTTAACAAAACATATTAAATATATGGACACAGTATGTGAATAGGACTCTGGCCAAATGAGGTTGGAATGTGAATGGATGACAGACAAATGCACAAAAGGAAATCAAATAATTTGTATGTGCCACAATGAGTGAAAGGATAAGCTTCTCTAAAGAAGTTGAATGCGCCATAAGAGGGCATTCCATAAGGAGGGGGCAATCCTGTAGAGGTCCTGCATTACAACAGCAAACTAAGTGATTGGGCACATCTTGCATTGAGTAAGGGACTGGCACTGATTAGATGATAGCCACCAACTCTTGCTCCACTTCTAAAGCCTACTTAGCGTATCTGTCTGTTTATGAAAAAAATAATTTGCCTATATTTATTTCCAATATCCACAAGGAACACATTCAGAGTTGAGCTAAGGTAGGATCAAGAGATTTAACTTTTTGGCGCTGGACTTCCTCACGCTTTGCTGGGTCAAGCAAAACCCCATAGGAAAGCATTGATTTAATGCTTTCCTATGGGAAAGGCCTAATGTGTGTACATTGGGTACCCTCTTCCCCCTCAGCTGACATTGACAGATGAGAATAAAGGGACATTGGCGATGCAATAAAGTAAGTGAATAAAGGTTTTTTTAACCCTTTACATCGGCGGAGGAGGGCGGGGGTGGGCACTGGGCCAAGGGACACCTTAGTGTTAGGAATACAGCTTTTTATTCCCAACACTAAAGTGTTCCTTCAATGCTATAGTGTCTTTGTCCCAACCTCTTGGAGCCCTGACTGGGACCAGAGCAGACTGAAATAGCAGGGATCTAGCAACAGTAATATCAATATCTTGTGCAGTAAAGGTTTATTTAAAATTGTGTGCACAATTTAGTAGATCGTGCCTACCACAAAATAGTTAAAGCATGCAAATGCGTTAACTGGTGGGCATGATCTACTAAATTGTGTGCACAATTTAGAAATATCTTATGGGCCTCTGTAATATATCTACAAAAAGTTATTAGCTGCTGTGTAATCAGAGTGCTAAGAACACACACAAATAAATAAAAATAGTAGGCTTTGTTTGTTTGTAGTTGTTCTCAGTTTATTATATCATTATTTTTAAACCAAACGGCCAAAGCAGAAACAGGTGATTGTGGCCTAAATTGTTTAATTATTTTTGAATTACCAACTATTCCCACTTTAGCGAGTATCCTTGCCTGTGTTGTATTTCTGTTTGTGTTTCACTCCTCGTAATGGCTATTGTGTATTCCTAGAACCAAGCACTAACAGATTCCCAGTGGTGTAAGAAATTGTTAAAATGTGATTTGTGTCAGAGGGAAATATTATTCATTGGGGTAATTTGCCAGATGCTCCTTTGATAGTCAACGTATTCATTAATCTATGTCACTAGGCTACAGAAGAGGGCTGTTCATAACTCAGAGGTTGCCTAGGTTTGGGTTAGCGGATTAGTAATAGAGGGGTCTAAAGGGTTAAAGAATCTACATAGGCCCTGGCAGCGGGTCAAGAATTTCGGCAGAAGTTCTCATCTTCCTAATTTGGCTATAATCTGTTAGAAGATACCTTTCATAGAATGCAGGAGTCAAAGATGAAATAAATAATAGTAGATCAGTGCTGCTCTCTACTGGATATCTGCTGTCATTAGACTTACTTCAGATTAGCTGTTTTATTTCTAAATGGAACTGCAGACCATCCAATGGCTTAGTCAGTAAACATAAAATGGTGGTGAATTCAAAACCAAATCTCATAATTTAGGTCAAAATAATTGACTATGAAAAATACTCCAACTTAGCCACAGCTTTGCCGTTTTAGCCTACATTTTGCAATTTCTTTTTCAACTTACCGCAGTTCACAGTTATTAACTAAAGTTTGAAAAGTTGAGAATTTAAAGTCAATTTTCAAATTTTACACAAAAAAGTCACCCCATCTATTTTTATTTTTTATCTTTCATTTTATTTACTTCCTCTCTCAATGAAAATGAACTTACCCAACATGAATGTACACTGATACCTTCCTGGAAGGCATATTCACTGCATGGATGGATGTTTGAGAAATAAGAAAGAAATAAGCTAATATGGTCCTGCTGATGTCATTTCCACAAAATGGAGTCTGCAGTTTTGTTGACATGACGCTTAACTTTTCATAGATATATTTTTTAATTATGTTTATGATTATTATTAATCTTTAATTTGCCTTGACGTCTTGCAAAGTGAATAAACCACTATTTCCATGTGCCTCTGCAATTTTTCCAACAATAAAAGTTAGGTTGGGTTACAGTGTTGTTAGATCAAGTGACATTTAGCAGATACTTGTGCTTAAAGGGACACTATAGGCACCCAGACCACTTCATCTAAAAAAAACCATCGGATTAGCTGAGATTTTGATGATCTCAGCCATTTCTTACTCCCTACAGTTAAAAGCCAGGTGACCTAAATGATCACCAGGGCACTTTAGCATTAGGTTTAAACATTTGTATTTCGAACGCTATAGTGTTCCTTTAAATGCTGATTGGACAGCCAGCGCTGCAAGTCCTATATTTTTACATATTTCTTACATTTCAGTTAAAGAATGTTTGGGATGTGCCATGCATATGACTATGACATATATGTAAAGGCTTTGCCTGGAGTTGTGGGAGGGGCTTATGGACCTATATAAGTGACTCCCCCCTTTTCTACCCTACCGTTATCGGTCTGGCAATCTGTATGCTGCTACTTCCGGTGCATACAGACCGCCAATTTCGCTCCTGTGTCCTGACCGTGCTTCTGCCTCCTGTCCAGGTTCTGCCCGGCATTGCTCGTACATCATGGCTGGATTCCCTGCAGCACAGGCTTCGTTGCCGCAGTCCGCTCCTCTGACAGCCGCCCAGCTGACCCAGAAGCTCCAGCTGACCTTTGACCCTGTGGATGCTGGCGCCCTCACTTGGCGTCATCACGGTTTGATACTAATTTCGCTTATGCTCATTTCACATAAATTTCACTGTTCACCTGTTTTCGTGGGTTAGTCCATGTGAACGCAAACCTCCATTCGTGGAAAGCTTTCAGGCTCACGCCTGCACGGATACCAACCCATTCGGCTCTTTCCATACGAACAGTTTTGTTTACGCATGAACACGGTCGCATGTTTCATTCGGTTAAGTGGGCACAAAGGCTCTAGGGCCGTATAGAATCTGATGGAGTCCGGGGGGTTTAGTTGTTTTACAAACAAATCCCTGCGAAGGGTCACGAGCAGAAACTGTATGAATACAATACGTTCGCACACAATACGTTTGCACCTTTTCTCACAAACGGTGGTCATAGGAACTCTCTATTATGTTGAAATCCCTCTGGTTTCACATATACAACCTAGTTAGATTTTGGCTCGTGGCCCTCTAGGGTTCATTACTTGTCATATTATTTGCAGGTATCAATTAACAGATTACTTTGGTTCAATGTAGTGGGTCTTCTTTATGAATCAGCTTTTTGGTTTGGTCTTTAATAAGGTTCTAATAATAATTCAAACAGGTTTTCCTTCTGGTGGCATTGGGATACGTTGTATCATTACAAGTTTAGTTAAGCTGTCCATATTTTCATTTGCTTTTAACGTATGGTCAATTCAAGAGTGCGAGGTGTGACAATTGAAAGCAGCATTTGCTCTTCAGACCTCGAATCCTATTCCAAAGAATAAATTGTTATATTTTTTTATATTTTTTGGTATGTGTACACTCAGGATCTTCTAAGTGATATGTGTAATAATTTGTATACCCGAATTGTTGTTAATAGATATAGGCCTCTCCTTTCCCTTTCCACCTCCTTTAGTGGGAATCTCAATTTTGGTGTCAGGTAAGTATATAAATAAATTAAAAAAAAGAGGAGCATTACCTCCTTCCATTCCTGTTGCCTTCCTACAACTGGTCTTATTTCCTTTTCATTAGGTTATGGACTGTATAAGCACAAGCATTAACTCCAGGTATGTGATGTTAGTATCATGGGCATCCGCATCCCCCCCCCTGGATTTTTCAGCTTGTTCTGCTATTTTTCGTGTGAGATTTAAAACGAACTGCAATACCGGCTGTGTATGGAGAGAGACAGGGATAGGAAGCTGCATCTAACCCTGCTTCTCTCTGCTGATTGAAACCGCAGGGGAGCAACACATGCAGCCAGAGACAGCCTACAGATCAGGTAAGTGAGGGATGGGGGGTGGGGTTTAAAGCAGCTTAGGGGAGTGAGGCATGTGGGGGGCAGCCTATAGATTAGGGGAGTGAGGCATGTGGGGCAGCCTATAGATTAGAGGTGAGGAGGCATGTATGAGGGGGGCATCCTATAGATTGGTAGAGGCATGGGGGGCAGCCTATAGATTAGGCAAGTGAGGCATGGGGGGCAGCCTATAGATTAGGCAGAAGTGAGGCACGAGAGGCGGTTGCCTAGATTAGGCAAAATGAGGCCGCGAGGGGGGCAGTTTATAGATTAGGCAAGTGAGGCACGAGGGGGGCACTTTATAGCAGTTTATAGATTAGGGAAGTGAGGCATGGGGGGTGGGGGCACAGCCTAAATGAAAAGTCAGCAAGGAGCAGGAAGGATCTGCAAGGAGCAGGGGAAGTAGGGGTCTGCAAGGAGCAGGGGCAGCAAGGAGCAGGAAGGGTATGCAAGGAGCAGGGGCAGCAAGGGACAAGAAGGGTCTGCAAGGAGCAGAAAGGGACAGAAGGAGCACAAAGGTAAAGGAGCAGAAAGAATCAGAAGGAGCACAAAGGTAAAGTAGAAGAAGGAGCAGAAAGGGACAGCAAGGAGCACAAAGCTAAAGTAGGAGAAGGAGCAGAAAGGGTTTGCAATGAGCAGAAAGGAATCAGAATGAGAAAGGAGCAGAAGGGTGCAAAATAAGCAGAAAGGAGCAGAAGGATACAAATATAGAAGACAGTGTCAGAAGAAAAAGAAGACTGTCAAATGAAGGAGAAGAAAAGGAGATTGGAGCAGGAAGGACCACATCATAAGGCTTTGGTACCTGGGCCTGGCAGCGAAACTCTGGACCTTCTCATCTCCCCAGGTAAAAAAAAGTATCAGTGTTAATGTGTTTACTTTTATTTACCGAGTGTCAGGAAGCACAGAGTGCCGCTAGGTAGGGGTGTTGCTGATTGGCTAGAGCGGTCAGCTGGTACTCTAAGCCAATCAGTAGCTCCCCATTCATAAAAAAGTAAAAAACTTTTATGAACCGGGAACTAGCGATTGGCTTAGAGCGTCAACTGTCAACTCTAGCCAATCAGCGGCACCCATGCCTGACGTCAATCTGCACTTCCTGACACTCCATTTCAGATGCGACATGGAGCTGGAGGAAGCCATTTGAGAGCGGTTTAACCCCTTAAAAGAAAGAGAGCACCCAGGGGCTTCCTGGCATCATAGCATTTTCATTTAGATGAAGTTGTTATGGTGACCAGAATGTTCCTTTAATTTGCTTAAAGGAACACTATAGTGTCAGGAATACAAACATGTATTCCTGACACCATAGTTGTGAAAACGCTATTCACCCTGGCTTTATGTGATAATGACTATGCTCCTCCCCTTCATGACACTGTCAAAAAGGGGCCAAGCATAGATGTCATTACAATTATGCCCCCCCCCTGAAAAATTCCTGCGGACGCCCATGGTTAGTATTAACTCCAACAACTTACCCCTAGTTAGAAGGTTTACTGGCCTTTAGAGAACTAGGTGGCCATTAGGATTTATGGTTCTGGTTTTCTCCGCCATAGAGTCAGTGGTCCCGCAAAGGCCAACACCCATCCTCCACGCATGAGGTAATATGCCCCACAGGCCAACACATAGCTAGCCGCCTCGCACGGTTGCATAGAGAGGGCTTCACTTGTCACTCCCAACCTATCTTATTCTTTAATAGTCACAGAGTGTCAGAATCTTAGCTGATGTGCAGTCTGACATGCAGAGTTATACGCTCACCCTTGCAAATAAACACAGACCAAGGTGACCAGGTAAGAAGCCACCTAGGCTGTGAGTCTGTGCACAGGGGCTGTGCAGGAATATAGCTCCAAGTCGCAGTACAGGCAAGGACAAGCAGAAGAGTAGTCATGGAAAGCCGAAGTCAGGGGAATCCAGAGGTCAGAATAAACAATGAGATAAGTCAAGGTCAGGAGCCGTCTGGAGAACACTAGATCAAGATACAAAAATACAGGAACCAAAGTCAATGAACTGACACTGCCCTCAGGGAGAGGCAGTGTTTTATATCTGGCTAATTAGCAATAAGCTTCAGGTGGACCAAGATAGACAGGGGCAGCCACAGGAAAAGTCCAGCCCCCAGCGCTGGAGATAAGGCAAGGATAAACATCAGGCTGAAACAAGAACTAAAGTGTGGCTCAGAGGCAAAACAGCAGGCCCAGGACACAGAAGGATCCTGGGCCTGCTGGGCACTTCCGGGGCAATCACGTCTGAGGCCAACGTCTGAGGCCAACACCCAGCCACAACCTTCAGTGGCCACACAACCTCTTGCGCCAACTCATAGGTTAAGCCTCTCAAACCTAGTGAATTGTTTCGCCACTTGGCACTATCTAGCCAGCCAGTAAAACAAATCCATTCTAAGTATGTCATTGCTATATATTTCAGTATGTATCAGATCCCTTGACAATACGTCAATCCCCAGCACTCCTGTCAGGTCCGCTACACATAAGGTGATACTAGTAGCCCTGCATCTATCAGGCCATGGACCATTCCTTGCATCACAGCCGTGGGGATCAGTACTGATAATACAGACGCACGAGTAGCTCAAGCAACACCGATCTCCATGCGATGATGTCGTCACTTGTGTCCTCAACTGGAAAAATAAACGATAGGCTGGAAAGGCTAGAAGCTAGTCTTCCTATACCAACAACAGGGTCCCTTGCTGCATAACTTCCAGGCCCGTCCCAGACACAACCGGGTAATAGTGTATCCTCTTGTTCAGGCTTGCATGTTGTTAACCCAGCACACATGATACCTGCAAATCTCAAAAAAGACATCCTGGAGGCAGAGCCGGATTATCATAGGGGCTGATGGAGCTGAAGCTCCAGGCCCAGGCCCAGGCCCATGGAATAGGCCCATTTAAAAAAAAAAAAAAAATTTACTTTTTTTTTTTTTTTTTTACACACACTACTCTTAGGTTTGCCACATGACTGGTATTTTACCAGTATTTGAGGCTGCCTGGCCGTACCGGTATTGCAATAATACTGGCAATACAAATGCAGGTATTTTTCTCAGTATAAACGGAGATTACTCTGTAATACCAGCACTAACCAGTAGGGGTCACTGTGTGTGGAGAGAGGCAGGGATAGGAAGTTACAGCATATCCCTCCCTGCCTCTCTCTACTCACGGATCCGCAGGGGAGCAGCTACACAGCACAGAGAGTACAGACAGCAGCTCCCAGTCTGTGTCCCCATGTCTCCCAGTGTCCACATGTCTCCCAGCCAGTCCCCCTAGTGGCTCAGTGTCCCCCTAGTGTCCCCATGTCTCCCAGTGTCCCTATGTCTCCCAGCCAGTGTCTCTAGTGTCTGTGTCACCATGTCTCCCAGTGTCTGTGTCCCATGTCTCTCAGTGTCCCTAGTATCCCCAAATGTCCCCATGTCTCCCAGTGTCCCCAAGTGTTTCCATGCCTGTGTCTCCATGCCTCCCAGCCAATGTCCCTAGTGTCTCAGTATCCCCATGTCTCTCAGTGTCCTTAGTGTCCCCATGTCTTCCAGTGTCTGTGTCTCTGTGTCCCTAGTGTCTGTGTCCCCATTTAAATATCCCTCTGGCCTCTGACTGCAGAACGTGTGCGTGTGTGTGACCCTATAGTTATAGTGCTTGTCGCTTGTTTCATTTTTGTTCTCACTGTTACAGATCACATGCGAAATCCATGTGCCCTAATAAAATGCATTCCAAACCTTATTTGACCTTGGTAAATGTTGGTGCACTAGCTAGATTTCTGTCCAAACATCTGTCCACACACCTGGTTGAATTTTTAATAACAGGCTTTACATGATTTCATACGAGCATTATTCACATGCCAGCAGGTATAGTTGAATGCAACAAACTTCAATCAGCCATGGCTGATATATAAGCGGTAGATATACTGCTACAACAAAAATTGGGCCATTTAAGGAACCTCCATTTTCCAACTGGAGGACAAACCCTATTGGTCTTGTCACCGGGAAGAACTCAGCAAAACAGAAATTGATCATAGATCTCTCTGCACCACACTCCTCTGTAGTCCCTAGTCTCAACTCCTTGATTCCCTCGGAAGAGTTTTCCCTCTAGTATGCAACAATTGACAATGCCATAGACACGATCATTACAGCAGACATAGGGGCCTGGCTTAGCAAAACCAACATTTTTTATGCTTTTAAGTTGTTACCCATTCATCTGTCTTTATGGCACCTGCACGGTATCAAATAGAATGGCCTGTACTATATTTACACAAGGCTTACCTTTGGATCAAAAAGCAGTCTTAAAATATCTGACACATTTGCAGAGACCTTGTGTTGGCTCCTCTTGAATACGTGCCATACAGTAATCCACTATCTGGATGATTTTCTATTTATTGAAAGCAAATCACCCTCCTCCCCCCAAGCAATTTACGTAAAGCAATTAAACTATTTCAGATATTAGGGGTTCTATTCTCTCCCCAAACTCCCTCAACTCACAAGCTACCGCTGACCTTCTCGCAAATTTCTATTACAATGGAATAGGAAAAGTATGTGTCACCCACAGTTATCTGTTCATTCCCCTGTCATTTGGACAGATTCGGCAGCTACCACTGGGTTTGCAGCCATTTTCGGCAACAATTGGCTTTGGGGTAGTTGGCCAGAGGAAGTACGGGACATAGAAGGGTTTTCTCGCAACTCAGCCTTGTTTGAAGTGTACCCTATAGTAGCTGTAGCAGTGGTTTGACAGTCCAGTGTTTTTCCAACAATCAAGAAATTTGCCATGTTATTGACACAGGGCGTTCATCTTCACTGACCATCATGAGGTTTATCAGGAAACTGACTTGGTTAGCAGCCTGTAATCAATTCTACTTGGTTTGTAGTAATGTCCCAGGAGTTTTTTAATACCGCAGCTGATCAATTGTCTGTTTTTAATTCCAGGCATTCTGAGCAACCCTACCTACTGCCTCAAGTCTAGCCACAACCGCCTCGCCCTGCTCCACCCCCCCGTTCCAAGATCTAATCATGGATTAACTGAATTACTGCACCATAGCCAAGTCTTAACAAGTATGGCTCCATCAACTAATACCTGTCGATCATACGATAGGGCTTTCTCTCTGTACTAAAGATTCATGATGGAACATCTCTTAAATAACATGTTTGACATTTCATCTCTGGTAACTTTCGCTACTTTTTGCCACCTTAAAGTAAGGCTGTCTCATAATACCATCAAATTATACTTGACTGGCATCGAACATCATATGTACTCTAGTTTCCCAAACAATACCAGTTTCCTTTCCTCTTATCCCATCAAGACCATACTTAAAAGTATAACCAAAGTCAGCAGCCCTACCTCACAACAAAGGTTGCCAATCAAAATGCAATTGTTTAAAGATCTGTCCGATTTGCTAGATCAGCCCCTTTTCAACACGTCACAAAGACAGTCATCAAAACCACTATTTATCTGGCATTTTATGGATTCCTTAGACTACAGTAATTCACCATCAGTAGCTGGCACGACTCATAAACTCCTATCTAGTAAAGCACCAGGATCACTACGTCCTGTCACTACCCGTTACCAAAACTAACCAACTGGGTCAGCTAGTCCAGATCCCTTACTTTTTTTTATTTTTTTTATTTCACTTTTTCTTTATTTCCGAAGGTATACGTGTATGGGATACAGAAAAAAGAAATAGGTGACATTCAATGCATACATAATAGGGTCATCTAACAGTTCGTGCTATTACACATATCATTTTGTTCTGTGGTATGATGTCTGCATCGTCCCTGGGGCGGTTTTAATAATATGTGTATTCCTGTATTATTTAACCGGATACGGGGCACTCTCTGTCATAAGTCGTCGAAAGGGTCGGTATGCAACTTAGTTCGGCAACGGGCCGTGGGTGAGAACATGAAACAGGGGAGGGGGTAGGGGCTAGGGGTGTCCTGCCTCTTACTTCAACTTAATATGGTAGTGAGTGTGCCTTGAACGGTGTCTACCAAGGTGACTCAAATTGGGGCTGTAGGTCGCCAACACGTCTGGGTCTTCGGTGCGTTACTCTAAGGGCATCTAAGTCCCCTGCACTCCCAAGGGTTTCTCCCAGAATTCCGTCCAGGGGCTCCATCTTTGGAGATGTATGTGTCTTTTCCCCAACATTGACCAGTGGATATCTTCCATGCCTCTTGTGTGATCTACCCTCTGTATCCACTGTTCTTTGGTAGGTGCGGTGGTGGTCCGCCAATATAGGGGGATAAGAGCATCGGCCTCCCCTAGTAGGAGTTGTAGTAACTGTTGTTTATGAGACTCTGGGAATGTGCGGGGCCAACCTAGTAGGATCTGTGATGGGGATAGGTGTGATGGTTGAGAGTATGAGAGACCAGAATCCCTGGATATCTCTGCAGCTCCACCATATGTGTTCCATGTCGCCGCGGCCATTGGAGCATCTCCAGCACGAACCGCTGATGGACGGCCAGATTGAGTGCAACTTATCTGGGGTTCTGTACCATCGGGTAACCCTTTTATAAAATGCTTCCTTGTGTGCTACGCTAAGCGGGGTTTTGATGCCTGTTTCTAAGATGTTCGACCAGTCTTTGTCAGAAATGTGTATACGGAGGTCTTTCATCCATTTCTGTTGGAATGATAAGGTTGTGGGTTCCCTTTCGGTGTCTTGCAAAATGTGGTATATTTTGGATAAGGGGCGTTTTGGGTCCCCCTCTGGGCCGCAAAGGGTCTCAAAGTGTGTGTCTGCTCTCTGCCTCCAGTGGGGTAGGACCGATCTTCTCAAGAGGGCCTTAAGTTGTGCTCTTCCTATTACCTCAATGAGTGTATCTTGCCTATGTGGGTTGTTTATAGCCTGAATAGTGGGTGGGTTTCCCCCAATCAGTTCTGTTATCTTTGGGGTGGGGGAGTCTAGGAGGCGGGTAAGGAGAGGGCCCCCGTGGCCCCCTTGAAAATCAGGATTGGCCGCTATAGGGAAAAACCGTGATATGCCGGGTGATAGTCCCCATATGTCTTTATACTTTCTCCATATAGTCAGGATGTTATGTATTAATGGATGTCTCGTAGGGGTGTGCGCTGTGGGGTGGCAGGTTTGCCAGGACAGGGAGTGTAATGGGACAGAGACAAAGCTTTGTTCCAGGGAGTACCACGATTTGGTCCTGGCGGTGTCAGTCCACTCTTTTAATCGGGTAAGCAGCACCGCTATATAATATTTGTAGAGGTGGGGTAAGCCCAGTCCGCCTCTGCCTGCAGAGGAGGTCAATGTAGTGTAGGCAATTCTCGCTGGTTTATTGCCCCAGATGTATTTGGTAAAGCATGTGCGTGTTTGCGCGAAGAATGTACTCGGGAGTGGAATAGGCAGTGCCTGGAATAGGTATAGTAGTTTCGGGAGGACCATCATCTTGATGATGTTGATCCGCCCTATCAAAGAGAAGTGGGGTAGATCCCATTTTAGGAGGTCCCGTTTGATGCCGTCTAGGAGGGGGGGATAATTAAGTTTGTATAGGCTGCTTGCGGAACAAGCTAGTTTTATTCCTAAGTAGGTCAGTCCTGTCCTGGCCCAGGGGAACGGGTGTAGTCGTTGGAGCCGTGTTTGTAGGGTTGGGGGGACTGAGATCCCCAGAATCTCACACTTATCTGTGTTAATCTTAAAATTCGAGAGGGCGCTAAAGGTTTGTATCTCTGAGTTGATTCGTGGTAATGTGATGGTGGGGTCTGTGATTGAGAAAAGGATGTCGTCCGCGAAGGCTGACACCTTCACTTCCCCTCCTCGGTGGTGGTAGCCCTTTATTTCACCGTGTTTCCTGATTGCATTCAGGAAAGGTTCCATAGCCAAGACAAATAAGAGGGGCGACAGAGGGCAGCCCTGTCGGGTGCCGTTGCTTATTGGAAACGGGGTGGAGAATTGTCCGTTTATCCTGACGGTGGCCGAGGGTCCTCTATATAGGGCTTGAATCCAATTTCGTAGTCTAGGGCCCACTCCCAAGACCTCCAAGACCCTGCCCAGCCCAGTCCACCCTGTCAAAGGCCTTTTCGGCGTCTATTGCCATCAGCAGGGTCGGTGTCCTGGTCACCTGCGCCCCATGAATGACATTTAGGATTTTCGTGGTGTTGTCCCTAGCCTCGCGACCTGGCACGAAGCCCGCCTGGTCAGAAGAGGCTTGAGTCTATTGGCGATCATTTTCGCCATTAGTTTTAGGTCTAGGTTTATGAGCGATATGGGTCGATAGCTACCGCATCTTGTGGGGTCCTTGCCTGGCTTGGGGATGATGGTAATGGATGCACGCAGCATCGGTGGTGGCAGTGTGGAGTCAAGTGCGAGGCCATTCAGCGTGCGTAGGAAGTGGGGTGCTAGCTCTTGTTTCAGGGTTCGGTAGTATCTGGCTGTCAGTCCGTCTGGACCAGGACTTTTACCGTTCGGGAGTGTTTTGATTGTGGAGAGGAGTTCTGTGTGTGTAAAAGGTTCGTCCAGTGTATGGATCTGGTCCACTGGGATCTTGCAAGATGTGTTGTCAGAAATGTAGTTCCACAGGGTATGTGGTTGTGTCGTCGGTGGGGTCAAGTTATAAAGGTCAGCGTAAAAAGTGGTGAACGCCTTGGCTATGTCTTCCGTGGTGTCGTGCTGTCTGCCTGAGTCGCCCACTATTTTATTTATGAAAGACTTTTGCTGTTTGGCTTTCAAGGCTCTGGCCAAAAGTTTCCCACTCCTATTTCCTTGTGCGTAGAACGTCCCCCTTGTCAGTTGGATAGATCTGTATGCCCTAGTAGTCAGGAGGGTTCTGAATTCAAGTCGTAGGGCTGTTAATTTTTGGAGGTTGTCATTTGTGGGGTCTTGTTTATGGCGGGTCTCCGCTGTTGTTATATCTGCTGTGAGCGCCTCTAGTTTGTGTGACCTTTCTTTTTTAAGTCGAGCGCCCCACTTAATAAGTAAACCCCTGATGACTCCCTTGTGGGCTTCCCACACCCAAGGATCTGACACCTCAGTGCCACTATTCTCCTTAAAGTAGGTCGCTACAGTCTGCCGTAGATCCTCTAATACCCTGTGTAGTAGGCCTGGACATATCCTGTAGTGTGAGAGTTAAGAGGATCGGGGCATGATCCGACCACGTAATGTTGCCTATGGATGCGTCCTGGACCATGGGGAGGTGTCTATGGCTGATCATGAACATATCTATTCTGGAGTAGCTTTTAGCTGTCTGAGAGTAGTACGAATAGTCTCTGCCTTGAGGGTGCATGATCCTCCAGCAGTCAGATAATTGGTGTGTGTGTAGCACGTTAGTGAACATCCTCCTTTGATGTCGTCTGGTGTCTGTAGTGGTGGAAGAGCTGTCAATTGAATGGTCAAGGACCATGTTCCAGTCTCCGCCCACTACCACTACCCCCTCGGCAAATGTCTCTAACTTGGTCAAACATGATCGTATGTAGGAGGTCTGGTCTGCATTAGGGACATAGATGCTAGCTAGAGTTACTAAAGTGCCATTGTACATTCCTTTCACAAAGACAAATCTGCCTCTGGGATCAGTTCTAACTCCCATTTCTGTGAAGGCGGCTGTAGAGGCTATGAGTATTGCAGCGCCTCTGGATTTCTTTTGGGTGTTGTTACTGTAGTATGCTAAGTTACTACGTTTATAGTGGATTCTTGGTTTGAACTCCCCCCTGAAATGCGTCTCCTGCACGAAAATTATTTCGGCACCTCGTCTATCGATCTCCTGTGCTAGCATTGTGCGTTTCATGGGTGAATTGAGACCCCTAACATTTAGGGACATCAGTTTGGTTTGAGTCATGGTGGTAGGAACGATGATGAGAGTGTCTCAAATAGGACATGGAGAGCACCTGTCGGCAGTATCTTCAGTACGATAGTGATGGCAGGGGTGTTTGGTGGTAGGCGGACGGGGGATAACCGTAAACTATATACATTAAAACAGTAGGTGAGAGCCATCTCTGGCGGTGAGATTGGCGCTACACTTGTGGATAACTCGCCGTGTCCACAAGTGGGGTTGTGGCGCCTCTCTGGGGGGTGGTGGCCGGATCGCACGACCGGGTGTATCATAGGGGGGGAAGGGGCCTCACAGGGCATTGTAGAGGTGATACAACCTACCTCCTCTACTCTAACTAGGGAGGTCGGAGGTGTGTGTCGGCTAGGGAGTAATGTGTGCCCTGTGAGCCAGGCCGTCTGAAGCCCTGATGGGAAAGTTAACCTTATATTTTCCTCGTGAACTCTAGGGCCCGGTAACGGCAATGTAACATGTTATTCATAAAGGCATAACCAAGTTTAACACAATATAACATTTCAATATTTGCATCACAGTGGGAAAGTAATGACAGTCCATTCACTGGGTGTACCGCAGTGGATACCCGCATGGGAGGATTGAGAGATAGAATGGTAGATAGGAAGAAGAGAGAGAGTCTGATCATACGACCGTGTACTGCTCATGTCGGTGCTGCGTCTGCTCCGGGATGGTTCTGTCTACGACGTTTTCGAGGGGACTTTTGCCACTTAGGTTTGTGCGGAGTCCGTCCCGCTGATGTGCCTCTCAGGCCCGTCCAATCCTCCACCTCGGACGACGGTAGTTTCAAGGCTCTTTGGAATTCGGGTATGTCGTCTAGTGAGGTTATAGTGTGCGTTTTGTTTTGGAGCGTAACTGTGAGAGCGAACGGGAAGCTCCATCTGAATTTGATATTTCTCTCGGACAGGGCCTGTGTGATAGGTCGTAGTGCACGCCTAGCTTGCAGCGTGGATGGCGCTAGGTCCTGGAAGACGATCACCGTCGATCTTGATATCCTTGTTCTGTCGTGCTTTGTGGAAGATTTCTTCCTTTAGGGGGAAGTTATGTATGCGACAAATAATGTCCCGTGGTTTATCTGGAGGCAAGTTCCTAGGTCTAGAAAAAAGAAAGAAGAAAGGAAGGCAGCGCCACTATAAACCACATAAATTAAAAGAGCACAGAATAGGCAGACTAGAATACAATATATATGATAGATACTAAGCAAAATAGAAGTCCAGAATAAATAGTCTGACTGGTAGATGAATCAAACAACGAGGTATATCCTTGTAGAGGTGAATACAGTCTTTTGTAGTGGGGGATTCTTCAGAGTGGTGTAGATGCGTCTTTGTACATCATATGAAATGAAAAAATAACAACTTCTGTTGTAAGGCCTGTGAGGGAGCCCTACTTTTTAGGTGTGCTGCCACTTTTTACTTATTTATTATTGTTTCTGTTGTATTTTGTATAGATAGAGAGCGCTGATCCCTTTCTTCTGTTCTAAGTTCCTAGGTCTGGCCGCTCTGTGGGCTCTATCAAATAAAATGGCAGTGTCCAGTGGTCTGGTTAAAATGCGGTTGAAAAGGGCTGTCAGGACCTGCACGGGGTTTTCTGGGACACCTTCTGCACACTCAGGGACACCTCTCACCCTCAGGTTATTCCTGCGTCCCCGGTTATCTACATCTTCTAGCTGTCTCTGCAGGTACCTGATTGCCTCTGCGTGTGTCTCCTGGGTAGTATAGGACTCAGCCCATTGTTTCTCAGTAGTTTCTGCCTCTTCTTCCAGAGCCTGGACTCTGTCCCCTAGCAGCTGCATGTCTGCAGTAACAGCCTGTAGCTTCTCACTAAAACTGTCCTCCAGTTTCTGAAATAAGGCTGCCAGGTCGGTCTTGGAGGGTAGTTGGGTCAGCAAGGACCGAATATCTTGTTCCTCTGTGGGCTCATCTGATGCCGTTGGGCTCGGGGGCTGGCTGGCTGCCTCGCGTTTGTGCCGTGGGCGCCATTTTGTCCCGTCTGTGTGATCGCTGAAAAAGCGCCGCAGGGAGGTTTTGGCTGCCGGTGTTTCGGAGGCGGGAGCTTGCCCCGCAGTGCTGCAGTGTTTTTTGGATGCCATTATTCACAGTGTGTGCTGTTTGCCCCCTAGATTACCCGGTCAGGGTCTGGAGCTTCGCGCTCATGCGGCCATGTCCGTCGGCTGTCAGGCCACGCCCCCCAGATCCCTTACTTTTTGATTCATATCTCCTCACACTAACTACTCCCTTGTCACGACCATTGCTGTCACTTCACGTGACAACATCTATGTTCATGCTCTATGTTCAATTATTGTTAGTACGACTGGGAGTGAATCCTAGTAGGTATTCGGGACACTCTTTTAGGATTGGGGCAGCTTCTACTGCATCCAGCCAGGACATTCGAGTTCATGTTATAAAGTGTCTGGGTAGATGGAAGTCATCAGCTTATTCATTGTACATACCTCAACCTGTACAGGAATGCGGAAGGCTTTTGTTAAAATATCATCATAATTGTATTTACTTTGCATTATGTTCAATTCTCAATAAATGTACAACGGCATGGTACTTCTCACTTTTTGCCCACTTTATTTACTGGCCTACCACAGATGTCGGTTTCAGCACACCTCAACCGACTTTTTCCTATTACAAGTTACGCTATTACACAGAATTGCATTAATTATATTCAATGTTGCCCCCAACACAAATGTAAAGGCTTTGCCTGGAGTTGTGGGAAGGGCTTATGGACCTATATGAGGGACTCCCCCCTTTTCTACCCTACCATTATTGGTCTGACAATCTGTATGCCCCCCCCCTCCCCCTTCACTCCCTTAATTCAATTACATTCTATTAGAGTGGGCCCACTTTATTTACTGGCCTACCGCATATGTCGGTTTCGGCACACCTCAACCGACTTTTTCCTATTACAGGTTACGCTATTACACAGAATTGTATTAATCATATTCAATGTTGCCCCGAACACAAAGATATATATATTGAATAAACAGGCTAACTCAGTGTCAGATTCAAAATGGGAAGGCCACACAGGCTATTAGCAGTTATAGTTATAAACTGGCAAAATCCATATTTCACTTGTAAATATTTTTTGTACTTTACAGCTCAAGATCCAGTAAATGATGGACTGTTTACCTATTGCATTTTAAATCATTATGCACTTAAGAACACGGTTATATGGCCTGCAGTAAGAGAACAGCAACAATACGGTAAAAATACAACTGTCACTCATAGGATTAGAATTAAAATCAACATGACATTAATCAACAGGCGGGTACATGTTGATTTAATGCGTTTTTAGAAAGCGGTTGATCAGTTATTAAAGGGATATTACCAGCAACTGAGCTTTAGATTTAGTATACCTACATATAAATATTCATACATATTTCAAACAATAAATTAAGATAATCCAACAAAATATTAAATGTTACTTGGATGTCACCTGCGGCCATTTATTACATATTTGCCATAATATTTTCAAGAGTTACTTCAAGCATTGTAATCATTACTGCCCGCTGTCGTGGTTATGATTCCACGAGTAGCCTGGCGTCATTCTCCAGTAATGGGGAGGCGGGGGGGCAAACTTTATGCAATGGTTTTGCTCTATTACCTGGGTCTTCACCAGGCGCCTTGTCACCTGTGGTCTTGTTTACAACATCCGGCTTTAGAAGGTCTGCTTCATAGTGGAATGCAACGCATACAGACTCCAGGCACCATGACCACAAATAACTGAAGTGGGCATGGTGCTTGGAGGAACCCTTTTTTTTTGTTTTTTTATACAGGTTTTAGTCATTACATCATTACAATTACAGGTTTTAGTCATGACACAATAAAACTAGAACAAAATACAGGTGTGTGTATACTGAGGCATACTGAAGGGACGAGGGCCCATGTTCAAGATTTCAGCCGTTTATAGCTGCAGGGGAGCTCCCACCTCCCCCGCCACAACCACGCTTGTAGGTCATGGTTATTCCTTGGGTGAGTGCTGCAAGGTATGCTGCATATTTGGTACCGGTGTGTGCCCCTTACAATCACCTCTCAGTTGGTGGCCCATTTGAGTAAATTTTAGATGTGTTTAAGGCTTATATTCAACAGAATTTGCCTAGAGGAGCAGCTCTATCCTGCTTCAGCTCAGCTCAGCAGTCATGCCCTGTCCCCTGGAGTAACCTTTTTTTTTTTTTTCACTCGATAGCCAAAGCAAGTGTACAGTAACCTTTGGGCTTTCGCAGAAGTCAACTGAAATGTTGTTCTTGGAAACAGAATGCAATTCAAACAGTACAATATGCCCAATCTTGAACCCACTGAAACTTGCCTCCCATCGAGGGTTTTTGTAATTTTTAGAGCAGGCAAATACACAACCTGAGGAGCCCTTTCTTTACTAAGACTCATCTAGCCCATGGGCTTCCTTGTTCCTTCGACAGTTTAATCATGCCTGGTAAAAAGAAAAAAAAGAAAAAGAAAGAAACCACCTGTAAGGAAACCAAGTATATTTAAACCTCATTCGGTAGTTTCCTCCCGAACCGCCAGAGCCTTAGTGATTATAGCCCTCCGTTCGGTAGATAGGGTAGACGAATCCTATAGCAATCCCAATAGCTTCACAAGATGATTCCCTTAGTGAAACACACAAATCCCCAAACATCAGCCGAAGTCAAGAAGAAGGGTACAAAATGAACTGTCCTTTAATGGGTGCACACAGCTTTTATGCAAGTCTCCATGCAAGGGGACAGCCCTCAGGGAGGGACAAACCTTAACCAATCACATACAGTAAAACTTTAACACACACCTACAATTCCCTCCCCTAGCCCAGGAGATAATTCAGGCTGATAAAATAGTAACTTAATTATCTCCGGGCTGAAAAATCATTTTTCCCCAATATCTTCAACACCCCTTTATACTCGAGGTATCCCCATTATATGGGTGACCAACATATCCGAATTTCACCCAGATCGGTTCACAAAAACTATGGAAGTCTCGTGTGACCGGCTCCCCCTGGGCTGTATGCCCAAAATAGTTCCATGAATTTGGTGGGTTTTGCTGGTCACTTTCGAAAAAGCCTCAAAACGAACAAAGTACCGAATGGACCCCTCTGGCTCCTAGCAGCGTTCGTGCCCATCTGTCGAAAACACCAAAGTACCGAATAGCACTCTGCTAGCTATTCGATAAATAGAGTTCCAGCGTTCGTCTGTTTGGGAAGTCGAGTGTCCGTTTTTAGTTCCATGCACTCGACGACCAGGTCCCGCTGTCTTTGTTCACATGAACAAAGATGGCCGCGGTTTACTCTGCCACGTGGCCTTCGACTGACGAATGCTGGCCGCACATACAGAGGTAGCAATTTCACCCAAACTTTGCTGTTTAATGAACCAGAGGGGTGGTCTTTGTTCGGTAGTTAGATCTACCGAATGCAATGGGCAGACATAGAGTAAAAAAAGGGGATGCAATGGGTATATAACATAGGGAACAGGGGATTTCTTCACACTGCTATAAGTCCATAGGTCGGCATACCCGCCTAGACCCTGTCGGGTTGGCTTGGGGATGTCAGAGGAAGAGTCTTTAAGCGTCCAGGTCGGTCTGGCTGGACAGACCGTCTGCATTACTGTTTTGTTTGCCCGGACGGTACTGCATTGTGAAATTGTAGGGCTGAAGAGCTAGGCTCCACCGCAATAGCCTGGGATTGTCACCAGCCACTCGGTTTAGCCACACAAGAGGGTTATGGTCAGTCATGAGAGTAAATGGCCGGCCGTACAAATAAGGTTGTAGTTTCTTGAGTGCCCATACTAGGGCTAAGCACTCTTTCTCCACGTTGGCATAGCTGACCTCTCTGGGCAAAAGTTTATGGCTGAGGTCTCTCACCTGGTTTAACATGGCTCCCAGCCCAAACATGGAGGCATCTGTGTGGACAAGAAATTGTTTAGAGTGGTTGGGTGCTGCCAACACAGGAGCCTCACTTAATGCCGATTTCAGTTTCTGGAACGCCTCCACGCACTCTGGGGTCCAGGTTACTTGTTTTGAGAGGGCCTTTTTGGTGAGGTCAGTGAGAGGTTTGGCCAGGGCGCTATACTCTGGGACAAATTTCCGGTAATAGTAGGCTGTTCCTAAAAAGGCTAAGACCTGGGTTTTGGTACGGGGTTGGGGCCAATTCGCTATGGCCTCTACTTTGGCAGGCTCGGGCCGCTGCCTACCTGAACCTACCCTGTGGCCAAGGTACTGTACCTCGGCCATGCCGATATTACATTTGTCGGGCTTTAATGTGAGCCCTGCCTGGTGAATTCGCTCGAGTACCCTGGACACATGCCCCAGGTGATCTCCCCATGTGCGGCTGTAGACGGCAATATCGTCTAAATATGCACATGCAAAGTCCTGGATCCCCTCCAGGAGCCTGTCGGCCATCCACTGAAATGTAGCCAGAGCGTTCTTCATCCCGAAAGGCATAACCATAAATTGGTATAGCCCAAAAGGAGTGACGAATGCCAACTTGGGTATGGCCGCAGGCTCCAGGGGGATCTGCCAATACCCCTTGCATAAGTCCAGGGTAGTCAAGTAATTCCCCCCAGCCATACGATCCAGCAACTCGTCTATTCTGGGCATCGGGTAGGCATCCGTTATGGTGCGATCGTTGAGTCTACACAGAAGCACGTGGTGCCGTCGCGCTTCGGTACTAGCACTACCAGGGAAGCCCAAGGACTTGTTCCTCACTTGACAGAAGTCTTCAATAGTTTTCAGACAGGAGGCTCCCCAAACCCAGATATGAACCTAGCTACCATCGTGTTATTGCCAAAACCAGATAAAGATCCCCTTTCACCGGGCAGCTATAGGCCGATATCTCTCATAAATCACGATATGAAGCTCTTGGCAAAGATACAAGCAGAACGGCTCAACCCCTTCTTAGCGAACTTGATAGATGCTGATGAAGTTTGTTTTATACCGGACAGACAACTGTTCGAAAACACTCGCAGAAATATAGACTTGATAGGTGGCCACTAAGACTCCAACGATGTTTGTTTCACTCGACGTTGAAAAAGCGTTTGACAGAGTGAAGTGGCCTTACCTGTTCACGCTCCTGACCAATCTAGGGTTCCATGAACAGTTCACGACCTTACTAAGAGCGATGTATACTAACGTCCGAGCGCAGGTGAAAATCTAAGGAGCCCCGCTCCGCCCTTTCCACCTTTTTTAATGGTACTCAACAGGGGTGCCCCCTCTCTCCCCTCCTATTTGTACTGTCGTTAGAACGCCTATTACAGACATTACGGTGCCACGCGGCGTTAAGGGTGTCAAAGTGGGAGGCAGAGAATTTCTGGTATCAGCCTATGTGGATGATGTGCTCCTAGCGCTCACCGACCCGGTGAATTCAATGAAATGAAGGGGGTGCTAAGGGACTTTGGGATTATTTTGGGGTACAAAGTGTCCTCCCAATAGGGGTACCGGCGATGGCAACAGCCCTCATACATGACACACACCAAATACGAATGGAACAACAGTCACTTAAATATCTAGGTATTCGCCTGACAGCAATCCCAGACAAATTATACACCATTGATGAAACAGCTGATACGGGAGATGGAGACGTGGATGGACAGACCCATCTCATGCATAGGCAGAATTAACGCTGTTAAAATGAACAGAATTCTAGAATTCTGTTTTTGTTTCAAGCGCTGCCCATCCGCGTCCCCAGATCGTCCTTGCAGCCCTTGCAGAGGGCTATAGGGTCCTTCGTATGGCAGAACAAGAGAGACAGAATTTTCAGATACATTCTACATAGACAAGAGGGGGCCTGGGTCTTCCAAACATATATTACTATTACGCAGCGACTCAATTGACTCAAGTGGCAATGTGGCACTCTCCCCCAGGAGACCGAAAATGGGCAGACGTGGAATCTCTCAAGACGGGCGCGGACATTCCACAGCTCCTTATGTGGATCCCTAAAGAACACAGACCTGAGATAAGGGTCACCTGCCCGACTATAATCAACTCCTTGAGGATGTGGGACTCCCTTAAACATAAGTTTCACTTAGCATCTGATCCGTCTCCTCTAATGCCATACTTACGCAATAAGGCCTTTGTCCCCGGAATGACAGCTAGAGCCTTCAAAAGCTTAGATTGAATAGGTTTACGCATTTGCCAATTGTATCAGGGAACAGAGGTCATCCCTTTTGATACATTAAGACAGCGGGGACACCTTGCCCCCTCAGATTTTTTCCAATACATACAACTTAAAGATTACGCAAAATTAGCACACATCAAAGCGGCAGCCCTGCAAAAGATGACTTTCTTTGAACGCATTTGCCTTCAGGAAACCATACCTAAAGGCATGATAACGCTTATGTATGCTCACCTCTGTTCAGAAGCCGGGGATTGGGGTAAGCTAGCCTATACGGATCAATGGGATAAAGACCTAGGGGAAATACTGGAAGGCATAGAATGGCAAGAGATTTGGGAGGCTAACCATACCTCTTCCGTATGCGTTACCCTAAAGGAACAATCTGTAAAAACTATGCTTCGCTGGTATACTACACTGGTTAAACTACATCAAATGAAAAAAAACCCTACAGATGTGTGCTGGAGGGGCTCTGGCTTGCGGGGGACTTATGTCCACATGTGGTGGGAATGCCCTCAGATGGTCAAATTCTGGAAACGAATACAGGCCCTGTTGTCGCAGGTTTTCTCTACAGCCCCAAACCTAGATCCATGGCTATTCTTATTAGACAGATCCATAGATGCATGAACAAAAGCTCATCCACAAAATTACATTAACAGCTAGGAGAGCCGTAGCCTCAGAGTGGCTTAAACCGGGTACACCACCAATGGCAGGAGTGATAAACAGGATAAAATAGGTCCACTTGATGGACAACCTAACGGCTAGGATAAGGGGCTCCTTAAAAACTTTTCAGAAGATCTGGGAACCCTGGGAAAGCGCTAACCTGGTAAGGTAATACGAACATGTCCCGCCTGACTATCTCTCCATTCGTGGGAAGCCCCCCAGTCTCCTTTATTGTATGTCAATACAAAATAAAGAATTAAAAAAAAAAAAAAATTATGGCAGCACCAGTACTTAAAAAACATGTCCTTGGTGAGCCCCCAATTCCCACCCAATTTGGGTTTGTGTGCACACTGTTCCTCTAACTGTATTTAGCTTTACAAAAAAATGACATTAAAGGGATTTTCTAGTGCCAGGAAAACAAAGCTGTTTTCCTGGCACTGTAGAATCCTGCAATGCCCCCCTCCTTCCCGACCCCCATCCCACATCACTGAAGGTGTTAAAACCCCTTCAGTCACTTACCTTAATCCAGCGCCGATGTCCCTCGGCACTGGTGCAGGCTCCACGCTTCTCCCCTGCTGTCAGATGGTGGGGAAGAACTAATGCGCATGTGCGGCAATGGCCTGCGCTCGCATTAGGATTTCCCCATAGGAAAGCATTATTCATTGCTTTCCTATGGGGATTCCGGTGATGCTGGAAGTCCTCATGCATATAGTGAGGACGTCCCGCGTCATTTAAACAACCAAAAGTAGTCTACGCACCCGGAAATCTCTCTAGTGGCTTTCTTGTAGACAGCCACTAGAGGAGGATTAACCCTGCAAGGTAATTGTTGCAGATTTTGTTTAGGCCCATTTACAGCTACATTCACCATAATATCCAAAAGAATCTGCAGAAACTCACTCCTAGGCCTAATACAGCAGGCTGTGAGTTTCTTCCATCCCCATACAAAGCTTTTAAGATTGTCCGTTTGCTTGTAGCAGACACCCAATCGGAAAAGCATTAGCTCTCACGCCATTTCTCCCTGGGTCTAATCAGTGTCTTGTAATGTTCAGATGGTTAAAGCAGTCTATGATAAATTGCTGCAATACAGATTGAAAGGTTAAAAAATAAGCCAAAAAACCCTAATCACGTATGTACTGCAATAAGTAAGTTTTTTTCTATTTACATTTCCTCACTCAGATCTCTCTTGAAAACCTGAGACTGCCGACTAGTAAACCTTCCTGCAGGATGTCAGAGTGTAAAATGACTGACTACAGCAAAATGAAGATTTGGAAAACATGTTCAACGTATTTCAATTATTTATTGTTTTAATACAAGATGGAAAGGAAAAGAAAAATAGAGTGCTTGTGGAAAATACAATCATGTTTGATGTTCTCTGTGATTCAATTTCAAACTTTTAAACTATCTTGCTGCATAAATAGAGCATAGAAAAATGAGAAAGGGATATGGAATATATTTTTTCAGCAGACAAAAAGCTTTATAAGAACAAATTAAAGTGAAAATAAACTGGAGCAGTTTTGTGAATCAATTCCTTTAAATCCCTTGGTACTAAATACGTTTCACAGAAACTCAAGTCTTTTGTCCGTTTTAATGAACTATTGGAAAAGTGCATCGCCAGCCTTACTATGAACTACGTGTTTTGTTTCAACAAAATGAAGAGTCTCTGTATCTACGAATATTACACAGAGTGTAGTACAATACGAATAACAAGCACTGTGATGATCTAGACGTTCATAGCAATTCAGCCTGCAGACACCACTAATAAATAATCCTGATGGATGTTCCTCCTTAGAAGTCCATGGAGCTGGTGGCCAGGTAGTCCTTTCTTCCAATGGTGCTGACCTGCTTTGTCTGCATGGCCTCCAATTTGGGGCAGTCGGTGATACGATGACCCAAGCCACCACAAAAAGCACAACCCCTTTCATCTGAAAAGAGGAACAATAAATATGAAGCAACCAACAGGTAGTAGAGCACACGGAAATAAAAACAAACTCATAATAATAACAACGAAGTATACCAGGTAAGGCACATTTAGATTACTCTGGTTTTCAAGTAGGTCCTGGGCATATTACCTTAACCCAACATCCAACATCCATATTACCTATTACCCAATTTAATGGTACTCATTTTATCTACCTGCCGGGATTCGAACCTGTGACCTGTGATCTCACATGTGCTAATTCTACCACAATGTTATCATGAATGCGATAGCTCAGCTGAAGAGATTTAAAGCACGGCCCATCTGTCAGTCTGGGGTGACTAATCGTGGTCCCATCTGATAGAAAGGACCTTCAGGTATTGAATTGTGCCTAGGGCTCCTTGGTACCAGCAGGAATCTATCCTTGTGGGTACATTAAGCATGACAGTCTATGCCGTCACCAGACGTTAAGCACTGCATGACAGCATAGACCGTCATACATTCCTTAAGGGGTTAAAAGAAGGATGCAGAAAGCAATTTGTGTGACAATGCTGATGGCAGTTACTGGGTGAAGTGCACATTGAATTGGATTGCTTACCTCCAATGTCCAACATGTTGTCATCGCTGCCGTTGAGTACCTGTAGCACAGGGGGTACGCGCTGCTTCGCTTCCATGAGAAGAGCCTTAAGATCCATCAGCACAGATTCATCTGAAAGGGAGGGAAATCATGAAACAAAGGGGAAAAATCCAAATGTTTAACCCCACACTTCAATAAACAAAAAAACAAAAAAACAAAAAAAAAAATTCTAAAAGAATAATGCAAGCACCAGGAGAGTTAATGTACATATTATGACTAACCTACAGCAATACATACAGAAACAAATACAGGATCTCAAAATTCCTGTAACGCTTCCTATATTGTCAATATGTATCTTGTTCATAGACATAAACAAATAAAAAACAGGCAGGCAGGTCAAAGGGAACTGACGACTACTTTCACACTCTTGCATATAACTAGGTGCCAAAAAGTTTGTGGTGAGAGCAAACATGATAAAACTCCCGACGCTGAAACTAGAAACATTACGATTACGCATTACCTGCATATCTCAAGTTGGACTTTGAGAAGCACCCCTTGGGCACAGAAATCATGTTTGCACAACTATCCCAGAATCCCCAGCTTGACATGCAAATGAGCACAGACAGGCATCATGTTTCAGACTTCATACTGCATTTCCGCAGATACCCGTAAGCAACGGGGGCTGTTTTAAACACAGCGTTCATAAACCAAAGCAGGGGTATGATCCAAAAGGATCGGTGACCAGAACCTAGCCATGGACTGCACAGTTTCAACCTTATGGGTCATGTCAGCATGGCACCAGTTCTGGTCTGGTAGTTGTAGTCTCTGACAGGATATAACTAGGTGCTAAACAGTTTGTGGTGAGACCAAACACAATAAAACTACCTGCACTACAATAGAAACATTATTGTGCATGAGAAGCATTATTTGGTGATTTTCAGTTAATGAAATTCCATTTCCTGTAGTACTTAACATACATAAACAGCAATGCAGTAAATCTGTTGAGATGTTAGTTAGCATGCACAAGTAATTTGAGTAAACAACAGGTTTCCTGAAAATCTCACATCCAGAGACAAATCTAGATTTATCACACACTTACCACACGCCTTGTTGATAAACGTGGTTGCTATTCCAGTGTTCCCAGAACGACCGGTACGTCCTATTCTGTGAACTGAAAGAAACAAACAAATTATGTTACAATGTTGATGTACTAGTGTTTTCTGGAGCATTTAAAACACTGTGTGCTTCTGTGCCACAAACTCTTGACAACAATGCATATCAGGCAACACTGTGATGCAAAGTATGAAGCCTGACTGAAACCTAAATGGGCAGTTTCAGTATAAAATAATTACTCAAGCTTCCTATGGGAAAGCATTGTGATTGGCTGAGATAGTCAATTCTGATGATCTCAGCCAAGGAGACGTATCAGGAATGGCGCTGGCAATAAGGTGAGTTTTTACTATATTTAAGGTGGCAAGGGGAGCCAAGAGAGCTAAATAGTGTTTTTAACGATATAGATTCAGGAATACATGTTTGTGTTCCTGTAATCACAACAAACCCCGGAATACATATTGTGGCATTTACACAACCAAAAAGAGACTAGATAGTCATATTAGACTACATTCTGCACTCACCATAGTTCTCAATTTCCTCAGGCATGTCATAGTTTATCACATGCTGAATGGCTGGAAAGTCCAAACCTTTGGATGCAACATCTGTAGCTACTAGGACATCCTTCTTCTCTTCACGGAAAGCCTCGATTGCTTTGGTCCTTTCTTCTTGGTCTAAAAGGTACAGCTAAGAGATTTAGATCTGTGCTTGAGGAAACACAGCTGGGATACTGAATGAATGCAAAAGTTAAAGATGCATACCTTTCCCTCCGTGTATTGCCACAGCCTCAACTCCTTTGAGAAGCAGGTATTCGTGTATAGCATCTACATCTGCCTTTTTTTCAGCAAATATGAGAACCTGGCATAGGGAAGAAATCGGTTGAAACAGCTGATAGTGAATAAGTACATATTTGCATAAGCTATAGAGCCAATGCAATAGCACACTATTGGGAACCAAAGTAGTGTATGGTGAAAATCAGTAACTGAAATCATTGCAAGTTAGGAACAGATCAAGATTTAAAACTACATTTTGCAAATACTTTTGTATATGTGCTGGTAACATTCTGACATGAGACACTTAAAAAAATTTAACTCTTTACATTTAGTATTTATGGGGTACATATAGAATGCAAAGAGCGCCCAACATTAAAAGCGAGTAGGTAACCCTTTTATTCTCTCAAAAAGCAGGACGACAGATCAAACAAGCCATTCGCCTGCAGTTCATACTTAGGCTAAATCTGCACGGATCACAATTTGTTGTGTGTAAGCATGATGGCAATGAATTACAAGTGTTACTCACAGGAGGTGGTGTCTTCTGCAGGCATTCAAGTAAGTAAACCATCTTTGCTTCCTCCTTCACATACTCTACTTCCTGTAATAAACAAAATAATAGAGGATTTACCGTTAGATTTGTAGATTTCTATTATGTCATGAGATAATATTGTCTAAATCAATAGTACTAATTGTATTGACTTTGGATTGTTCAGATGCAGAGTGAACTCTTCTAGAAATGCAACCCTGACGTTTTAAGAGGTGAAAGAAATAGTACAGTAGGGTCAATAACCAACTTGGCTATCTTGCCAGCTTATGGAGTTTGTAATATTCTTCCCACATTTCGCTTGTAAAACTAAAAAAAGTGTTATGACAAGTAATCTGTAATGGCAGCCTTTCCATTCCTGTCCAGCAAGAGACTGACGTTGACATACCTGTATGACATCCAGGCTGGCAGCGCCTGCTCGGCCAACATTAATTGTAATCGGTTTTACTAGGGCACTTTTGGCAAAGTTCTGAATCTTCTTCGGCATGGTTGCACTGAAAAGCAGTGTCTGTCTTTGACCCTAGTAATATGAGAGGACAAGAAAATGAAAAGCATGCTACTTGCTACAAGAACACAGTAAAGAATCATTTTTAAAAATAGATAAAATACAGTTAATCTGTTTGGGGAGTAAATAATTATGCTCTCAAAAAGACAAATACTCCATGTAGAGAGAGAAAAGGGCTATTTTTTTTAAAGAAATATACTTGACATTGTCACAAATATAAATAAATAAAGAGAGGATCCTACTAGGAAGGATTGTATTGGCCATTTGAATTAAACTAGTACTTATATTAACCTTAAAAGGATTATAGACTGAGGTGACCTTGACAGCAATCAGGTCTGCAGGTTTAATATGTATAATAAGATCTATGCCTGAAACAATTTTATTTTATCTTCAACTATGAAAATATTTAATGCATTGACAACATTAGGAAGAAAGTTTAAAATATTTGTCAATAAGAAATGTTTCATAATTACACTGCAGATCATGCCATCAAACGTGTTTTGTTGGAACGGAACATATGCCTGATAAATACGTGTGCAATTGCTTCCAAGTTAATGAATAATTTGAATAAGTAGAAGTACCTTGAAGTAAGAGAATATGGTTCTAATGTCTTCTTCAAAGCCCATGTCAATCATACGATCAGCCTCATCCAGAGCCAGGTACCTGCAGATGTCCAAACTCACCATCTTCTTTTGCAGCAGGTCCATAAGTCGGCCAGGAGTTGCAACCATCATGTGTACACCCCTACATTGAGGTAAGAGAAATAAGGGTGGGGTTATTACTGTTGTACTATTAATACCATCAAAAATATCACAGCACAGGGAACCTCTGAAATCTATGTTTAGGGAAAATTCCCCGAACATAGACCAGCTCTCTAATGTGGGGAATCCTTCGAAACCCCATGCTACAGAGCTGGTTGTAAGTCCGACCAGTCATAAAATAGGTAAATATTTACTATATATGGGCAATCTGCTCAAATGCAGACAATCCTTTTACATTCTGTTGACAATTTTAGTAAGCTGTTCTGATAGTAATGTCTTCAGGGCCCTTACAAATACCTATAAGCAAAGCAATTGACCCTTTTATCTATTTTTGCCACACTTACTGTCTGTGTTAAATATTGAAAGATAAAGAACACCGTATACTGTCTTAAGCTTCTGGTTTCTCCAAATATTTTATTTTTTATATTTAATCATGATAATCATTTATTCAATCAATTAGTGCTCAGGATTAAAGGGGTCAAAGAGACATATTAAGCAGCAAAACCATTACAGCGTAATATTTTAGTTTTTGTGGATAGACATTGCCCCCTTTTCTCTGATAAAGTAAAATAATGCCATTTTTTAGAAATGGTATTACGTACATGTTATTAAAAATAACCAGTCACTTCCTCTTATACATCCTTAGATTTTCAAAGCACTTCACATTCGGCATTATCAATAATGACTGCAAATGTGGCTATTGCTTCTCATACAAATGTATTGGATTGGAGGATTGCAGCAATTGCCACAAATACACTATATGTCTGCACTGCATTACTCAGAGAAGTATCCAAGTGGTTAAAAGTTATTATGATTGATTATTTCACTGCAGGCAGATCGGACTGTAGTGAGAAATGCGATTACTAACTAGTTTAAAGTTTTTGGTTTGATTCACAAAGGATGGACCAGGAAGGGAACGGATATTTCCACTCTGATACTCAATGTCAATGGGCTGTAAGAAGCAGGTGTGAATGTGTTTACGGAATCTAAGTGTTGACAGAATTCAGCAGGTGTTTACCTTCTTATTCACACCATGCCCAGGAATAAGTTGGCCGAGACATGTACTCTGTCAATGTATACGTCAGATGTGTTACTCAAATTATTTCCACATGCGAATATGAACCGATATTAATTTGTAAACAGCTAAACTTAGCTTGTCCTTTGCTAATGGACACAAAGTACACATACAACATAGAATAAAAAATTAAATAGGCTGAAACAAAAAACAACACCCCAAAACACTGGGACCCTGCCTCTAAAGGGGATAGACTGTGGATGCGTGTTAAGTCCCAATGACAACTTGAACAAGTAATAAACATATGTACAAAGTCATTCGGTAGAAACATTTGTGTTGTCTTCAGAGTATAAATACAGTAATGTGCACTACGAAGAAAAGGCAGTAGGAAAATGTGTATAAAAAAACCTGACGGATTTACTTATTATGGAATAACTCACATTAGGCACCATCTATAGCCTGAGTAAAACATGTTTAAATCAGTACAAAAAGGCACAGGGGAAGGTTAGAAATGGATTGTCATTTGCGAATGGTTAAAGCACAGAACTTACTGTTTGATGGTTTCCATCTGCTCTTTGACGGACATTCCTCCAATGCAAAGGGCAGTGCGCAAAGGTGGGAAATTATCTTCCTGAAGCAGTCGGCAGTAATATTCGATGATACTGTGCGTCTGACGTGCCAGCTCCCTCTGAAGAAATAACAGAACAAGATAAGAGTGACTAGGTTTAAGAGATGAGTGTACAGATGTAAGTAAGAAATATAAAAGGTTTAAAGTAAAAAGAAAGAATACAAGGCATCAACAGTGGAAAAAAATAAAATAAAAAAAAGTAAGCTGCATAAACAAGAAAGCAGGCTGCATGGATTCATACCGAGGGGCAAATGATGAGTCCATAAGGTCCTTCTCGCTTTGTAAAAGGTAACCTCTTCTCCTGCTCCAGACAGAACATGATGACCGGCAATGTAAAAACCAGTGTCTTACCAGAGCCAGTGAAAGCTATTCCAATCATATCCCTTCCAGATAAACTGCAACAGAACATTATAATAATGAATACATGTAGACATTTACCCTACCATGATCTCCTGCTCTCTCATTCACCATTTGTCCTGGGGAGTTGGGGGGGAAATGGGATACAGGACTTACATGGTTGGGATCCCCTGAATCTGTATAGGAGTTGGATGTAGGATTCCTTTCTTCTTTAGACCTCTTAAAATAGCTGCAGACAAAGAAAACACCAAATGTTAAATATTTAGTTACAAATGCAGAATGCAGTCCTAGAAAGATCTAGTTTGTTCATTTAAAATAAAGTTTAAAACAGTTGTTAAAAGAGAGGTTTTGCATTTAAAGGAATCATTTTTTTCCCACTTTTCCATTTTTTTTTTAATTTTTCTTTTTTTTTTTTTTAAAGGGACACTATAGTCACCAATACTACTATAGTTTAATGTAGTGGCTCAGGTGTGTATAGCCTGTCCCTGCAGGCATTTTAATGTAAACACTGCCTTTTTAGAGAAAAGCCAGTGTTTACATTAATGCCTAGTACCACTTCTCGTGGCAGTCACTCAGATGGCCAATAGAGGCACTTAGAGTCTAGTGCTGCATAGGAGACACTGAACTTCTTTCCTCATAGAGATGCACTGATTCAATGCATATCTATAAGGAGATGCTAATTGGCGCAGTGTGGTGTTTTTCCGCACATGCGCAATAGTCTCCCAATGCGTCACCAGCACAGCATTGGATAGGCTGAGTTAGGCAAATTTGATTACCTCAGCCAAGAACTACTAGAAACTACTTTTTATTTGGAGTATAATTTTTGGGGAAAGTTCCTTTTTAGATTCCAGGCCAATTTACAGAAATCCCACAGAAAGGCAGGCATCATGAACAGAGAACAACAAAATGTAGGCACTCAAGTGTTGAAATCTGCTCCTTGAAGAAAAGATAATAGGTATAAAAAAGCAAGTGGCAAAAAAATTTATATAATCACTACAATACAAGGGGCATATGAAAAGGGGGGACCCACACACATGAAGATGCCTCTTTAAACCTTGTTAAAATGGTGAAAAAAACACTTTGTTGAGCAGCACATTCTGTTTCAGTACGTTCAACTTATCTTTTTGCAACAAATCGCCTTTTAGTCCACACACAGCAATTTAGTTGGCAATTTCTAAACAACTAACTTGACCATCCTTGGAAATGGCTAGGGTATTTACGATATAACGGACAAACCTGCAGGGAGTTTCATTTCTTTAAAAGTTTTGATTGGTGCAGGAATACCTTCACCCTCCACCAGAATATGATATTTGCGGCGGACACGGTCATTGCGTGCTTGTGACATTGAAAGAATATAACGAGGCGGTTTCCAGCTGCCGGAAATATAACATGCAGTTAGACAATAACATACACACACACACACAAAAAAAAAAAAAGAATCTCTACAGATACTAAAACTATAAATTAAAAAAATATATATTATTTTTCCTTAAATATTAAACCTAAAAAAGATCAAAAGTAGTAAATTGCCTATTTAAAAGTATTGTTTATAAACCCTATGACAACAGAAAAACTGTGTTCATCAATAATTGAGGCAGTGCAACCATTTTTTGTATCACATTTTATACTTTGGTAACTTTTTTTCATTATTATGTAATTATTTTTATCTCTGCTCTTTGCTCTGTCTTGTTCTTTTTCATCAATAATTTGGAATACTCCTGGTTAGCTAAAATAATTTCCAAGAAATCTGATTGGTCCAACCCCAACGGTTCCACTTTTCCACTTTAAAAAGGCTTCACTTTTATCACAAAATATACTTCATTAAATCAACATTTCAGTATATCATCGCTCGCACGCAAATGGTACACACAATTACCTGGTTTTTATAGGGTCATCATATGTGATACCTTTAGCCATTTCCTTGACTGACATTAAAGCTGTATAGAAGAAAACAAAATAATTGAAGAATGAAAATGAAGAACAATACTGTGGTGTTAATAGTTTGCTTTCATTGGGAATCAAACAGACATTTGCCTGCATACAACCCCTAACTAACAGTAAGGAGGAGGAAAGGATATAGTTAAAGAATTTGTGGTAAGTGCACAACAGGATGTTAGAGAAAACAAACTGTCCCCCGTTTTTGACCTGTTACCTTATCTTGTAGCAGTCTGTATAACCATGTGAAAACTTAATACAAGTTTAAATACAAAATGGCATTGGGTCTTTTGGAGAGTAACTGCCAACCAAACACAGCATGTTTGAACTAAATATATAAAGTTAGGATCTAGGCAAAAAAAAAAAATGCAGACATTTACAAACTGTTTACCACACACCAAACAACAAGTATAAGCAATTTGCGGAACAAATCCTTAAAAAGGGAGACTCCGGTGCTCCAATGATGAAAGAATATATGCCATACCATATCCATGTCTATCATTTCTAAAAGGAAGTGGCAAAACATCTAGCAAAGCTTTGCGTCCCTAGAGAAAGCTCCATCGTGTGAGCCAGGATCAGCAGACATGAAACTGGCGAAAGTGGTAAACTCTTATCCCTGTGATCAAGCCAACATAATAATAGTGTCCTAGAACACGGATGCCCAGTGAAGTTTCAGAAGGTTAAAATCATGCCCGAGTTTAAAAGACAACTGTCACTTTACTCCAATGAAAAAATAAATTAAATTTACCAATAACTTGTGTATGAAAGGCTCTTGCTTTCTTAAATTTGTGTTTAAGATGTAAAAAAACATTATAAACCAGTTCAGACAAGGCAAAACATTTCTGATGCAGAGAAAAAAACAGAAACATTGTTTCATTTCTCATCCTCTATGTATGCTTTCTGCCAGAACTGACCCTATAGCAATGATTTGAAGGAGCTCGGTTGTAGCATAACGAGGTGTGGATTTCTACATATTATATTGTTCATACCTCACAGGCAACGTAAAGTTAAATATAGGGACAGACAAACATATTAAAGTACCAGAGATGTGACAGAACCTCTTTAAGGGGTTAAAGAATAATGGTCAATAACATTTAATCTTATTGTGCAAATAAACGGACGATGGGCATGTTTCTATAAAGCTAATTCATCAACTCCAAAAATAATGGAAGATTCCGTATTCAACCTTTGACCGTTTCCAATTCTACCCTAGTAACAAACCACCTCAAGCATCATTCTTTGACAACGTAACAGCAGATACCGGAGATGTCACTAGGAATAGGACTTGCAATGACATGGTGACCAGTCTGTATGATTTACCTCTTCCTTCTGTCACACTCTCCAGAATTTTCTCTTCTTCTTTCAGTTGCTTCTCTTTGGCAGATTCTTTTCTAGCTGTTCATGAGAAATGAAAGAGAAGTGTTAATATACAGAAACGCCCCACAACCGGGTTTCACGCTAGATCCGCCCTTTGGGGGTATGCACGTAACTCAAGCTGTAATTAGATTACAGCAACCAGGATTCAAAACCTATAAATTGATATGTCTTCGCATTTTCTGTTTCATCTCAATAACTGATTATTGCATTCACTGCATTACTATTCCACTGTAATGGGACCTGCAAGTCCAACATTCGCTTTAACTGCACAGTTATACTGTTGTAACTAAATACTCTTGCCTTAATAAAGCTTTGAACTTAAAAAAAAATAAAAATTTTTTATATATATATATATATAAAAATGCAAAAATCCCCTGCACTCACACCTTAAAGGACCACTCTAGGCACCCAGACCACTTCAGCTTAATGAAGTGGTCTGGGTGCCAGGTCCAGCTAGGGTTAACCCATTTTTTCATAAACATAGCAGTTTCAGAGAAACCGCTATGTTTATGAATGGGTTAAGCCTTCCCCCTAATCCTCTAGTGGCTGTCTCATTGACAGCCACTAGAGGCGCTTGCGTGCTTCTCACTGTGATTTTCACAGTGAGAGCACGCAAGCGTCCATAGGAAAGCATTATGAATGCTTTCCTATGTGACCGGCTGAATGCGCGCGCAGCTCTTACCGCACGTGCGCATTCAGCCGCATGGGAGGAGAAGAGGAGGATCGGAGGCAGAGAGCTCCCCGCCCAGCGCTGGGAAAAGGTAAGTTCAACCCCTTTTCCCCTTTCCAGAGCCGGGCGGGAGGGGGTCCCTGAGGGTGGGGGCACCCTCAGGGCACTATAGTGCCAGGAGAAGAGTGTGTTTTCCTGGCACTATAGTGGTCCTTTAACCACTCCACTGCCGGGTGCATATGCCAGGGCTCCACAGAAACACAATCCCAAAGTAGTAATGGCTGCTCTCCGGTCTTAAAAATAAAAATTTGATTGAATCAAGTTAAAAATAATGACCAACGTTTCAGGGGACCTGGGTGTGTCTACGGTTGTTTAGAAAAGGAAAAAAAAAAAAAAACACCTTAGACTCTAAGGTGTTTTTTTCTTTTTCTAAACACCTTAGACACACCCAGGTAATCCCTAAATCCTGGGCTGGTAGTGGGTCCTTGAGGGCTGGATTGAGAATCCCTGCTCTAGAACGTATAAACTAATCCTTCCAATTTCTAATGCGTCTTTTTATCCCCATCAAGCGATATTACTGTTGTCATATTTTGTGAATGTGTTCAAGGGTGAAATTATAGAGGGGGGAGCAAAAACTCCAAAACAGGAATACAAATTGACAAAAACATAGGAATTATGTTGTTGCATTACATAAAAGGCAGAAAGAAAAAAAAGTTCCTAATATATAAACGTTGAGTAACAATTTTATACTAAACAAAATGGTGCATTCACACAAAACTGGTACAAACGTGAAGGGTAAATCAAATATTTTTATACATAACTCCCACTGTTTTCCAAATCTTGTAAAAGATTAGCCTGCCATTAAAATCATAACCAATTTCCCAACTAACAATACAAGAGTTTAATCTCTACCATACATGAGCCATTCTAACAAATGTATTACAAGAGTACAATAAAGTCAACGATCAGCCATCTCACTATTTTTGGCCAGGGTATAACCATAAGTAAAATAAAAGTTTTTTTCCACTGTTTATATATTACAACTAAAATATACTTTGTAAAGAAAGATCACAGGTTATTACATGGACTTAAAGGAACAGTGTAAATTCCAAAATCACTGTCTTAATGAAGTGGTATTGGGGCAGAGATGCTGCGCCTTCAAACTTGCAGTTTAAAATAATACCATTTCTGATAAACAACTCTGTCGGCATTTCATAATTCTCACGTAGCAACACAAGTGGATGTCAAGGAGATAGTCACTAAGGGCTTTGAACTAAAATAGATTCAACAACAAAATCTATTTTAGGTCTAGTATTAGCTCGTAAAGTATGTGGACACCAGGTGTGCATCGAACCAATTTTTTTTTATTATTACAGTGGCTCTTTAAGTTACGCAAACTTCTTGGGCGCTTTCTTTATCTGACATAAGTGACTCCCAGTATTAGGTGAATGACTTATCTATATTACAATAAAGCACAGGAAAGTAAGCCTACTCACCTTCTGCCTTTTCTTTCAGGTGCTGGTGCTGATCCAAAAGGCTGATATTGGACCGGGGTCCCAAAGGAATGTCATCTTCATCTCCTCGATGGTCACTGCCACTGTCCTTTGGTTCTTCATCTATCACCCCCTTTTTACGCATCTGCATAAGCTTTTGAAGCTGAAGATACAAGGAAAAGAATTAAGATGTGAACCATTTACTAAAGAAATTACATATCCAGTATCATTGGCGTCTTTATTATGCTCTATCCTACTTTCATTTTCTGGATAGTAATCTATAAACCCCTCAGTGACCAGACCGTTTTTAAATTTTCTTACCGTCAAGGACCAGGGCTGTTTTTACATTTCTGCAGTGTTTGTGTTTAGCTGTAATTTGCCTCTTACTCATTTACTGTACCCACACATATTATATACCGTTTTTCTCGCCTTTAAATTGTCTTTCTAAAGTTACCATTATTTTCATCATATCTTATAACTTACTATAAATAAAATTATTAAAAAACACTTTTTCGAACTTTGACCCCAAAAATCTGTTATGCATCTACAACCGCCAGAAAAACATCCATGCTACATAGTTTCTAAATTTTGTCCTGACTTTAGAAATACCCAATGTTAACATGTTCTTGGCTTTTTTTGGATAGTTATAGGGCAATAAGTACAAGTAGCAATATGCTATTTCCAAACCATTTTTTTTTCTTCAAAATTAACGAACGTTACATTGTAACACTGAGATCTGTCAGGAATCACTGACTAACCATTCACATGTATATATTTTTTAAAAGAAGACATCCTAAAGTATTAAACTTGGGGTATGTTGACTCTTTTCATGCAACCGTTTTACCACCAATATATTTCAAATTAAATAAAAATAAAAAAATAAAAAAAATTATTGGTGATTTTTTTGACACACATAGCAATTTAAGAATACATGTACTGAGAACTTTTTTTTTTTTATAATTCTTTATTTTTGTTGTGCAAGATATATAACAACAGCGCTTGTTCCGCCATGACAGCAGGTACAAGTGCAATATCGTCAAACATAACTATTACAAAGACATGGCAGTAGATAAACAGCACATTTTTTTTTTTTTTTTGGTAGTGCATTATTCAGTACATAGCTTGGCATTAACATGTTATTAGATTGCGTTACAGAGTATCATGAGTAATATCATTATACATGTTAAGATTGCTGCACATTTTTATATAAGACAAGAGGTGTTAACGAAGAGGTTATATTCATTGCTTATGGAGGGAAACTAGTGTACTGCCACATGCTGCCTATTGAATATGATTACATGTGTCGAGGATTCAAGCTGGGTAATGCCACAAAGAGCTCTATACAACGTGCTAACAGGTAGGTATTTTAGGACATGAGATTAAACATGTATTCCAGTTGAGGTCGCTCATTAACAAAGCTCCTTGCACCAATCATCAGCTAGAGGATAGCTTAATTAACAGGGCAATATAGTGTGCAGTAGTAAGCGTGAATATTTAAAGATTAACAAGTAAAAATTAAAGTAAAAATTAAAACCACCGGTGAGAGACCTGTCCTTATGCCTGCCCCTGTCCCCATAGTGTTGCGTGTTCCGTCTGTGATGTAACATAGTGGTGCACTCCGTGGTCGGCAAGTCCGAGGCTGGGGTCAGCCATCTTCATTAGGTGACGAGGTATGGAGGTCTGTGCGTGAGAGTCTCATGGTGTTTGCGAGCCGCTCGTTGGTTAGTGGCGTTTAGTGAGCCGATGGGCTTTATTGCTTAGGCGTCGGTTGAATTTAGTAGGTTGGTAGGTTTTCCGTAGCTGCCGCCAGTGGGTCGCTTCAGTCGGCCTTTTTCCAGGCCCAGCTTCAGGGATATCTGGTGAGTGGTGCTTCCATGGGCTCCGTTCGCCCACGATACCTTCTATCTCCTGCCCCAACCCGTTCTCCGAGCAGTCAGATGGCAT
>OW240914.1:291795488-291810488 GCA_933207985.1 Pelobates cultripes
CTCAGGGAGGGACAAACCTTAACCAATCACATACAGTAAAACTTTAACACACACCTACAATTCCCTCCCCTAGCCCAGGAGATAATTCAGGCTGATAAAATAGTAACTTAATTATCTCCGGGCTGAAAAATCATTTTTCCCCAATATCTTCAACACCCCTTTATACTCGAGGTATCCCCATTATATGGGTGACCAACATATCCGAATTTCACCCAGATCGGTTCACAAAAACTATGGAAGTCTCGTGTGACCGGCTCCCCCTGGGCTGTATGCCCAAAATAGTTCCATGAATTTGGTGGGTTTTGCTGGTCACTTTCGAAAAAGCCTCAAAACGAACAAAGTACCGAATGGACCCCTCTGGCTCCTAGCAGCGTTCGTGCCCATCTGTCGAAAACACCAAAGTACCGAATAGCACTCTGCTAGCTATTCGATAAATAGAGTTCCAGCGTTCGTCTGTTTGGGAAGTCGAGTGTCCGTTTTTAGTTCCATGCACTCGACGACCAGGTCCCGCTGTCTTTGTTCACATGAACAAAGATGGCCGCGGTTTACTCTGCCACGTGGCCTTCGACTGACGAATGCTGGCCGCACATACAGAGGTAGCAATTTCACCCAAACTTTGCTGTTTAATGAACCAGAGGGGTGGTCTTTGTTCGGTAGTTAGATCTACCGAATGCAATGGGCAGACATAGAGTAAAAAAAGGGGATGCAATGGGTATATAACATAGGGAACAGGGGATTTCTTCACACTGCTATAAGTCCATAGGTCGGCATACCCGCCTAGACCCTGTCGGGTTGGCTTGGGGATGTCAGAGGAAGAGTCTTTAAGCGTCCAGGTCGGTCTGGCTGGACAGACCGTCTGCATTACTGTTTTGTTTGCCCGGACGGTACTGCATTGTGAAATTGTAGGGCTGAAGAGCTAGGCTCCACCGCAATAGCCTGGGATTGTCACCAGCCACTCGGTTTAGCCACACAAGAGGGTTATGGTCAGTCATGAGAGTAAATGGCCGGCCGTACAAATAAGGTTGTAGTTTCTTGAGTGCCCATACTAGGGCTAAGCACTCTTTCTCCACGTTGGCATAGCTGACCTCTCTGGGCAAAAGTTTATGGCTGAGGTCTCTCACCTGGTTTAACATGGCTCCCAGCCCAAACATGGAGGCATCTGTGTGGACAAGAAATTGTTTAGAGTGGTTGGGTGCTGCCAACACAGGAGCCTCACTTAATGCCGATTTCAGTTTCTGGAACGCCTCCACGCACTCTGGGGTCCAGGTTACTTGTTTTGAGAGGGCCTTTTTGGTGAGGTCAGTGAGAGGTTTGGCCAGGGCGCTATACTCTGGGACAAATTTCCGGTAATAGTAGGCTGTTCCTAAAAAGGCTAAGACCTGGGTTTTGGTACGGGGTTGGGGCCAATTCGCTATGGCCTCTACTTTGGCAGGCTCGGGCCGCTGCCTACCTGAACCTACCCTGTGGCCAAGGTACTGTACCTCGGCCATGCCGATATTACATTTGTCGGGCTTTAATGTGAGCCCTGCCTGGTGAATTCGCTCGAGTACCCTGGACACATGCCCCAGGTGATCTCCCCATGTGCGGCTGTAGACGGCAATATCGTCTAAATATGCACATGCAAAGTCCTGGATCCCCTCCAGGAGCCTGTCGGCCATCCACTGAAATGTAGCCAGAGCGTTCTTCATCCCAAAAGGCATAACCATAAATTGGTATAGCCCAAAAGGAGTGACGAATGCCAACTTGGGTATGGCCGCAGGCTCCAGGGGGATCTGCCAATACCCCTTGCACAAGTCCAGGGTAGTCAAGTAATTCCCCCCAGCCATACGATCCAGCAACTCGTCTATTCTGGGCATCGGGTAGGCATCCGTTATGGTGCGATCGTTGAGTCTACACAGAAGCACGTGGTGCAGTCGCGCTTCGGTACTAGCACTACCAGGGAAGCCCAAGGACTTGTTCCTCACTTGACAGAAGTCTTCAATGGTTTTCAGACAGGAGGCTCCCCAAACCCAGATATGAACCTAGCTACCATCGTGTTATTGCCAAAACCAGATAAAGATCCCCTTTCACCGGGCAGCTATAGGCCGATATCTCTCATAAATCACGATATGAAGCTCTTGGCAAAGATACAAGCAGAACGGCTCAACCCCTTCTTAGCGAACTTGATAGATGCTGATGAAGTTTGTTTTATACCGGACAGACAACTGTTCGAAAACACTCGCAGAAATATAGACTTGATAGGTGGCCACTAAGACTCCAACGATGTTTGTTTCACTCGACGTTGAAAAAGCGTTTGACAGAGTGAAGTGGCCTTACCTGTTCACGCTCCTGACCAATCTAGGGTTCCATGAACAGTTCACGACCTTACTAAGAGCGATGTATACTAACGTCCGAGCGCAGGTGAAAATCTAAGGAGCCCCGCTCCGCCCTTTCCACCTTTTTTAATGGTACTCAACAGGGGTGCCCCCTCTCTCCCCTCCTATTTGTACTGTCGTTAGAACGCCTATTACAGACATTACGGTGCCACGCGGCGTTAAGGGTGTCAAAGTGGGAGGCAGAGAATTTCTGGTATCAGCCTATGTGGATGATGTGCTCCTAGCGCTCACCGACCCGGTGAATTCAATGAAATGAAGGGGGTGCTAAGGGACTTTGGGATTATTTTGGGGTACAAAGTGTCCTCCCAATAGGGGTACCGGCGATGGCAACAGCCCTCATACATGACACACACCAAATACGAATGGAACAACAGTCACTTAAATATCTAGGTATTCGCCTGACAGCAATCCCAGACAAATTATACACCATTGATGAAACAGCTGATACGGGAGATGGAGACGTGGATGGACAGACCCATCTCATGCATAGGCAGAATTAACGCTGTTAAAATGAACAGAATTCTAGAATTCTGTTTTTGTTTCAAGCGCTGCCCATCCGCGTCCCCAGATCGTCCTTGCAGCCCTTGCAGAGGGCTATAGGGTCCTTCGTATGGCAGAACAAGAGAGACAGAATTTTCAGATACATTCTACATAGACAAGAGGGGGCCTGGGTCTTCCAAACATATATTACTATTACGCAGCGACTCAATTGACTCAAGTGGCAATGTGGCACTCTCCCCCAGGAGACCGAAAATGGGCAGACGTGGAATCTCTCAAGACGGGCGCGGACATTCCACAGCTCCTTATGTGGATCCCTAAAGAACACAGACCTGAGATAAGGGTCACCTGCCCGACTATAATCAACTCCTTGAGGATGTGGGACTCCCTTAAACATAAGTTTCACTTAGCATCTGATCCGTCTCCTCTAATGCCATACTTACGCAATAAGGCCTTTGTCCCCGGAATGACAGCTAGAGCCTTCAAAAGCTTAGATTGAATAGGTTTACGCATTTGCCAATTGTATCAGGGAACAGAGGTCATCCCTTTTGATACATTAAGACAGCGGGGACACCTTGCCCCCTCAGATTTTTTCCAATACATACAACTTAAAGATTACGCAAAATTAGCACACATCAAAGCGGCAGCCCTGCAAAAGATGACTTTCTTTGAACGCATTTGCCTTCAGGAAACCATACCTAAAGGCATGATAACGCTTATGTATGCTCACCTCTGTTCAGAAGCCGGGGATTGGGGTAAGCTAGCCTATACGGATCAATGGGATAAAGACCTAGGGGAAATACTGGAAGGCATAGAATGGCAAGAGATTTGGGAGGCTAACCATACCTCTTCCGTATGCGTTACCCTAAAGGAACAATCTGTAAAAACTATGCTTCGCTGGTATACTACACTGGTTAAACTACATCAAATGAAAAAAAACCCTACAGATGTGTGCTGGAGGGGCTCTGGCTTGCGGGGGACTTATGTCCACATGTGGTGGGAATGCCCTCAGATGGTCAAATTCTGGAAACGAATACAGGCCCTGTTGTCGCAGGTTTTCTCTACAGCCCCAAACCTAGATCCATGGCTATTCTTATTAGACAGATCCATAGATGCATGAACAAAAGCTCATCCACAAAATTACATTAACAGCTAGGAGAGCCGTAGCCTCAGAGTGGCTTAAACCGGGTACACCACCAATGGCAGGAGTGATAAACAGGATAAAATAGGTCCACTTGATGGACAACCTAACGGCTAGGATAAGGGGCTCCTTAAAAACTTTTCAGAAGATCTGGGAACCCTGGGAAAGCGCTAACCTGGTAAGGTAATACGAACATGTCCCGCCTGACTATCTCTCCATTCGTGGGAAGCCCCCCAGTCTCCTTTATTGTATGTCAATACAAAATAAAGAATTAAAAAAAAAAAAAAATTATGGCAGCACCAGTACTTAAAAAACATGTCATTGGTGAGCCCCCAATTCCCACCCAATTTGGGTTTGTGTGCACACTGTTCCTCTAACTGTATTTAGCTTTACAAAAAAAATGACATTAAAGGGATTTTCTAGTGCCAGGAAAACATAGCTGTTTTCCTGGCACTGTAGAATCCTGCAATGCCCCCCTCCTTCCCGACCCCCATCCCACATCACTGAAGGTGTTAAAACCCCTTCAGTCACTTACCTTAATCCAGCGCCGATGTCCCTCGGCACTGGTGCAGGCTCCACGCTTCTCCCCTGCTGTCAGATGGTGGGGAAGAACTAATGCGCATGTGCGGCAATGGCCTGCGCTCGCATTAGGATTTCCCCATAGGAAAGCATTATTCATTGCTTTCCTATGGGGATTCCGGTGATGCTGGAAGTCCTCATGCATAGAGTGAGGACGTCCCGCGTCATTTAAACAACCAAAAGTAGTCTATGCACCCGGAAATCTCTCTAGTGGCTTTCTTGTAGACAGCCACTAGAGGAGGATTAACCCTGCAAGGTAATTGTTGCAGATTTTGTTTAGGCCCATTTACAGCTACATTCACCATAATATCCAAAAGAATCTGCAGAAACTCACTCCTAGGCCTAATACAGCAGGCTGTGAGTTTCTTCCATCCCCATACAAAGCTTTTAAGATTGTCCGTTTGCTTGTAGCAGACACCCAATCGGAAAAGCATTAGCTCTCACGCCATTTCTCCCTGGGTCTAATCAGTGTCTTGTAATGTTCAGATGGTTAAAGCAGTCTATGATAAATTGCTGCAATACAGATTGAAAGGTTAAAAAATAAGCCAAAAAACCCTAATCACGTATGTACTGCAATAAGTAAGTTTTTTTCTATTTACATTTCCTCACTCAGATCTCTCTTGAAAACCTGAGACTGCCGACTAGTAAACCTTCCTGCAGGATATCAGAGTGTAAAATGACTGACTACAGCAAAATGAAGATTTGGAAAACATGTTCAACGTATTTCAATTATTTATTGTTTTAATACAAGATGGAAAAGAAAAGAAAAATAGAGTGCTTGTGGAAAATACAATCATGTTTGATGTTCTCTGTGATTCAATTTCAAACTTTTAAACTATCTTGCTGCATAAATAGAGCATAGAAAAATGAGAAAGGGATATGGAATATATTTTTTCAGCAGACAAAACGCTTTATAAGAACAAATTAAAGTGAAAATAAACTGGAGCAGTTTTGTGAATCAATTCCTTTAAATCCCTTGGTACTAAATACGTTTCACAGAAACTCAAGTCTTTTGTCCGTTTTAATGAACTATTGGAAAAGTGCATCGCCAGCCTTACTATGAACTACGTGTTTTGTTTCAACAAAATGAAGAGTCTCTGTATCTACGAATATTACACAGAGTGTAGTACAATACGAATAACAAGCACTGTGATGATCTAGACGTTCATAGCAATTCAGCCTGCAGACACCACTAATAAATAATCCTGATGGATGTTCCTCCTTAGAAGTCCATGGAGCTGGTGGCCAGGTAGTCCTTTCTTCCAATGGTGCTGACCTGCTTTGTCTGCATGGCCTCCAATTTGGGGCAGTCGGTGATACGATGACCCAAGCCACCACAAAAAGCACAACCCCTTTCATCTGAAAAGAGGAACAATAAATATGAAGCAACCAACAGGTAGTAGAGCACACGGAAATAAAAACAAACTCATAATAATAACAACGAAGTATACCAGGTAAGGCACATTTAGATTACTCTGGTTTTCAAGTAGGTCCTGGGCATATTACCTTAACCCAACATCCAACATCCATATTACCTATTACCCAATTTAATGGTACTCATTTTATCTACCTGCCGGGATTCGAACCTGTGACCTGTGATCTCACATGTGCTAATTCTACCACAATGTTATCATGAATGCGATAGCTCAGCTGAAGAGATTTAAAGCACGGCCCATCTGTCAGTCTGGGGTGACTAATCGTGGTCCCATCTGATAGAAAGGACCTTCAGGTATTGAATTGTGCCTAGGGCTCCTTGGTACCAGCAGGAATCTATCCTTGTGGGTACATTAAGCATGACAGTCTATGCCGTCACCAGACGTTAAGCACTGCATGACAGCATAGACCGTCATACATTCCTTAAGGGGTTAAAAGAAGGATGCAGAAAGCAATTTGTGTGACAATGCTGATGGCAGTTACTGGGTGAAGTGCACATTGAATTGGATTGCTTACCTCCAATGTCCAACATGTTGTCATCGCTGCCGTTGAGTACCTGTAGCACAGGGGGTACGCGCTGCTTCGCTTCCATGAGAAGAGCCTTAAGATCCATCAGCACAGATTCATCTGAAAGGGAGGGAAATCATGAAACAAAGGGGAAAAATCCAAATGTTTAACCCCACACTTCAATAAACAAAAAAACAAAAAAACAAAAAAAAAAATTCTAAAAGAATAATGCAAGCACCAGGAGAGTTAATGTACATATTATGACTAACCTACAGCAATACATACAGAAACAAATACAGGATCTCAAAATTCCTGTAACGCTTCCTATATTGTCAATATGTATCTTGTTCATAGACATAAACAAATAAAAAACAGGCAGGCAGGTCAAAGGGAACTGACGACTACTTTCACACTCTTGCATATAACTAGGTGCCAAAAAGTTTGTGGTGAGAGCAAACATGATAAAACTCCCGACGCTGAAACTAGAAACATTACGATTACGCATTACCTGCATATCTCAAGTTGGACTTTGAGAAGCACCCCTTGGGCACAGAAATCATGTTTGCACAACTATCCCAGAATCCCCAGCTTGACATGCAAATGAGCACAGACAGGCATCATGTTTCAGACTTCATACTGCATTTCCGCAGATACCCGTAAGCAACGGGGGCTGTTTTAAACACAGCGTTCATAAACCAAAGCAGGGGTATGATCCAAAAGGATCGGTGACCAGAACCTAGCCATGGACTGCACAGTTTCAACCTTATGGGTCATGTCAGCATGGCACCAGTTCTGGTCTGGTAGTTGTAGTCTCTGACAGGATATAACTAGGTGCTAAACAGTTTGTGGTGAGACCAAACACAATAAAACTACCTGCACTACAATAGAAACATTATTGTGCATGAGAAGCATTATTTGGTGATTTTCAGTTAATGAAATTCCATTTCCTGTAGTACTTAACATACATAAACAGCAATGCAGTAAATCTGTTAAGATGTTAGTTAGCATGCACAAGTAATTTGAGTAAGCCACAGGTTTTCTGAAAATCTCACATCCAGAGACAAATCTAGATTTATCACACACTTACCACACGCCTTGTTGATAAACGTGGTTGCTATTCCAGTGTTCCCAGAACGACCGGTACGTCCTATTCTGTGAACTGAAAGAAACAAACAAATTATGTTACAATGTTGATGTACTAGTGTTTTCTGGAGCATTTAAAACACTGTGTGCTTCTGTGCCACAAACTCTTGACAACAATGCATATCAGGCAACACTGTGATGCAAAGTATGAAGCCTTACTGAAACCTAAATGGGCAGTTTCAGTATAAAATAATTACTCAAGCTTCCTATGGGAAAGCATTGTGATTGGCTGAGATAGTCAATTCTGATGATCTCAGCCAAGGAGACGTATCAGGAATGGCGCTGGCAATAAGGTGAGTTTTTACTATATTTAAGGTGGCAAGGGGAGCCAAGAGAGCTAAATAGTGTTTTTAACGATATAGATTCAGGAATACATGTTTGTGTTCCTGTAATCACAACAAACCCCGGAATACATATTGTGGCATTTACACAACCAAAAAGAGACTAGATAGTCATATTAGACTACATTCTGCACTCACCATAGTTCTCAATTTCCTCAGGCATGTCATAGTTTATCACATGCTGAATGGCTGGAAAGTCCAAACCTTTGGATGCGACATCTGTAGCTACTAGGACATCCTTCTTCTCTTCACGGAAAGCCTCGATTGCTTTGGTTCTTTCTTCTTGGTCTAAAAAGGTACAGCTAAGAGATTTAGATCTGTGCTTGAGGAAACACAGCTGGGATACTGAATGAATGCAAAAGTTAAAGATGCATACCTTTCCCTCCGTGTATTGCCACAGCCTCAACTCCTTTGAGAAGCAGGTATTCGTGTATAGCATCTACATCTGCCTTTTTTTCAGCAAATATGAGAACCTGGCAAAGGGAAGAAATCGGTTGAAACAGCTGATAGTGAATAAGTACATATTTGCATAAGCTATAGAGCCAATGCAGTAACACACTATTGGGAACCAAAGTAGTGTATGGTGAAAATCAGCAATTGAAATCATTGCAAGTTAGGAACAGATCAAGATTTAAAACTACATTTTGCAAATACTTTTGTATATGTGCTGGTAACATTCTGACATGAGACACTTAAAATTTTACTCTTTACATTTAGTATTTATGGGGTACATATAGAATGCAAAGAGCACCCAACATTAAAAGCGAGAAGGTAACCCTTTTATTCTCTCAAAAAGCAGGACGACAGATCAAACAAGCCATTCGCCCGCAGTTCATACTTAGGCTAAAGTCTGCACGGATCACAATTTGTTGTGTGTAAGCATGATGGCAATGAATTACAAGTGTTACTCACAGGAGGTGGTGTCTTCTGTAGGCATTCAAGTAAGTAAACCATCTTTGCTTCCTCCTTCACATACTCTACTTCCTGTAATAAACAAAATAATAGAGGATTTACCGTTCGATTTGTAGATTTCTATTATGTCCTGAGATAATATTGTCTAAATCAATAGTACTAATTGTATTGACTTTGGATTGTTCAGATGCAGAGTGAACTCTTCTAGAAATGCAACCCTGATGTTTTAAGAGGTGAAAGATATAGTACAGTAGGGTCAATAACCAACTTGGCTATCTTGCCAGCTTATGGAGTTTGTAATATTCTTCCCACATTTCGCTTGTAAAACTAAAAAAAGTGTTATGACAAGTAATCTGTAATGGCAGCCTTTCCATTCCTGTCCAGCAAGAGACTGACGTTGACATACCTGTATGACATCCAGGCTGGCAGCGCCTGCTCGGCCAACATTAATTGTAATCGGTTTTACTAGGGCACTTTTGGCAAAGTTCTGAATCTTCTTCGGCATGGTTGCACTGAAAAGCAGTGTCTGTCTTTGACCCTAGTAATATGAGAGGACAAGAAAATGAAAAGCATGCTACTTGCTACAAGAACACAGTAAAGAATCATTTTTAAAAATAGATAAAATACAGTTAATCTGTTTGGGGAGTAAATAATTATGCTCTCAAAAAGACAAATACTCCATGTAGAGAGAGAAAAGGGCTATTTTTTTAAAGAAATATACTTGACATTGTCACAAATATAAATAAATAAAGAGAGGATCCTACTAGGAAGGATTGTATTGGCCATTTGAATTAAACTAGTACTTATATTAACCTTAAAAGGATTATAGACTGAGGTGACCTTGACAGCAATCAGGTCTGCAGGTTTAATATGTATAATAAGATCTATGCCTGAAACAATTTTATTTTATCTTCAACTATGAAAATATTTAATGCATTGACAACATTAGGAAGAAAGTTTTAAATATTTGTCAATAAGAAATGTTTCATAATTACACTGCAGATCATGCCATCAAACGTGTTTTGTTGGAACGGAACATATGCCTGATAAATACGTGTGCAATTGCTTCCAAGTTAATGAATAATTTGAATAAGTAGAAGTACCTTGAAGTAAGAGAATATGGTTCTAATGTCTTCTTCAAAGCCCATGTCAATCATACGATCAGCCTCATCCAGAGCCAGGTACCTGCAGATGTCCAAACTCACCATCTTCTTTTGCAGCAGGTCCATAAGTCGGCCAGGAGTTGCAACCATCATGTGTACACCCCTACATTGAGGTAAGAGAAATAAGGGTGGGGTTATTACTGTTGTACTATTAACACCATCAAAAATATCACAGCACAGGGAACCTCTGAAATCTATGTTTAGGGAAAATTCCCCGTAAATTCTCTAATGTGGGGAATCCTTCGAAACCCCATGCTACAGAGCTGGTTGTAAGTCCGACCAGTCATAAAATAGGTAAATATTTACTATATATGGGCAATCTGCTCAAATGCAGACAATCCTTTTACATTCTGTTGACAATTTTAGTAAGCTGTTCTGCTAGCAAAGCAATTGACCCTTTTATCTATTTTTGACACACTTACTGTCTGTGTTAAATATTGAAAGATAAAGAACACCGTATACTGTCTTAAGCTTCTGGTTTCTCCAAATATTTTATTTTTTATATATAATCATGCTTATCATTTATTCAATCAATTAGTGCTCAGGATTAAAGGGGTCAAAGAGACATATTAAGCAGCAAAACCATTACAGCGTAATATTTTAGTTTTTGTGGATAGACATTGCCCCCTTTTCTCTGATAAAGTAAAATAATGCCATTTTTTAGAAATGGTATTATGTACATGTTATTAAAAATAACCAGTCACTTCCTCTTATACATCCTTAGATTTTCAAAGCACTTCACATTCGGCATTATCAATAATGACTGCAAATGTGGCTATTGCTTCTCATACAAATGTATTGGATTGGAGGATTGCAGCAATTGCCACAAATACACTATATGTCTGCACTGCATTACTCAGAGAAGTATCCAAGTGGTTAAAAGTTATTATGATTGATTATTTCACTGCAGGCAGATCGGACTGTAGTGAGAAATGCGATTACTAACTAGTTTAAAGTTTTTGGTTTGATTCACAAAGGATGGACCAGGAAGGGAACGGATATTTCCACTCTGATACTCAATGTCAATGGGCTGTAAGAAGCAGGTGTGAATGTGTTTACGGAATCTAAGTGTTGACAGAATTCAGCAGGTGTTTACCTTCTTATTCACACCATGCCCAGGAATAAGTTGGCCGAGACATGTACTCTGTCAATGTATACGTCAGATGTGTTACTCAAATTATTTCCACATGCGAATATGAACCGATATTAATTTGTAAACAGCTAAACTTAGCTTGTCCTTTGCTAATGGACACAAAGTACACATATAACATAGAATAAAAAATTAAATAGGCTGAAACAAAAAACAACACCCAAAAACACTGGGACCCTGCCTCTAAAGGGGATAGACTGTGGATGCGTGTTAAGTCCCAATGACAACTTGAACAAGTAATAAACATATGTACAAAGTCATTCGGTAGAAACATTTGTGTTGTCTTCAGAGTATAAATACAGTAATGTGCACTACGAAGAAAAGGCAGTAGGAAAATGTGTATAAAAAAACCTGACGGATTTACTTATTATGGAATAACTCACATTAGGCACCATCTATAGCCTGAGTAAAACATGTTTAAATCAGTACAAAAAGGCACAGGGGAAGGTTAGAAATGGATTGTCATTTGCGAATGGTTAAAGCACAGAACTTACTGTTTGATGGTTTCCATCTGCTCTTTGACGGACATTCCTCCAATGCAAAGGGCAGTGCGCAAAGGTGGGAAATTATCTTCCTGAAGCAGTCGGCAGTAATATTCGATGATACTGTGCGTCTGACGTGCCAGCTCCCTCTGAAGAAATAACAGAACAAGATAAGAGTGACTAGGTTTAAGAGATGAGTGTACAGATGTAAGTAAGAAATATAAAAGGTTTAAAGTAAAAAGAAAGAATACAAGGCATCAACAGTGGAAAAAAATAAAATAAAATAAAGTAAGCTGCATAAACAAGAAAGCAAGCTGCATGGATTCATACCGAGGGGCAAATGATGAGTCCATAAGGTCCTTCTCGCTTTGTGAAAGGTAACCTCTTCTCCTGCTCCAGACAGAACATGATGACCGGCAATGTAAAAACCAGTGTCTTACCAGAGCCAGTGAAAGCTATTCCAATCATATCCCTTCCAGATAAACTGCAACAGAACATTACAATAATGAATACATGTAGACATTTACCCTACCATGATTTCCTGCTCCCTCATTCACCATTTGTCCTGGGGAGTTGGGGGGAAATGGGACACAGGACTTACATGGTTGGGATCCCCTGAATCTGTATAGGAGTTGGATGTAGGATTCCTTTCTTCTTTAGACCTCTTAAAATAGCTGCAGACAAAGAAAACACCAAATGTTAAATATTTAGTTACAAATGCAGAATGCAGTCCTAGAAAGATCTAGTTTGTTCATTTAAAATAAAGTTTAAAACAGTTGTTAAAAGAGAGGTTTTGCATTTAAAGGAATCATTTTTTTCCCACTTTTCCATTTTTTAAATTTTTTTTTTTTTTTTTTAAAGGGACACTATAGTCACCAATACTACTATAGTTTAATGTAGTGGCTCAGGTGTGTATAGCCTGTCCCTGCAGGCATTTTAATGTAAACACTGCCTTTTTAGAGAAAAGCAGCACATTCTGTTCCAGTACGTTCAACTTATCTTTTTGCAACAAATCGCCTGTTAGTCCACACACAGCAATTTAGTTAGCAATTTCTAAACAACTAACTTGACCATCCTTGGAAATGGCTAGGGTATTTACGATATAACGGACAAACCTGCAGGGAGTTTCATTTCTTTAAAAGTTTTGATTGGTGCAGGAATACCTTCACCCTCCACCAGAATATGATATTTGCGGCGGACACGGTCATTGCGTGCTTGTGACATTGAAAGAATATAACGAGGCGGTTTCCAGCTGCCGGAAATATAACATGCAGTTAGACAATAACATACACACACACACACACAAAAAAAAAAAGAATCTCTACAGATACTAAAACTATAAATTAAAAAAATATATATTATTTTTCCTTAAATATTAAACCTAAAAAAGATCAAAAGTAGTAAATTGCCTATTTAAAAGTATTGTTTATAAACCCTATGACAACAGAAAAACTGTGTTCATCAATAATTGAGGCAGTGCAACCATTTTTTGTATCACATTTTATACTTTGGTAACTTTTTTTCATTATTATGTAATTATTTTTATCTCTGCTCTTTGCTCTGTCTTGTTCTTTTTCATCAATAATTTGGAATACTCCTGGTTAGCTAAAATAATTTCCAAGAAATCTGATTGGTCCAACCCCAACGGTTCCACTTTTCCACTTTAAAAAGGCTTCACTTTTATCACAAAATATACTTCATTAAATCAACATTTCAGTATATCATCGCTCGCACGCAAATGGTACACACAATTACCTGGTTTTTATAGGGTCATCATATGTGATACCTTTAGCCATTTCCTTGACTGACATTAAAGCTGTATAGAAGAAAACAAAATAATTGAAGAATGAAAATGAAGAACAATACTGTGGTGTTAATAGTTTGCTTTCATTGGGAATCAAACAGACATTTGCCTGCATACAACCCCTAACTAACAGTAAGGAGGAGGAAAGGATATAGTTAAAGAATTTGTGGTAAGTGCACAACAGGATGTTAGAGAAAACAAACTGTCCCCCGTTTTTGACCTGTTACCTTATCTTGTAACAGTCTGTATAACCATGTGAAAACTTAATACAAGTTTAAATACAAAATGGCATTGGGTCTTTTGGAGAGTAACTGCCAACCAAACACAGCATGTTTGAACTAAATATATAAAGTTAGGATCTAGGCAAAAAAAAAAAAAAATGCAGACATTTACAAACTGTTTACCACACACCAAACAACAAGTATAAGCAATTTGCGGGACAAATCCTTAAAAAGGGAGACTCCGGTGCTCCAATGATGAAAGAATATATGCCATACCATATCCATGTCTATCATTTCTAAAAGGAAGTGGCAAAACATCTAGCAAAGCTTTGCGTCCCTAGAGAAAGCTCCATCGTGTGAGCCAGGATCAGCAGACATGAAACTGGCGAAAGTGGTAAACTCTTATCCCTGTGATCAAGTCAACATAATAATAGTGTCCTAGAACACGGATGCCCAGTGAAGTTTCAGAAGGTTAAAATCATGCCCGAGTTTAAAAGACAACTGTCACTTTACTCCAATGAAAAAATAAATTAAATTTACCAATAACTTGTGTATGAAAGGCTCTTGCTTTCTTAAATTTGTGTTTAAGATGTAGCAAAAAAACATTATAAACCAGTTCAGACAAGGCAAACATTTCTGATGTAGAGAAGAAACAGAAACATTGTTTCATTTCTCATCCTCTATGTATGCTTTCTGCCAGGACTGACCCTATAGCAATGATTTGCAGGAGCTAAGGTGGAGGCACCCGGTTGTAGCATAACGAGGTGTGGATTTCTACATATTATATTGTTCATACCTCACAGGCAACATAAAGTTAAATATAGGGACAGACAAACATATTAAAGTACCAGAGATGTGACAGAACCTCTTTAACCCGTTAAAAACCAAACTTCTGGAATAAAAGGGAATCATGACATGTGTCCTTAAGGGGTTAAAGAATAATGGTCAATAACATTTAATCTTATTGTGCAAATAAACGGACGATGGGCATGTTTCTATAAAGCTAATTCATCAACTCCAAAAATAATGGAAGATTCAGTATTCAACCTTTGACCGTTACCAATTCTACCCTAGTAACAAACCACCTCAAGCATCATTCTTTGACAACGTAACAGCAGATACCGGAGATGTCACTAGGAATAGGACTTGCAATGACATGGTGACCAGTCTGTATGATTTACCTCTTCCTTCTGTCACACTCTCCAGAATTTTCTCTTCTTCTTTCAGTTGCTTCTCTTTGGCAGATTCTT
>OW240914.1:291815488-291820715 GCA_933207985.1 Pelobates cultripes
GGTAAACAATGAAATGTTCATTTACATCAGCAGTCTCAAAATACAGAGAAAATAAAATAAAAGTATATGGTTAATATCACAAATAAGAAAATGAAAGGAAAAATTGTACCATCTGCTGCTTCCTCTGTTTAACAGGCACATAGGGAACATAGTCTTCATCATCTGACTGGTCCACATCCTCTTCGTCTGAGTGCACTCTCTAAAGGAGGGCAGAAGTTACAAGAAGATATCAGTATCAGAAATTGTTTAAAAAATGACTCTGGCTTATAAATTGCTCCCTAACTATTTCATGCATTTCAAAAATATCTAACTAAATAAATACTAGGCAAAAAACAGACCACAACAGGAATAAATCCACTACAGGATACAACGAATCTGCTTTATAACCCAATTCCAATAGTGAGTGCAGCAAGTTTTTTTTTTTCTATTTCTGAGTGTCCATGGAACGTGGAGATTATTAGCTTATAAAGTTATCAGAATTGCCAACAGTAATATTGTATCAAAGAGTTGACATTGTGATGACCACATATTATAGCACACTTATTCTTGTGATTTACACGTAGAATGTTTTAAAGAAGATGTGACAATAATACACAGATCATCCAGTTCATGGTGTCTCTAGCGAACACTGATTGTCCAAAGACCATTACCCGTTGACCATTTAACATCAAAGAAGCGGTTAGAACGGATTCTGCATTTTTGAATTTTGTATTTTGAAAATCCATTTATGCCTGACTACATTTTATTTTTAGTAACAGACAGAATAACATATGTATGTATATGATCCAAGTTTACAAGAAATAAAATATGAGAAATATGTATTTTGGATAACATTTCCACACGTAACACCTAGTACGAGAACAAGTAGGAGCAATTACTGTGATCTGCACTCGCTGGGCATTCAGACCACACATTGGCCCATTATGGAGTTTAACCACTGCCAATATCTCACCCTACAGAAAAGTAAGCAGTATGTAGGCAAAACACAGTAACACCACACGCAAACTTTATGGAGGACAGAGGAAGAGCCACTACACCCAGGACACTAGGCAAGGGCCGTAGATTTTTAATATAAATTATGTGTGTCTGGCCATGCAGATTCGGCTACCGCTTAGGAGACTAGGGCTCTCCCCCCGACATCCACTAAAACAACACACATAACTACTACACACAACCTGCATTTACAGAAACAATCAAAAATACAAGAAACTAGAATGCAATAAAAGCGTACAATACAACTGCCACCATACACAGCCCTGGAATCACTGGCACAGACGCTCAGTTTACAAACATCACAACCATACAGCCCTGGAAATAACAGACACTCATTTCATAAACATCACAACCATACAGCCCTGGAATCACAGACACTCAGTTCACAGCCATACACTCCTGGAATCACAGACACTCAGTTCACAAATATCACAACCATGCACCCCTGGAATCACAGACACTCAGTTCACAAATATCACAACCATGCACCCCTGGAATCACAGACACTCAGTTCAAAAACATCACAACCATACACCCCTGGAATCACAGACACTCAGTTCAAAAACATCACAGCCATACACCCCTGGAATCACAGGCACTCAGTTCATAACCATCACAACCATACACTCCTGGAATCACAGGCACTCAGTTCATAACCATCACAACCATACACCCCTGGAATCACAGGCACTCAGTTCATAAACATCACAACCATACACCCCTGGAATCACAGACACTCAGTTCACAGCCATACACCCCTGGAATCACAGACAGTTCATAAACATCACAACCATACACCCCTGGAATCACAGACACTCAGTTCACAAACATCATAACCATACACCCCTGGAATCACAGGCACTCAGTTCACAGCCATATACCCCTGGAATCACAGACACTCAGTTCATAAACATCACAACCATACACCCCTGGAATCACAGACACTCAGTTCATAAACATCACAACCATACACCCCTGGAATCACAGGAACTCAGTTCACAGCTATATACCCCTGGAATCACAGACACTTGGTTCATAAACATCACAACCATACACCCCTGGAATCACAGGTACTCAGTTCATAAACATCACAACCATACACCCCTGGAATCACAGACACTCAGTTCATAAACATCATAACCATACAGCCCTGGAATCACAGGCACTCAGTTCACAGCCATACACCCCTGGAATCACAGGCACTCAGTTCACAGCCATATACCCCTGGAATCACAGACACTCAGTTCATAAACATCACAACCATACACCCCTGGAATCACAGACACTCAGTTCATAAACATCACAACCATACACCCCTGGAATCACAGACACTCAGTTCATAAACATCACAACCATACACCCCTGGAATCACAGACACTCAGTTCATAAACATCATAACCATACACCCCTGGAATCACATGCACTCAGTTCATAAACATCATAACCATACACCCCTGGAATCACAGGCACTCAGTTCACAGCCATACACCCCTGGAATCACAGACACTCAGTTCATAAACATTACAACCATACACCCCTGGAATCACAGGCACTCAGTTCACAGCCATATACCCCTGGAATCACAGACACTCAGTTCATAAACATCACAACCAGACACCCCTGGAATCACAGACACTCAGTTCATAAACATCACAACCATACACCCCTGGAATCACAGACACTCAGTTCATAAACATCACAACCATACACCCCTGGAATCACAGACAGTCAGTTCACAAACATCATAACCATACACCCCTGGAATCACAGGCACTCAGTTCACAGCCATACACCCCTGGAATCACAGACACTCAGTTCACAGCCATATACCCCTGGAATCACAGACACTCAGTTCATAAACATCATAACCATACACCCCTGGAATCACAGACACTCAGTTCATAAACATCACAACCATACACCCCTGGAATCACAGACACTCAGTTCATAAACATCACAACCATACACCCCTGGAATCACAGACACTCAGTTCATAAACATCACAACCATACACCCCTGGAATCACAGACACTCAGTTCATAAACATCACAACCATACACCCCTGGAATCACAGACACCTCAGTCTTCATAAACATCATAACCATACACCCCTGAATCACAGACACCTCAGTTCATAAACATCACAACCATACACCCCTGGAATCAGGACACCTCAGTTCATAAACATCAAACCATACACCCCTGGAATCACAGACACCTCAGTTCATGCTCAACAATACAACCATACAGCCCCTGGAATCACAGGCACCTGTCTGACAGCCATACACCCCTGGAATCACAGGCACTCAGTTCACAGCCATTCACCCCTGAATTCCAGCACTGAAATACAGCCATTCACCCCTGAATCACAGAGGTAAGCACCACCAGTCTCACAGCCATTCACCCCTGAATCACAGACACTCAGTTCATAAACATCACAACCATACACCCTGGAATCACAGACTCAGTTCACAGCCATATACCCCTGAATCACAGACACTCAGTTCATAAACATCACAAACCATACACACCCCTGGAATCACAGACACTCAGTTCATAAACATCACAACCATACACCCCTGGAATCACAGACACTCAGTTCACAGCCATATACCCCTGGAATCACAGACACTCAGTTCATAAACATCACAACCATACACCCCTGGAATCACAGACACTCAGTTCATAAACATCACAACCATACACCCCTGGAATCACAGGAACTCAGTTCACAGCCATATACCCCTGGAATCACAGACACTTGGTTCATAAACATCACAACCATACACCCCTGGAATCACATGCACTCAGTTCATAAACATCATAACCATACACCCCTGGAATCACAGGCACTCAGTTCACAGCCATACACCCCTGGAATCACAGACACTCAGTTCACAAACATCATAACCATACACCCTTGGGATCACAGGCACTCAGTTCACAGCCATACACCCCTGGAATCACAGACACTCAGTTCATAAACATTACAACCATACACCCCTGGAATCACAGACACTCAGTTCATAAACATCACAACCATACAGCCCTGGAATCACAGGCACTCAGTTCACAGCCATACACCCCTGGAATCACAGGCACCCAGTTCACAGCCATACACCCCTGGAATCACAGGCACTCAGTTCACAGCCATACACCCCTGGAATCACAGGCACTCAGTTCATAAACATTACAACCATACACCCCTGGAATCACAGACACTCAGTTCATAAACATTACAAACCATACAACTCCCCTGAATCATTGGCAGACACCAGTTCACAGCCATACACCTGAATCACAGACACTCAGTTCATAAACATCACAACCATAACCCTGAATCACAGACACCCAGTTCATAAACATCACAACCATAGCCACCCTGAATCACAGACACTCAGTTCATAAAACATCATAACCATACACCCCTGAATCACAGACACTCAGTTCACAGCCATACACCCCTGAATCACAGACACCTCAGTTCATAAACATCACAGCCATACACCCCTCTGAATCACAGACACTCAGTTCATAAACATCACAACCATACACCCCCTGAATCACAGACACCAGTCTATAAACATCACAACCATACACCCCTGAATCACAGACACCCAGTTCATAAAACATCACAACCATACACCCCTGGAATCCAGACACCTCAGTTCATAAACATCACAACCACACACCCCTGGAATCACAGACACTCAGTTCATAAACATCATAACCATACACCCCTGGAATCACATGCACTCAGTTCATAAACATCATAACCATACACCCCTGGAATCACAGGCACTCAGTTCACAGCCATACACCCCTGGAATCACAGACACTCAGTTCACAAACATCATAACCATACACCCTTGGGATCACAGGCACTCAGTTCACAGCCATACACCCCTGGAATCACAGACACTCAGTTCATAAACATTACAACCATACACCCCTGGAATCACAGACACTCAGTTCATAAACATCACAACCATACAGCCCTGGAATCACAGGCACTCAGTTCACAGCCATACACCCCTGGAATCACAGGCACCCAGTTCACAGCCATACACCCCTGGAATCACAGGCACTCAGTTCACAGCCATACACCCCTGGAATCACAGGCACTCAGTTCATAAACATTACAACCATACACCCCTGGAATCACAGACACTCAGTTCACAGCCATACACCCCTGGAATCACAGACACTCAGTTCATAAACATCACAACCATAC
>OW240914.1:291820815-291841130 GCA_933207985.1 Pelobates cultripes
TCAATCTATAACAGTAAAAAAAGTTTTTTGTTTTTAAATCCAAGCTATTGTGACACAGGATCTAATTAGTGGCACTGGTCAGCGTATCCACTGTTACGTAACACACCCGCTTTAAGGACACTGACTGCTATTCAATCTATAACAGTGAAAAAAGTGTTTTGTTTTTTTAAATCCAAGCTTTGTGTCACCAGATCTAATTGGTGGCACTGGTCACCGTATCCACAGTTAGCTTAACACACCCGCTTTAAGGACACTGACTGCTATTCAATCTATAACAGTGAAAAAAGATTATTTATTTTTTAAATCCAAACTATTGTGACACCAGATCTAATTAGTGGCACTTGTCAGCGTATCCACTGTTAGCAACACACCCGCTTTTAAGGACACTGACTGCTATTCAATCTATACCAGTAAAAAGTTTCTTTTTGTTTTAAATCTGCTTACGACACCCAGATGTAATTGGTGGCACTGACTGGGGAAATGGGCACAGTATGCACTGTGAGCTCCACACAGAAGCTGCAGGCAGTGTAAGGGGTGACAACTGACTGCTATTCAATCTATAACAGTGAAAAAAGTTTTTTGTTTTTAAATCCAAGCTATTGTGACACCAGATGTATTTGGTGGCACTGACTGGGGAAATGGGCACAGTATGCACTGTGAGCCTGACACAGAAGCTGGCAGCAGTGGCAGACAACTGACTGCTATTCAATCTATAACAGTGAAAAAAGTTTTTTGTTTTTAAATCCAAGCTATTGTGACACCAGATGTAATTGGTGGCACTGACTGGGAAAATGGGCACTGTGAGCCTGACACAGAAGCTGGCAGCAGTGGCAGACAACTAAGTGCATTTACATTACATAGAAAAAAAAATCCAAAAAAAGCATACCCTTATCCCTAACCTAGCTATGCTTTTCCCTATCTTATGAACAGCAGCTACACTTTCCCTCCTCTTACTAAGCATGCAGCTTGAGAATGAATCTAAAATGGATGCTGTCCAGTAGGTGGGAGGGTCTGCTAGGGAGGGTGTGCTGCTAATTGGCTGGAATGTGTCTGCTGACTGTGAGGTACAGGGTCAAAGTTTACTCAATGATGACGAATAGGGGGCGGGTCGAACCGCGCATATGTTCGCACGCCGTGGCGAACGCGAACATGCTATGTTCGCCAGGAACCGTTCGCCGGCGAACCGTTCGGTACATCACTAGTAGGCATTAATATGATCCTCAATCATCTGGGAGGTAGACGCATTATATAAGGTTGAGCAGTAATTTGCTAATTCATTGCTTATATCCCTGGGTGTCATAATTTTGGTACCGTTATGTGTTAGAAGATATGCAATTTTTTGTTTTACTTGCTGGTCTTTTATATGTTTGGCTAATAGTTTACCAGCTTTATTGTCCTGTACATAGTTGTTGGCTTTCAAACGTTGTAGCTGAAAACTCATGGTATCTAAGGCCCTTTGGTGGATATATTTGGTGATAGCAGCTATTTAGGATTGAAGTTCTGGGGTATGTTTGGATTGGTTTTGGATGTTAAGGTCATATAGTTCTTGTTTCCACGCAAGTAGTTGGGTTTGGGATTTTTTACACAGGTAGGCTGCTCTGCGTATAAGTAGACTCCTAGCAACCATTTTGTGGGCTACCCAAAGCATTTGTTGAGAAATACCCGGTGTGCTGTTTTCTACAAAATATTGCTCTATAGAGCTGCAGTGTTCTCTTTCAAAGGTTTGGTCACACAACAGTGTGGAATTAAGCCTCCACGGGCTGCAGTGTTTGAATTTGTATTGGTCTGCAAGGTCCAATATGACTGGTGCGTGGTCAGACCAGGTTATCCGGTCTATGGAGCATCCCATCACTTGGTTAAGTCATGTTCCTGGCATGAAAAAATTATCTATGCGAGCATACAATTTATGTACAAGTCGTGTGTGTATGTTCGGTCTTTTACATGGTTGATCCTCCACACATCATATAAATGAAAGGTGGTGAGCAGTTTTTGTAGAGAGTTACATTGGCATTTAAGGCGTTTGTGTTGTGCTCTCTTGTCTGAGAGCGTTGTGTCAAGGAAGGCGCCACAAATAACCGTTACTCCATGTTGGATTTTGGACAGTTTGTTAAGTATATGGTGAAGGAAGTTGCGCTGGTTGGCATTGGGTGCATAGATGTTAGCTATGGTATAGAATATGTTATTGATGGTCCCCACCACAAAAACATATCTACCCTGGTCATCTGTTACCTGTGTTTGTATGGATACAGACACATGTTTGCTAAATAGTATCAATGCTCCTTTGGATTTTGTGGGGGAGGTGGCATGAAATTGCATGGGGTAGTCATGAAAAGTTGGGGATAATCATTGTTCTGAAAGTGTTTCTCTGTTCCTAGTGTTTTGAGTTCTCTGTGTAGTAAGGGCCTCTTAACAGGGAGATTCAAACCTCTTACATTAAAGGTGCAGATTTACATGGGGGTTTATCCAATACAAATTTATCAATCAGGTTGTGGAAATTTATAGTGGGGGGAAAGGGCGCCATTCTCAGCATTATCAAGCTAGGCGTCCTATCCCATAGCAATAATACATATCTGGATCGCTGCCATTTAAGAAGGAGGAAATGGATGCAGTGGAACAGTAGGTTTATGTCACATACATCTCCTGGCCCTATTGGAGGTGAGCCACCCACTAGGCTCCTAAATTTGGTACCGCAGAGTGTACGGGACCGGAAACAGAACAGGATGTACCTATGTGGTACATAATTACATTGTAAAGTAAATAGGGGGTGTTAAGGCTCCCCCGGTAGGAGAGGGGTTAATGCCGTATAGGACGTTCCCTTCCCGAATGCAGAGGTAGCCACTGAGCGCTCCAAACTGCCGAACAGCAGTCACTCGAATCAGTAGGTCTCCAAACAGCCGAACAAGCGTAATCCATACGAATAATCCCCCCAATCATGAGACAAAGCTCCATATTGAGGGTCAGCAGGAATCTGGTTTATTGAGGGCTACCTGCCCGGTTTTTATGCAGGTCTCCCACCTGGTGGACACTCCCCTAGGGGACCAAATGGGAGACTGTGACAAGGACATTCTATTGACCAATCAGAGTGTTACACATGTAGCCATGCCCCTTTAATTACCCAAGACCCTCTGCTCTGCCCAGGAGATAATTGTGAAGTAATTCAATTATCTCCCTGGACAAAGACCAAACGCCATTTTAAGTGACCATAACAAAATGCATAAAAATATATAACTTTACAATAACTGGACATAATACAGGCATTCAATGATAGCTGGGACTTTGTGAACACTTTGACTCCACGGCGATTGGACTGTGTGCATAGGATCTGAGCGCTATACAGTGCTTTTGTGCACTCAGATCCTATGCACACAGTCCAATCGCCGTGGAGTCAAAGTGTTCACAAAGTCTACTCTCCATACGAATAGACTCCACGGGATGGCTATTTGGGGTATGGCTTATTCGTGGACAAAATACCGAATACAGGGACGTTCGTGAGTTTTCTACCGAAGGAGAAGGGAGGTCAGCGGCTTCAGCGGTGTTTGGGCCAAAAAGTGTCAGTTTTGAGTTCCATGAGTTTATCGTCGAACACCGCTGCGCGTTCGTGGATTTAAAATGGCCCCGACCTCGTGTTCGGGATACGAATGGTGGCCACCCAGCTACGAGCATCAATTAAGAGGTGTCTGCGGTTAACCTCAACGTTCTAATGGGGCCAGGAGGTTAACCAGCAGCACACTTCTCTACTGGGTGGCCAGCCGTTCGGGAGTTTCCGGGAAGCATATAGAGTTCCACACGAATGGGGAAAGACACGAATCAAATAAAATAACACGAATTCAGGCAAACAAAGTAATAGTAGTTCCATGTAAATCCAAGACAGAGGGATCTGTCACAGGGGGTACACATAACAGTAATAGAATCAAGGGTGCCAAACATACGGCTAGGCACATATCTAAGTGCCAGTGGGGTTAAAGCACTAGTCTTCTTCCTGAAGTGGATTTGAGCTAGGGGACCTAGAAGATACGACGGTATATCATTGTAGCGGATGGCATTGGGCTGTCCTGAAAACTACATGTATTTTAATGTATTCAGTTAAATTGTATCTATGTATGTAGAATTGTATGCAGCATTCGTCTGATTGTTCGGTAGAATCACTCCAGGCATTATGCGAATGAAACTACCGAACAATCAGACCACCCCAGTGGGAAGTGTGCCTCCAATTACCGGTTGCAACAATGTTGCGAATGGGTAATTGGCAATCTGTGCAGTGGGTCCTTTGTTCGCGGGGTGGCCGCCATTCGGGAGACGAACAAGTGGCGGCGCTCATTTTAAAACTCTCGAACAGCGGTGTTTTGCCGTCGAGTGTCTGGAACCCAAATCGGACACTTGGCTAGGCAAACACCGCTGAGACCTCCACACTGCCCTTAAGTTCGTATCCAAACGACCGAACGGCCACCCGTTTGGTAGAAACAACCAACCGAACGAGGGGATTCATGCGAACCCTCCCTAGTCTCTATAGCCCAAGCCTTTCGTGCCATTTATTCCCTTCTTTTGTGACCGACCGCAGGGCCCCATCTCATGGAACCAATTTCGGCTGTTTCCTCCAGCGCGGTCGGTCTTTTTATTACCTCCACAGATTTCCCGAACCCCTGGTCCGATCTGGGTGATTTTTGGATATGTCTCTCACCCAGATCAGGGCTACCAGGGGATGTAACATTTAAAGGTGTTTAGGGGTACATCCAGAAACCCAGGGAATTTGTGTGCTGTATAAGGGGATTATGAGTCAGGCTAAGGGGAGGAGATGTGTGGGAGGTTACTCAGGTATGATTGGACACTGTACTAATGACTGTAAATCCCTCCCTTACATGGGAGAATGCTTTATAAGGCCACTGTGTGAATAAAAGTTTAGTTCTGCTCCTGATGCTGTGTGTCGTCCAGTCATTGGGATTGCTGTTGGGATATTGTTGGATTATTTTGCCTGCTAGAAACCTTGCCTTATGGATTTATAATACTTGTTCCTGAGCCTCACTGGGATCTTAAGCGGAGATAACTTGTGGAATACCAGGTCTCCGCTACAATTGTTGACCCGGTAGTATTGCTGACGCTAAAGAGAAAACAGCAGCCATGCTGGGCACAAGGATGCTCATGCGTCCACGGGGGTAATTTTAAAAAATCATTTAGAATGAAAGTAACAGGTTTTTTTGTTAGCTATCTTCCCCTGTATGCCTTGGCGATACAATATATACCCTGGAAAGCTTAGTGCGGAGGGAGGGTGGGCCCGGGAGGAACCCAACGTGGGCCTCTCTATCTGGCATACTCAAAGTAGCCCACTGTACAGTTGACTCATACCTCTTGCAAGAGCTGGTGGATTCGGGAAATGGGTGGCACCCAGTGAGTTTAAATCTTTGGTCACCCTATACATCCCTCCCAGTACATAAATCTTAGTTGCTAAATGTCGGGGGGCACATGGATGGGAGACCCAGGGTACTTGTGGTTGGCAGGGTGTGATGAGCTAAGCATGAGCGTTCGTGAGTGGGAGTTCAATGTTTGTTGGTTTTCTTCCACTCCTGGGCGAGCCGCACCGCTTCAGGAGATCCTCTGGAGACCATAGGTAGTGGTACACACCAAAATTGGAGGGCTCGTTTGCCTTCTGCAAGGTTGTTGATGGAAGAGATTTTTCTGTCTCTGTGGATCAGTAGACTGACAGGGTATCCCCAGTGGTTTGTCACGTGGTGTTCCCTGAGATGCGCCGTGATCGGGTTGAAAGCTCTTCTCCGCTCAGGTGTCGAGGTAGAGATGTCAGCAAATAATTGTACAGCCTTGTACTTGTCTAGTAGGTCTTTCGTGGATCTGTTGGCTCGGAGTATCACCTTTTTAGCATGGTACCATTGTCGCTACCTTTTCTCTTTCTTCTATCTAACTGTGGGGATTGCGAGGGAGTCCCACTGACCTATGTGAGCTGCCTGTTTTTTGTCTGTTGTGGCCTGTTTAGCGTTAATTTATTGTTCCCTTACTTTGTAATATTTGGCATATCCTGCGACATTTGAGCCCATAGATAATGGATGGCGTAAGTAGCACAAAACCAAAGATTATAAATCTGCTTAATATAAGGAAAACAGAACACAGAGCTATATACCATATTTGCACAGGAATCCTCCTAAAACCTATTTATAATAGTCATTCATATTATTGCAGAGACCAGGCAAGTGCATTGCTTAATAAAGTAGAGATTTGCCAATACTGAGTCATCTGCAATGGCAAACAATATAGTGGCCCTGTTGGGGTGGAGCAGCATTACCTGGGAAATCCAGAGTGGAGAATGGTGAATGGTGAACAATGTCTGGTTTGAAAGGGTAACACTTTGAGAGCATGAGAGAGGATTTATCCAGTTGAAAGTGGAGACACGTGGCAGCAGAAATAAATGAGGTGCTAGTATTACTGTGAGCTGAAGTGAGGTTAATCGAATACGTCCGAAATGGAGGGATCAGTACAGAAGGTATTTAGCTTGGACAGAGTCTAGTTTTGAAAGCTGTATGTGGTAGTGGTGGGTCACATGGAAGATCTGAGAAGCATAGTCAGGATAATAACTCTGAAGGAGAAAGTCAGCATAAGACACAGGATCAAAGCAGGTCAACGGGAACAGGCAACAACCAAGGCTGTAAAGCACAGGAAATATGCACAAGGAAAACATCCAGGGAAAGACTCAATAATTGGGCAATGTGGAATACACAGAGAAAAAAGTACAATCAGAAGAACCTGAAACATGGTGTTACGTCAACAAAGCCTTCAACTCGATGACACAGAAGATGCTACAATCTAAAGGATGCTGTGCGCCCCTGTTATTTTCCCTCTGCATCCCCTTTTGTTGAACATGTATCAGAGAGAGAGATACAGATATGTAAAGAAAATATAACAAAACAGGGCAGTAATCTCCGAGACAAAAAGAAGAGAGAAAAGATAGTAACATGGGGAAGAGAGAGAAGAGGAGGAGAAAGAGACTCTCCTCTAGGTGACTTTTCATACATTCTTTATAATTAAAGGACCACTATAGGCACCCAGACCACTTCAGCTTAATGAAGTGGTCTGGGTGCCAGGTCCAGCTAGGTTTAACCCTTTTTGCTGTAAACTTAGCAGTTTCAGAGAAACTGCTATGTTTACAAATGGGTTAATCCTTCCTCTAGTGGCTGTCTCATTGACAACCGCTAAAGGTGCTTCCGCGCTTCTCACTGTGATTTTCACAGTGAGAAGACGCCAGCGCCATGGGAGTGGGACCCTGAGGGTGGGGCACCCTCAGGACACTATAGTGGTCCTTTAAGACAATAATTATGCAAACAAATACATTTTTCCTCACGAACTCTGCATTTTAAAGTAAAATATAGCGTTAGCATTAAATAAAAACAAAAAAAAATTTTACGAAAAATTTATAAATACTAGACTTGTGAATTTAATTGCTTCAAATGAATTGAGATCCGTCTAAATTTTACAAAATGCTATATGATGGAATCACAAAGCAAATGAAATGAGCAATGGACAAAATAAGTTTGATTGTTTTGTGATTGGGAGTTTCAAAACAAATATTGATTAAAAAACAAAAAACTAATTTAAAGGTTGGTGAGCCATTAGAGGTAGGAACGGTGGAGCAGTTAAAATTTAAAAATAAATAAAACTACCTTTATTAAATAATTATTTAAGATATAAACATTTTTTAATAATTTTATTTTTACTTATTTTCCTTTTTCACTTGTTTGTGGACTAAATAGTGAAAAAAATGTGGCATTATTTGCATTATGCATATATTTTGCAGTTCACTGATTGGGCCATTTTTGCACCCTTTTGGTCTATCAATATTATTTATCCTAAAATGATCAAATGGCCAAAATTCACTGGAACCAAAAAGCCAAATGGATGAATCTCGAATTGCCTGAAACTATTTTCTTTTTTATTATGCACAAGTCTTAATATGATAAAACTGCAATAATTAAATATCACCACTAGGTGGCACAACAAACACAAATATTATAGCGTATATATATATATATATATATATGTAATACACAAGATCCAGCGCACTCACCTATCCACTAAACAGCAACTTCAATGTTGAAAGATTTTATTTGTTTTTGTAAAAACACCTAATGTAGGCAAAAATAATGGGGGTTTAGTTACATTATATGATCATACATTGCATAAGCCTGCCACAACGTCAATGTACCCCATCTTTGGCAGGTCCTACACTAACAGCCTAATGTCTGCTCTTATGAGATTAACCTACTTGGGGAAAGAAATTCCATCTGGGGCTCTCTGCAGTACAAGGCTAAATAGGGCCCTGGGATGAGGCACCTGTGACAGGGAGGGGTGCAAAACCAAGGAGTTGGCTAGACTCCCAAATATATATAAAACAAGAGGGGGTTGGCTGCACTCACCTTAACATGCATAAATGGGGTGCTGCTGGGGGCCAAATAATACAATACACAAGATCCAGCGCACTCACCTATCCACTAAACAGCAACTTCAATGTTGAAAGATTTTATTTGTTTTTGTAAAAACACCTAATCTAGGCAAAAATAATGGGGGTTTAGTTACATTATATGATCATACATTGCATAAGCCTGCCACAACGTCAATGTACCCCATCTTTGGCAGGTCCTACACTAACAGCCTAATGTCTGCTCTTATTTTTACATTTATGCATGTTAAGGTGAGTGCAGCCAACCCCCTCTTGTTTTATATATATTTGGGAGTCTAGCCAACTCCTTGGTTTTGCACCCCTCCCTGTCACAGGTGCCTCATCCCAGGGTCCTATTTAGCCTTGTACTGCAGAGAGCCCCAGATGGAATTTCTTTCCCCAAGTAGGTTAATCTCATAAGAGCAGACATTAGGCTGTTAGTGTAGGACCTTCCAAAGATGGGGTACATTGACGTTGTGGCAGGCTTATGCAATGTATGATCATATAATGCAACTAAACCCCCATTATTTTTGCCTAGATTAGGTGTTTTAAAAAAAAACAAATAAAATCTTTCAACATTGAAGTTGCTGTTTAGTGGATAGGTGAGTGCGCTGGATCTTGTATATTGTATTATTTGGCCCCCAGCAGCACCCCCATTTATGCATGTTAAGGTGAGTGCAGCCAACCCCCCTCTTGTTTTATATATATTTGGGAGTCTAGCCAACTCCTTGGTTTTGCACCCCTCCCTGTCACAGGTGCCTCATCCCAGGGCCCTATTTAGCCTTGTACTGCAGAAAGCCCCAGATGGAATTTCTTTCCCCAAGTAGGTTAATCTCATAAGAGCAGACATTAGGCTGTTAGTGTAGGACCTGCCAAAGATGGGGTACATTGACGCTGTGGCAGGCTTATGCAATGTATGATCATATAATGTAACTAAACCCCCATTATTTTTGCCTAGATTAGGTGTTTTTACAAAAACAAATAAAATCTTTCAACATTGAAGTTGCTGTTTAGTGGATAGGTGAGTGCGCTGGATCTTGTGTATTGTATTATTTGGCCCCCAGCAGCACCCCCATTTATGCATGTTAAGGTGAGTGCAGCCAACCCCCTCTTGTTTTATATATATATATATATATATATTTGTGGTCAGGGCATAAGCCGTAGTATAACTTATATACATAGGACAAACCATGAAAGGGAATGTCAGTTGTGGTGTGCCGGAACTGACGAGGAAGTAGGCCTGAAATAAAAGAGGGCCTACCTTATAAAATGCTTATGAAAGCGGTGTGGTGGGTGGGAGAATCCGTCGCACCTAACAGGTAGTGAGGGAAGGGTCTGGAGTCCCTTAAGAAGGGTAACCCAGCCCTTCCCACAACTTCAGGCCACGCCTTCCATTTGTGGTCAGGGCATAAGCCGTAGTATAACTTATATACATAGGACAAACCATGAAAGGGAATGTCAGTTGTGGTGTGCCGGAACTGACGAGGAAGTAGGCCTGAAATAAAAGAGGGCAAAAGAGATAACCATTTATTCGTCCTACAACCGGACATAACAGATTACAAATTCATAGTTTTGAAAGCCAGACGTACTTCTTGTATGGGCTGAGGTATGTATCTAGTGTATGCCGTAGATTTCCATTGTCCTAGTATCTGAATAATGTGAGCAGGGATATTCTTTTAGAAGCGGTGGTGGCGGCTCCTATTCTAAAAGAGTGACCAGAGTAGCTGGCTGGGTTCAGTCCTAACCGGGCTAACAATATCCTAATATACATCATGAATTGGCTCGTAGTGAGCTTATTGCCGTGCAAGGACAGGAGTGGTTGTGTGGGGCCCATATTGTCAAAGGCAAGAAGTGTGTCGAAAACCTTCACCGGGCACCAAGTATTACTTGTGGGGTAATAGGGTATAGTGACCGTTTGCCCGGGGGCGCTTGTTTTGGTATGGTGCAGTAACAGAAGATAGTGATCTTGGACCTTTATGAGATCGGACCTTGTGAGGAAAAGGGGTGAGTTATAGCTAGTAGTAGTGAATTCTCTGGGCCGTAAAAACCCGTAAAATGCTAGATAGATGGCGGCTTTAATTACATGATTAGTATGAGCTTCAAAGGGTGAGGTGTCTAGTAGTTTTGACAGTGACTGAAACAATACATCGTGTATGGGTAGTCTAGTTGGTGAGGCTATAGGGGCGGAGTCTTTGATGCCTTTAAGTATAGCCTTAACTTGGTAGGACGACAGAAAGCGTTGTTTGTTAGGCCAAGTGGTGAGGATGTGATGTTGAATGCCTGTGATATATAATTTGATGGTATTGTAAGATAATGTTAGACGAAAGTGGCAAAAGAAATAAAAGCAATAATGGTTTCCATAGAAAACTGGTCAGTGACATTAAAGTCCAACAAGAATTTATTGAAAACATGGAAAGCCCTTTCATATGCCTTCCTGGTATTATCGGAGAGACCGAGCTGTGAGAGTTGTCGCCCTTGACATAGCAGAACTTTTAGTCCCAGATCATTTCCTGCCACTTCGGAACTGGAGTTGGTATGAGGGCCGCTGTTGGCAGGGCCTCCCGAAACTCCTGAAACCGAGACCGTGACAAATGATCAGCTGCAATGTTGAGAACCCCAGGCACATGAACACAAGTGAGAAGAAAACTGTGTTTTGCAGCGAGCCATGTGAGAGTCCTCATGAAACGCATGATGGTGAGGGAAGAGGAACGCCCCTTGTTTACAATATGGCATGTTGCCATATTGTCCGAGAAGCAACGAACCGTATTCCCGGACCAACTTGCTCCCCACTTAACTGCTGCCGCTAAGATAGGATAGAGCTCAAACAAGGCTGATGTGTCCTTAAACCGGGGAATTTCTGTAATTTCCCTAGGCCATTCTCCCCACATCCATTCATTTCCCCATATTGCTGCAAAACCTGAGGTGGCTGCGGCATCCGTCCAGACTGACTCCGATTTCTCTGACCAAACCGGTATAAACATGCTTTTCCCGTTCCAATTTTGCAAAAACTCCCTCCACATATGTAGGTCAGCGGTGGCCTGTACGTCTAAAGTAATGCGGGAGGTGTCAGATTGCAACATTGGAAACAGGCTAAGTAACCTTGAAATGAATGCTCTACCTTGTGGAATGATTCTCATAGCGAAATTTAGAGAACCCAACAAGGATTGCAACTCCTTCCTATTGCATGAGCCTCCTCCTAAGTAAAGGTCGATAGCTGCCAGGATGCGCTCAATCTTTTCTCTGGGTAGGCTAGCTTGCATGTGTACAGAGTCCAGTACCACCCCCAAAAAGTGGATGATAGTATCCGGACCCTCAGTCTTGGTAGGTGAAATAGGCACCCCTAGTTGTGTAAACAGTTTTGTGATAGACTGGAGGCTACTGGGAGGTACTAGGTTACTTTCTATGGTCAGGAAATCGTCCAGGTAATGGATAACTGTGGGACATCTGCAGATGTTAAGCAGCATCCAGCACAACGTCTCCGCGAAGATATCGAAAATCCTAGGGCTGCTTTTTGAGCCAAACGTGAGACGCGTGAAGAAGTAATATGAACTTCGCCACTTAACACCATGCAAATGCCATAGGGATGGGTGGATAGGGAGCTGCTTAAAAGCGTTGGCAATATCAGTTTTACTTAGCCATGCCCCCACCCCTGCTGCGAGTATGGCTGTGACTGCATGATCGATGGTGGCATACTGGAGGGAAAACTCCTCGGACGGGATTAGTGAATTTAAACTTGGGGTATGAGATGCATGGGGGGCGGACAGATCGAGAATTAATCTTTGTTTATTGGAGGATTTATTGGTGACCAGTCCTATGGGGTTTGTCCTCCAAACTGCGAAAGGCGGGGGGTTGAAAGGGCCTAATAAGAAACCTTGGTCAATTTCCTTCTGTAGGAGTAAGTCGATAGTGTTGGGTGCTGCCAAGGCTGTCTGCAAATTATTACATTCTAGGGTCCCCGTGGGCATGTGAATAATACCCGTGTGAAACCCCATCTTAAACCCTGTCACCAAAAATCAACGAGATGTTGGGAAGGGTGATCCCGCAAAAGTTGTTGCAGTAGGGAGACATGAAGAGACGATAAGTACTGCTTAGGGTATAGTTTATTTGGGCACATTGCCTTGGAGTGAGCTCTGAAACATAGTGAGCAAACATGGAGAAGTCTGCAGGCACTGTAACCGCGGGAACCTGAGTTGAAATTGTTACAGACCTGCGATTTACCCAAAAACACTATGTCACGGCCTAGTTTATCCTTAAGCACCTTGCCAGGTCTCCCAGTGGGCACTACATTAGGAGGTGGAAAAACAGCGTTTACCTCTGGAGAATTAGGGCACAGATTAGCCGTGTGAGAATTGGACGAGCAAATGGCACAAGCTGGGGTTTTTAGGCCCGCGAAGTGTCGGCAAAAAAGCTCAGTATCCAGGACGCCCCAATCCGTTTGGTAATTGAACTGTGAAAGGGCTGCCGACGCCTTCGCGGAAAAGGCACGGTGGTAGTCGTAAAAAGACGTACCACCGTACTTATGCCCCAAATCCACCAGCTTGTGGAGATACAGGTCCAATTCCTCCCTCCTATCCGGGTATACCGAGCATATTACATCTCTGTATATACCGAAAGCCAGTACAAATTCTGGTATTGATAGTTTCTGATTTAACCTGGGGTCTCTGGACTTCAATACCACTGATACATCACCGTATGCGTAGGTCTTATTCTCTAGGACATCTTGTGAGGCTATCAAAAGTGATACCAAATTGATATCTTTCCCCTCCAAGATGTCCTTCTTTGTTTTAGCAGGCACCATGTGTGCGGGGTTAATAATATGTGGGTCTTTTAACCTATGTTGTAAATTACCCGGTAGGGGGTCCAAATGGACCGAAGCGGCCGGATCCACTGCAGCAGCCAGTGACTTTTGCTGGCTATCTGCATCCATTTTGTCTAGCTTGTCAGTAATACGCCCCAAAGAGGTCAGAACTGAGGACAGAATCGTATTCAGCTCTGAAGACTGGGTGCCACTGGACCCTTCACCCGCCCCCGCGTTATCAGTCTGTGTGTTCAGCAATCTGTACAGTTCTGCTTTCCTAGCTGTAGCAGGGAAAGGAATATTTCTCTTCCTTAATTCGGCCGTGATCCTGGGAATAGTCCATGCCCTGAGTGAGCCAGGGCTTGCGATGTCGTCACCCCGAGACGGAGTGACTGATCTAGCTGGTGTACTGGGTAAGGACTCATCTTCCCTTCCTTCCGGAACTTGAGACATGCTATAACATAAAAATTACATGTTACCTGGGGTGCTATCCAACTGGCTTATGATAACTAATGCCAAGCGGCGAAGAATTATTAAGTAACGTGACAGGTGAGGCCCTGCTAGTAGCCAAGCGGCTATGAGAGGCGCTATCTATGATTTGGCTCGTGTGGAGTACGTGGCCATTGGCATTATGGCGGGGTGGAGGCCTCTCTGTGATTTGTAACAGCATAAGACAGAATGGGAGTGACAAGTGAGGCCCTCTCTATGCAACTAAGCGAGGCGGCTAGCTATGAATGGGCCCGAGGGGATGCCGTACCTCCGAAATGAGGATGGGTGTTGGCCTCGCGGGACCACTAACGTAAGGCATAAGAGGCCAGAAAACGTAGCTAGTGGGTCCTATTTATTGTAAGCCAGTAAATCTGTACTAAGCCGAAAGGGAAGGTATGGGGAATAATAGTCGAAAGATATGACGTACCTGATGAGCGGGTTGACAGCTATTATGAGGAAAAGGAGGTACAGACGATCTGTAGTCACCTACGAAAGTAATATACATTTGAACGGGCACAGAAATATGACCCCTAACTCCCCTGTTATTCAGATACCTACCAGCAATATTGCCCTAGCAGAGGGCTGGGCACCAATTAACAAAAGAGCAAGGATGCCTATACCTAAAATACAGAAAACACATATAAGGACCCTGGCGTAGGGTGACTGTTAAGTAGAAAATAACTCGAGTGAACTGACCTAAGTCCTGTGCAAGTTGTTAGAATAGCTGCCCACCGTGGAAATGCAGAGAAAATACTGAAAAGAGTTTAAAAGACATCTTAAGTGCTAATCATGCATATATATAAATTCCCAATACCATGATCCGTAGTCATTGTTAGGCTAGCAGCCTAATAATTGTATTAAAATACGCGCCCAACATAAAAGTATCTGCACACATTACTGGTTGTAACCTCATATGACAAACTTGCTTAAATAACTGCAAACTTTATGAACTTAAAATAGCATAAATGACAGAACAGGTACAAGAAACTCTAAATACAATTTTAGACACCAGAGGTCGCTCTGGAGCCTATACCAGTGTATGATTTTAAGTAACAGCGTTTTAATGAAATGGACACAAGAATAAAAGTAACGTGAGAAATAAGCATAAGTGTGCTTATAAAGTGACAAAGTATCAAGACGTGAATAGGTTGTTGTATAACATTGTATTATACTGGTACTTTGTGAGCGTGTAGCATATTGACCCTTAGTGATGACGTAAAACGGCCGCGCCGCCAAATTTGCGACGGCCGTTTTAACTTACGATTTGCAGCGTGAAAATTTGCCCGCCGACTGCCCGACCTAGCGCGCACCAACCCGTGGTATCCGGAGGTAATCCTGGATGCCTCCGAAAAACTGCCCGACCTAACGCGCACCAGCCCGCCGGAAACTGCTGTCCGAAACCGGAAGTGACGTATACTTCCCCAGCAATCCGTCGCACCTAACAGGTAGTGAGGGAAGGGTCTGGAGTCCCTTAAGAAGGGTAACCCAGCCCTTCCCACAACTTCAGGCCACGCCTTCCATATATATATATGTGTATATATGTATATGTATATATGTATATATGTATATATATGTATGTATATATATATATATGTATTGCATTAAAGGAACACTATAGTCACCTAAATAAGTTTAGCTAAATAAAGCAGTTTTAGTGTATAGATCATTCCCCTGCAATTTCACTGCTCAATTCACAGTCATTTAGGAGTTAAATCACTTTGTTTCTGTTTATCCAGCCCTAGCCACACCTCCCCTGGCAATGATTGACAGAGCCTGCATGAAAAAAAAAAACTGGTTTCACTTTCAAGCAGATGTAATTTACCTTAAAGGACCACTCTAGGCACCCAGACCACTTCAGCTTAATGAAGTGGTCTGGGTGCCAGGTCCAGCTAGGGTTAACCCATTTTTTTTTTAAACATAGCAGTTTCAGAGAAACTGCTATGTTTATAAATGGGTTAATCCTTCCCCCAAATCCTCTAGTGGCTGTCTCACTGACAGCCACTTCGAGGCACTTGCGTGATTCTCACTGTGAAAATCACAGTGAGAGCACGCAAGCGTCCATAGGAAAGCATTGATAATGCTTTCCTATGGGACCGGCTGAATGCGCGCGCAGCTCTTGCCGTGCGTGCGCATTCAGCCGACGGGGAGGAGAGGAGGTGTATCGGAGGAGGAGAGCTCCCCGCCCAGCGCTGGAAAAACATAAGTTTTAACCCCTTTTCCCCTTTCCAGAGCCAGGCGGGAGGGGGACCCTGAGGGTGGGGGCAACCTCAGGGCACTATAGTGCCAGGAAAACGAGTATGTTTTCCTGGCACTACAGTGGTCCTTTAAATAATTGTATCTCAATCTCTAAATTGAACTTTAATCACATACAGGAGGCTCTTGCAGGGTCTAGCAAGCTATTAACATAGCAGGGGATAAGAAAATCTTAATTAAACAGAACTTGCAATAAAGAAAGCCTAAATAGGCTCCCCTTTACAGATTCATAAACAAAGGATTTAATTCCTAAATGGCAGATTTGAGAAAGTGAGAAAATGTCTTATACACCAAAATGTTTAATTGGGTTAAAAGAAACTAGGTGACCAGTAGTGTCCCTTTTAGCGAACACTGTAGCCACCCAAATTACTAGCTAAATAAAGCAGTGCTCAGTGTAGTGATCATTCCCCTGTACCTCACTGCTCAATTCACTGTCATTTAGAGTTAAATCACTTTGTTTCTGTTTATGCAGCCCTAGCCACACCCTCCCCTGGCTATGATTGACAGAGTCTGCATGAAAAAAAAAACTGGTTTCACTTTCAAACAGATGTAATTTACCTTAAATAATTGTATCTCAATCTCTAAATTGAACTTTAATCACATACAGGAGGCTCTTGCAGGGTCTAACAAGCTATTAACATAGCAGGGGATAAGAAAATCTTAATTAAACAGAACTTGCAATAAAGAAAGCCTAAATAGGGCTCTCTTTACAGGAAGTGTTTATGGAAGGCTGTGCAAGTCACATGCATGGAGGTGTGACTAGGGTTCATAAACAGCAGTGAGGCTGCAGGGCATGTTCTATACACCGCAAACCGTTCATTGTGCGATCACTATGTTGCGGAAACATACCGCTTTCCTGCACTATAGTCCTGAGGCGCCTCACCCTCACAGGGACCCTCCCCGGCCTGAAAAGGGGAAAGGGCAGCACCCCACCTTTTCCAGCTGGGCGGAGAGCTCCTCCCTTCTCTCTCCACCGTCCTCCTGGGCTGAATGCGCACGCGCGGCAAGAGCTGCGCGCGCATTCAGCCCGTCGCATAGGAAAGCATTTACAATGCTTTCCTATGGACGCTTGCGTGCTCTCACTGTGAAAATCACAGTGAGAAGCACGCAAGCGCCTCTAGTGGCTGTCAATGAGACAGCCACTAGAGGATTAGGGGGAAGGCTTAACCCATTCATAAACATAGCAGTTTCTCTGAAACTGCTATGTTTATAAAAAAATGGGTTAACCCTAGAAGGACCTGGCACCCAGACCACTTCATTAAGCTGAAGTGGTCTGGGTGCCTAGAGTGGTCCTTTAAGCTAAAGTTGTTCAGTTGACTATAGTGTCCCTTTAACTAAATTATCCCCTTATTACTGGCCCATTACAGTTCCTTCCTTTCCATTCACAGCAGCCCATATTAACCCTGGCACCCACTACAGCACTAATACCCCTTGCACCCACTAATCCCCCCTGCAACCACTGCAGCTCCTATAACCCTGCAGCCACCACAGCTCTTATTGCCCAATGCACCTACTACAGTCCTTATTACCCCCTGCACCCACAACAGCCCCTTCCCCCTGCACCCACTACAGCCCCTATTCCCCCTGCCCTCACTACAGCCTCTAACCCTCCAATACACCCACTACAGCCCTTATCCACAGGGCCGGCGCGTCCATAAGGCAGGACAAGCGGCCACCGTCCCGGGGGGAGCTAGATTAGCGCTCCCTCCTGCCAGTCACTCAGTGTAGCATGACCGAGTGGAGCAGTGCGCATTGCGATACAGTAACTTCTGTTTCCTGTATCCTGCCGGACTGAAAGGAAGTGCTCACTGAGAGGTCACTTCCTGTTAGTCCGGCTGGATACAGGAAACTGAACACTAAGGGAAATGGGAGGGAGGGGAGAGTAACACTAAGGCACAGGGAAGGGAGAAGAATACTAAGGGACAGGGGAGAGAGGGGAGAGAGGGGAGAGGAACACTAGGGGACAGGGAAGAGTACCACTCATGTACAGGAAGGGGAGGGGACCATTAAGGCACGGAGAGGGGAGAGGACCACTAATGGACATGGAGGGGAGGAGAGAGGAACACTAAGGGATATGGAGGGGAGAGTGGCACACAGGGGTGCCTGAGTGGGGAGAAAGCCACAGAGAGGGACATGAGGGGGGAGAAAGACACACAGATGGGCCTGGAGGTGAGAAAGTTCACAGACGTGCTGGGGATGAAAGCGACACACAGAAGGGCCTGGGGGTGGAGACACAGAGGGGCTGGAGAAGAGGAAAAAGAGACACAGAGGGGCTGGGGGGGAGATATACAGGCTGGTGGTGAAAGAGAAATACATAAAGGAGCTTGTAAGAGTAAAAGACACAAAGGGGCGGGGAGAGAAGGAAGCACACAAAAGGGCTGGGGGGAATAAGACACACAAAGGGGGGTTATAAGAGATACACTCTGACTCCCATCAGCATGAGGCAACCACTGGACCACAGGGAAGTCACCCTCCTGCACATAAAAGGTAGGAAACAGGAGGGTGACTATTTTTTTGGTAACAGTTTGTGTGTGTGTCTGCATGTGTGGGTGTGTCTGTACATGTATCTGTGTGTGTCTGTATGTCTGCATGTGAGTCTGTATGTGTATCTCTTTGTCTGCATGGGTATCTGTTTGTCTGTGTGTGTATCTGAATGTTTGTCATTAAGTGTGTCTGTGTGTGTGTATCTGTTTGTCTGTATGTGTATCTGTTTGTCTGCATTTGTGTCAGGGCGCCCCTATGTATCTGTATGTGTGTCACTGTTTATATCTGTATGAGTGTCATTCTGTGTATGTGCATCTGCATGTGTCTGTGAATCTGCATGTGTATCAGTGTGTGTCTGTGTATCTGTAGAAGTGTAATTTTGTGTATCTGAATGTGTGTCATTCTGTGTGTCTGTGTATTAGCATGTGTCCGTGTATGTATCTGTATGTGTATGTGTTATACAAATGGAGGGTCGGGGGAAGATGCATGGGGGGCCCCAGGGCACTTTTTTCGCACCCCTATCCCTCCCCTGCATCCAACTAAAGCACCTAATACCCCCTGCAACCACTGCAGCCTCTATTGCCTCCTGCACCGACTAGTCAATAACCTTCCCTTGCATCCAGTACAGTCCCTATTTCCCCTGCTCCCACTACAGCCCCTATTCCTCCCTTGTACCCATTACAACCCCTGTCTCTCCTGCATCCACTACAGCAACTATCCCTTCTCAAAACCCACTATAGCCTTTATCCACTCTGACTACTACTAATATGATTTAGTGGTGGAAATTATCCCTCCCCCCCCCATCTTGTTCACTGACATAATGCTGGCCATAATAGAATTGTGTCAGAACACACAGTACATTTCCATTTTCTGTGTATGTGACTGCGCAGACCAGGCAGAGTGCCCATGATGGCCGCTATCCACTGCCGAACCACCTTCAATGAGGATGTGAGTCTCAGAACTGGATCATGGATCAATGAGAGAAGGTTGTCTGGTCTGATGAATTCCATTTTCTTTTAGATCAGGTGGATGGACAGGTGCGTGTTGTTGTTACCTGAGGAACAGATGACAGCAGGATGCACTATGGGAAGAAGGCAGGCCATAGGAGGTGTTATGCTCTGTGTAATGCTCTGCTGGGAAACCTTGGTTCCTAACATTCATGTGGATGTTATTTCGACCTAAAGATTGCTGCAGACCACACACACCCCTTCATGGCAATGGTGTTCCCGATGGCAGTGACCTCTTTCAGCAGGATATTCCTGAACACTGCAAAAACTGTTCAGGAGTGGTTTGAGGAAGGTGTGTGTATGTGTCAGTGTGTGTATCTGAACGTGATTATATGTGTCAATGTGTATCTGTGTGTCAGAGTATATATCTATGTGTCAGGGTGTGTGTTTGTGTCAATAGATGTATCTGAGTGTGTGTGTGTGTGTGTATGTAAGTGTTTTAGTGTGTATACGTGTCAGCGTGCATCTGAATGTGTGTGTCAGTGTGTTAATGTGTATGTATATCTGTGTAAGTATGTATGTATGTATGTATGTGGCTGTGTATGTGCTTCTGTGCATACATCCCAGCAAACACCAACACAACATGAAAACACACTATGCAATCAAACAAAAACATTACATACAGGGGGGCGGAGCTTGCTACCGCACGGCACCAGACGCCATTTCCACTAACTCCCGACAAAACGATCTAATCTGGGCAATATCCAAGAAACTGGAACACATCCAGGCTTACCAACCACACAGCCAGAACCAGCAAGACAAGAGGCACCGACAGATGCCGTTTTTACAACCTCAAAAGCTGCCTAAGCGGAAGCACAAATCCAGGGCCTAGCTCATACCCGCGATC
>OW240914.1:291849992-291862885 GCA_933207985.1 Pelobates cultripes
TGTCCCTGCAGGCCTTTTAATGTAAACACGGCGGCACTGCAGCACTGGCGTTAGTTAACATGGCAAATCATATGGGTGGGGCATTGTGATGTCACATGGGGGGCGGCAAACTTTACTTTTGCTTAGGGCGGCAAAAATCCTTGCACCGGCCCTGGCTGGAAGGGGCTGTGTGAGCTGTGGCCGCACAGTGTCCCATGGTAGTTAGGGTGCCGTGCAGCCAGTACAGCTCACATAAGCAAACAGCTGATAAAGTGGCCGCACGGAGGAAATGTGTATGTGTGACTGTCTGCCTGTGACTGTGTGTGACTGTCTGCCTGTAACTGAGTGTGTGACTGTCTGTCTGTAACTGAGTGTGTGACTGTCTGCCTGTAAATGTGTGTGGGGCTGCAGGGATTTTGTAGAAGGGGGCGGGGGTTTTGTATTGGGACAGGAGTCTTTATAAGGGGGGATAAGCAGGTGATCCGCCCTGGGTGCCAAATGCTCTAGGTACGCCCCTGTGCCTTACTACTAATTGTGAGCACACTGTTGCGGCATTAGGTACCCATCTCAGTCTATATCTCCAGTGGTTAATATATCTTGCTCCCTAGACACAGATCTATGTATTAGTTTATTGTATCTTATGTATTCAGCCACACCGCGACAGACATGTAATTCTGACATGTTTTCTATACTCACAAAATACAGCTACTGTTGCTTACTTATTAATCTAAGCTTAGTATAAACCTGTTGGAGCACCAAGCATAGTTTACTTTTTTTTTTTACTGTTTGAATTGACCCTCACATACCTCTTCTATATTACTATAAAAATGTGCATGGTGCTCATACACTTAAAGGACCACTATAGTGCCAGGAAAACATACTCGTTTTCCTGGCACTATAGTGCCCTGAGGGTGCCCCCAACCTCAGGGACCCCCTCCCGCCCGGCTCTGGAAAGGGGAAAGGGGTTAAAAACTTACCTTTTTCCAGCGCTGGGCGGGGAGCTCTCTGCCTCCTCTCCTCCTTCGATCCTCCTCCTGGGCTGAATGCGCACGCGCGGCAAGAGCTGCGCGCGCATTCAGCCCGTCGCATAGGAAAGCATTTACAATGCTTTCCTATGGACGCTTGCGTGCGCTCACTGTGAAAATCACAGTGAGAAGCACGCAAGCGCCTCTAGTGGCTGTCAATGAGACAGCCACTAGAGGGAATAGGGGGAAGGCTTAACCCATGAATAAATGTTTATTAAAAAATGGGTTAACCCTAGAAGGACCTGGCACCCAGACCACTTCATTAAGCTGAAGTGGTCTGGGTGCCTAGAGTGGTCCTTTAATACTTTAAACACGTCTATTGTTGCTTGATCGTGGTGCTGTGGCATGGTAAGTTTGCTTGTACTCTTTCCTATATGCACAACCAAAATAAATAAAAAAAAACCTGTGAGATAGAATAACAAAACAAAATCCAGAAAAACGCATGTCAAAAAAGTTATAAATTGATTTGCATGTCAATGAGGGAAATAAGTATTTGATCCCTATCAATCAGCAAGATTTCTGGTTCCCAGGTGTCCTTTATATAGGTAACAAGCTGAGGTTAGGAGCACTCTCTTAAAGGGAGTGCTCCTAATCTCAGCTTGTTACCTGTATGAAAGACACCTGTCCACAGAAGCAATCAATCAATCAGATTCCAAACACTCCACGATGGCCAAGACCAAAGAGTTCTCCAAGGATGTCAGGGACAAGATTCTAGACCTACACAAGGCTGGAATTGGGCTGCAAGACCATCGTCAAGCAGCTTGGTGAAAAGGTGATAACAGTTGGTGTGATTATTCGCAAATGGAAGAAACACAAAATAACCGTCAGTCTCCCTCGGTCTGGTGCTCCATGCAAGATCTCACCTCGTGGAGTTTCAATGATCATGAGACTGGTGAGGAATCAGCCCAGAACTACACGGGAGGATCTTGTTAATGATCTCAAGGCAGCTGGGACCAAAGTCACCAAGAAAACAATAGGTAACACACTACGCCACGAAGGACTGAAATCCTGCAGCACCCGCAAGGTCCCCCTGCTCAAGAAAGCACATGTACAGGCCGTCTGAAGTTTGCCAATGAACATCCGAATAATTCAGAGGAGAACTGGGTGAAAGTGTTGTGGTCAGATGAGACCAAAATTTAGCTCTTTGGCATCAACTCAACTCGCAGTGTTTGGAGGAGGAGGAATGCTGCCTATGACCCCAAAAACACCCTCCCACCGTCAAACATGGATGTGGAAACATTATGCTTTGGGGTGTTTTTCTGCTAAGGGGACAGGACAACTGCACCGCATCAAAGAGACGATGGACGGGGCCATGTACCTTCAAATCTTGGGTGAGAACCTCCTTCCCTCAGCCTGGGCATTGAAAATGGGTCATGGATGGGTATTCCAGCATGACAATGACCCAAAACACATAGCCATGGCAACAAAGGAGTGGCTCAAGAAGAAGCACATTAAAGTCCTGGGGTGGGAGCTGAAGGTTTGAGTTGCCAAACGTCAGCCTCGAAACCTTAATGACTTGGAGAGAATCTGCAAAGAGGAGTGGGACAAAATCCCTCCTGAGATGTGTGCAAACCTGGTGGCCAACTACAAGAAACGTCTGACCTCTGTGATTGCCAACAAGGATTTTGCCACCAAGTACTAAGTCGAAGGGGTCAAATACTTGTTTCACTAATTGACATGCAAATCAATTTATTGACATGCGTTTTTCTGTTTTTTTGGGGTTTTTTTTGGTTGTTGTTATTCTGTCTCTCACTGTTAAAATATACCTACTATTAAAATTATAGACTGATTTTTCTTTGTCAGTGGGCAAACGTTCAAAATCGGCAGGGGATCAAATACTTCCCCCCCCTCACTGTGTGCTTCCTTCTCATAAATAACCGCATTCTTGAGGGGGAAAAAATATATATTATGTTGTATATACATGTATTCCTTGTTTGTTGGTTTTTTTGTCAGAATATGTGTTTTCCATTTTGCTTTAGCTGTGCAGGAGCATTTAAACTACAAGCAAGTTTCTTCTTGCTAAATAAATTAAATCAGCAGACCTAGCTGCTGGAAGTGTGACTGATTCTCCTCTAGGTGGCTAAATACATGGGAAAGGGGGGGAAAAAAAGCCTCAGCTTGGGCTCTCTGAGCTGCAGACTGACATTAGAAACCACAGGCACACATTTGTTCATGTTTATGCATTTTTAGTCCGCTCCCAGCATATTATTGGCCATATCACAGTCATTGTCACAGCACACCCTGGGCCCCCTACCAATGCTGCTCCCTCTTTCCCTTTCTTGGCAGACTTATTATACTGATTTTAACATTGTAATCCTGAGAAGCAGGCTGAATGCCCCAGTCAGTGTGTCTGTGTATGATAGAGAAGGTGCTATAATACAGGGGGGGAGGCTGTTCTCCCCCTGTCGGGTGTCACTGGCTGCCTGTCCCCCTGTGTGATGGGGGTCAGTGTGTGCAGGCTGTGGGGGTGCCCAGGCCGCGCCCGGGGGCCGCCATTTTGATATTGTCTCAGGTCTTGCTCAGCCTCGGCCTGTCTCCCAGGTGAGGCTCTCATTGCCAGGTGACAGGGTGACACATCACCCTTGGGGGGCGGTGGGGGTCTCGGTGTGGTGTTATAAGCTGGCCGTGCGAGGGAGAGCTGGCTGTGGGGGGGAGGCTGGAGAGAGCTAAGATGGAGGCTGTGTGTGCAGGGCTGTGACAGGGCCGATGTCATGACAGAGAGGGAGGGGGCCTGAGGGAGACGGCCATTAATAAACCTGCCTGAGGTGTGAGACAGCACTGTGCATGCAGGCCACCCTCTACACAGGCTGTTCCCCAGGGCCACAGCTGGGCCTTGCCCCCCCCCCCCATTCCCCATTAATAATAATAATAATAATAATAGCAGCCCTTTACCCCTCTCCCTCCCCCCAGCACGGGCTGAGCTGGGATAATAGGAAGGAGAGGTGCTGGCAGTGGGCACAGCGCCATGCTGTCACTTTCCCAACATGCCCCATGGCTGTATGGCCCTGGACACCCCATGTAAATCCCTCGGGGGCCCCTGAGCAGTAAGTACCAGTGATGCCAGCCAGCCCCACCATGTCTGTTTGGACACACAATAACCACTTCCTTCATGCTGGGGGCTGATGTTTCTTTCACAGGGAGGAAAGTAAAATCCCTCCATTAGGAAGGGCGACACATGTCCCAGGCTGGGAGTAATGTAATGGCAGCCCAGTCATTGCCGAGTGTAGGCATGTATCTAGTGCAGCCATAAGTCACCATTTTTCCTGGGTACACAATGCTGTCATCCTACAGGTTGGCACTTCCCTGCAGCAGGTAAAACTCAAACCATTATGGTGTAACCTAACGGTTCTGCCTACTTCAGGGCAGCACTTTTCATGTGCTGCCCACCATGATGTATAGGTGATATTATCCCCTAATAACACGGTAGATGTGGTCAGGCCGGGTGCAGCAGAGCCCCATGTGCATGCAGCCAGGGTGAGTGGCAGCACAGCTCCATGTGCATGCAGCCAGGGTGAGAGGCAGCAGAGCCCCATGTGCATGCAGCCAGGGTGAGGGGCAGCACAGCTCCATGTGCATGCAGCCAGGGTGAGAGGCAGCAGATCCCCATGTGCATGCAGCCAGGGTGAGTGGCAGCACAGCTCCATGTGCCTGCAGCCAGGGTGAGTGGCAGCAGAGCCCCATGTGCCTGCAGCCAGGGTGAGTGGCAGCTGAGCCCCATGTGCCTGCAGCCAGGGTGAGTGGCAGCAGAGCCCCATGTGCCTGCAGCCAGGGTGAGTGGCAGCAGAGCCCCATGTGCCTGCAGCCAGGGTGAGTGGCAGCTGAGCCCCATGTGCCTGCAGCCAGGGTGAGTGGCAGCTGAGTCCCATGTGCATGCAGCCAGGGTGAGTGGCAGCACAGCTCCATGTACATGCAGCCAGGGTGAGTGTGGCAGCACTGGCTGACGTCCCGACCTCTCATTGCAAAGAGGGGGTAACTGATTGGCATCGCATCCACGGCCAATCTGACGCTATAACCGACCCCCCTCACCACTGCCCCCCAGCGCCCACCTCCAGCAGGCACCCCTCCCCCACGCAGGCTCCGCACGCCTCCTGGAGCAGGGCAAGGCGGCCCTCCCTCCCCAGTGCGTGCCGTGCGGCCGCTGGAGGTAATGCAGACCGCCGCGGGCTCCGGGCCTAGCGCTGTGTGATGAGTGGCAGGTAAGGCCGGGGCACGAAACCTCCTCGCTGCCCTGCAATGGGGGCACCCTGCACGGTATTAGGGGGGCTGCACTCAGGATGGCCGGGGAGGGGGGACCTTGCTATTCCATCACTAGATCATTACCCGGCCGGCTTGGCTGCACTGTGTTCTGCATGCTAGAGGGGATCGTTCTGCACGCTGTGCTCCCCGCTGCTGACCTCCACGTTACGGCTGCAGCCAGCCCAGGGTTCTATGTTCTGTTCCATTCTCATTATTGCTATTTTGTATCCATTGCACGGTTACATTCCATGGACGGAGCAGCCTTTTCATTGCATGTACTGCTAGGAGACGCATGTGGATTAATATTATTATTGCTGTGTTTGTATGGAGTTTCCTGAAAGGGGGTGCACATTCAGGGACAAAGCCGGCAGATCTGTTTAACTCTTGTCTTGCTGGACCAAGGATTTAGCAAACTTAATATTAATACCCTGCAGAATTGGAGATGTTGGGGTACAAGTAGATCAGACTATATTATGCCGTGTTCTATATTGCTCCCCCCCTCCATGGTATGATTTGGGGGAGGGATCCCAGACGCTTTTTTTTTTCCTCTCTCTTTTTGCTTTGAGTCCCCGGTTAATTAACAAATACTTCTTTCCCACTGTGTGCTCCACTGCCGGGGAAGGATTGAGCACCACTGTCTCTGCACCGGAAAAGCCAGACATTGCCTACAGTGTAGGCCTCTGCCTGCTGCAAGAGGCTGCCATTTTGGCCAGGGAACATGATTTCACTCAAGTCCGTGTTTTGTGGCCATTTAATCGTGCCTATTTTTATTTATTTTGAACTAAACTATGAGATATGCAGAATTCCTTTGTGGACTGGCAGAAGAGTATCTTGTTTGTTTGGACTCTTTCTTGGCATTCTGTCTAGTGCTTAAATATGTCATTGTTTTTATTACAAGGGTTAACAAATCAGAGTAATGTCCCTAATGTCATGGTTAAAATATTTAACTTGTATTCTTTTGAATTGGTTTTAAACTTATTCTTGTGTCCATTTTGCCAGGTTTATGCCTCCACAGGATGGATGAAGCCTGTGATCTAGACAGGCTGTCTAATGCCCCAGTGTATTTCAACTCCTTGGACCTGAATGTCCAGAACAAATGTCCCGTGGGTGACAGGAGTGTCTTGGATCCACCAAATGGGTGCAGTGTGCCACTAGCCTCACCCCTGCAGAGCTGCACATCAGGTTATGGGCAAGATCCCTCCTCCCACTACATTCCTCTTCGAAAATTACAGGATCTTGCCTCTATGATAAGCATGGATGGTATTAATGGATCCCAAGACACAGAGGGAAACAGATCAGAAGGAAATCCTCCACCTTTTTATTATAGTCAAGGTGAGCCAGCAATGCATCTCACCGGACAACAATCTGCACATCGCTATCTTCCAGAACCTCCTGTAAAGTTGCCTAAAAATGTAAGAAATGGAATGCACTCTTTTGATCAGTTTTGCCACCTGGGAATGGAGGAGGTAGAATATGGTATGGAACATTTAAACTATGATCTAGATGGACCTGGTTTTGGGATGGACTTGCCTGTTTATGGACAACAACCCTCTGTGGTAGATAATATGCATATAGAAGAAACAAGATCCAAACTTAACACTGCATCTGACTTTGTGTCAGACTTGGGCAATTTGGTTCCTCTGAATTGGGGTGATGATGGTGACAGTACAGTAGGCAACAGAAGTATTGAAACAAAAACATCCTTTTTAGCAATGATCCAGGATCCAGAAATACCGAATAGCTCGCACATTCACAACTCTTCTATTAGCATTCTGGAAAGAGCTCCATCACTCAGTAGTGTTTCACAAGTGGATAACAGATTAAGTGGTCATCGTACTCTCAACTTGGTACACAAAGAGGAAGAATCAGTGTCGGCGGATGAGGATCTGGTAAATATGGAAGCAGATGCTGGAGGGCCCCCTGATGCATCACAATTACCTCGTGTAAGCAAAGCAAATATTGGGTACATGGGGAAAGAGAAATGTTTCACTTATTTACTCTCAAAGCTGGTTTACAATCTGGCTTAATAGATGAATTTGGGTGTTATCCCATTGAATGAGTGTTTCTCTATTTCTGAATTGCCAACAGACCTTAAGGGATTCTGTCATAGAGATACATTAAAGAAACACTCTAATGCTAAAAATAATTGCCATTATTTTGAGTGGTAGAGTGTTTCTATTGTTTGGTCTACAGCACCCCCCACCCTCGTTTTGTGTTTAGAATATATATTCTCTGTACTGCTGCTCCTGCACCAATGAAGTTATCAGTCATGAAGACTTTTTTTTTTTTTTTTCTATCTAATGCATTAAATTCATAAGGAAGCGCTGGAGGCATGATGCCACAGACCTTTTGATTTTTCAAGTCTTCAGTGAGGATGAGCCTTTGGTGGTTGTCAGGCTGACATTCATTAGAGTGTGGTTGTGGACAAATGTAAACATTAGACTTTACAGGCCATAACAGGCCTTCACCATAGGAAAGCATTAGATAAATGCTTTCCTATAGGGTTGCGCAAGAAGCTTGGTGTCCGTCCAGCGTCTTTTCGCAGTTAAATTCCGTGAAACAGAAGGATGAGCATGAATACATTGCAGTTTCTCTAAAGTTACAAGGACAGTAACCCAGGCAGCTTCAATGAGATTAAGTGGTCAGGGTTCCTATAGAATCCTTTTTAATTTAAGATTGCTCATTTAATTTTCGGTGCGGAGGTTCCTCCACTGCAGTAGCCTGCTCTGCCTCTGAAGTAGTCAGCATGCCTACTGATTTCTTCTCCAATCTTGAGAAACATTGGATTGGAGACATCATACAAGGCGAAAAGCAGTGCTCCTCCAATAAAATTCTGCTATGAGCAGTATTTGATTGCAGGACTGAGTTTGACTCGCTATTCTGGAGGAGGATGTGTCTCTATTGGCTGTCTTGAAGACGTCCATTAGATGTCTATTTAGCCCTTCAGTGTGAACATTGAATGGTTAACGTGACAGCACCACTGCAATGAGACCACTTCATTCATATGAAATGGTCTGGGTGACTTTTGAGGTCCTTTTAAAGTGGTTGGTATTTTAATCCCTAGCTCAAGGATTTCTTAAAAAGTTAAATTATGTAATGTACCACATTAGGATGACTTGTACTGGTAGCTACCGTATATACTCGTGTATAAGTCGATCTCATGTATAAGTCGAGTGCAGTTTTGTGACCAACAATTGTGAAATATGCTATGCCTCGTGGATAAGTCGAGGGTAAAACTTGGGGCTATGAAATTCTGTGATTTTTATAATTATATACACACACACTCATACAAACACACACTCTGCATTATATACACACACACTCATACAAACACACACTCTGCATTATATACACACACTCTGTGTATATAATGCAGAGTGTGTGTTTGTGTAGTGTGTGTAAACTGGGTGGGGGGAGGGCATTTTTATAATTTTTTTATTTTTATTTTTGGCCCCCCCCCCCTATCTGCTTGTTAATCCCTGGTGGTCCAGTGGCATGGGCTGTGAAGTGGGGGGGCCGGCAGGAAGCATTTACTTACCTTTCCTGCAGCTCCCTTCTCCTCCGTTCCGGTCAGCTCCACTGTAAGTCTCGCGGTCTGGTTGCCGCGCGGATCGTTGCCATGGCTCTGACGGCCGCGGCTCTCTAAGTTGCCATAATACAGCCAGTGACTCGAGTATAAGTCGAGTGGGGGTTTTTAAGCACAAAAAATGTGCTGAAAAACTAGACTTATACTCGAGTATATACTGTATGTAATATCTTGTCAAATTTCAGCATCAAATCAATGTCTTTAACGTCCTATCACTTTTGGGGTCTTCGCATATTTTGCAAAAAACCCCACCCTGCAAAATGACATGACTACTTGATGCACATAAGTCCAAGCAGAAGCTAAAGGGAGATATAATTTTTTCCCCTACTCCTACACATTATTATTATTTTAATTCATACTTTAGAGAAATTTTAAGTCGGAAAATCAATATGATACTCTAAATTGAAACATAACCCGTTGGTATAAATTAAATGGACATTATAATTACCAGAGCAACTACAGCTTAATGTAGTTGTTCTGGTAACTATAGTCAGACCCTGCAAGCTTTGTGCTGTAAACACAGACAAAAGGCAGTGTTTACATTGCTCCCAAGGGAAACCTTCAGTGGCCACTCCTCAGATGGCCTCTAGAGGTGCTTCCTGGGGCAGTACTTCAACGTGTGCAGCACTGACTTTCAGCGTCTCTAGGCTCTGCATGGAGACGCTGAACTTTCCACTTATAGATGCATTGATTCAATGTATCTCTGAGGAGATGTTGATTGTCAAGGAGGCGGGGTGTGGCCAAACTCCACACTGGCCAATCTCAGCCAGTCTAAAGCTTTTCCTTTGGGAAAGCATTGTATTGGCTTCTGATTTTGTCAGCCAAGGAGGCGGATCGGAGGCAGACACGCACGACTCTGGAAATAAGGGAAGGTTTCTTACCTTTTAACCCCTTAAGGACCAAACTTCTGGAATAAAAGGGAATCATGACATATCACACATGTCATGTGTCATTAAGGGGTTAAGGAGTGCAAAGGGGGACAAGCTGCCAAAATGATGGTTTTAACACTATAGGGTCGGTAATTCATGTTTGTGTTCCTGTCCCTTCAGTGTTCTTTTCAAAGGGACACTCCAGTGCCAGGAAACCAGTCAGTTTTCCTGGCACTGCAGGTCCCCTCCCACCTCCCATCCCTCGGTGGTGGTTTCGGGTTGCCGCCGCTCCTCCCCTTCCTTATGTCAGCCGGTCGGCAAGACTGGGCCTGCCGGGGAGTCCTAATGCACATGCGCGGCAATGCCGCGCATGCGCATTAGAGCTCTCCATAGGAAAGCATTGAAAATACTTTTCAATGCTTTCCTACTGGGAATTGAGCAACGCTGGAGGTCCTCACACAACGTGAGGACGTCCAGCGACGCTCTTGCACAGAAAACCTGTGCAATAGACACGGAAGTGCCCTCTAGTGGCTGTCTAGTAGACAGCTACTAGAGGAGGAGTTAACCCTGCAAGGTAATTTATTGCAGTTTATAAAAACTGCAATAATTACACTTGCAGGGTTAAGGGTAGTGGGAGTTGGCATCCAGACCACTCCAATGGGCAGAAGTGGCCTGGGTGCCTGGAGTGTCCCTTTAAATGTGTCAATATATAAAATGCAAAATACCCTGCTTAAATGGATTTTGCTTGCAGTTTTGGGAATGCAGCTTTCTAAAATTGTTAGCAGAATGTAGAAATGTTCACATACAGTAGGACCAATTACAGGGCTAACAGCAAGCATGTGTACAAAACAAGGCATTCCAGGATGCTATTAAAGCCAACAAAGTATCCCAGTAGTATGCTCAGAGCACCAGAAAGTCTACCACAATGCAGACATTTGACTTATAAAGGCTGCTGTGCGATATGGGAGGATGGCTGGCGCGACACTTTATATAATGACTTATGCATTTTATTTATTTTATTTTTAAAAAGCCACTAAATTATTGTATGTTTTTACTTCTTTAATAGAAACGAAGTTTAAAAGCTCAATGTGGATAAAATGTCACCTACTGTTTGACAATTACATATTTACTGCACACACACAAAAATAGAGCATACATTCTTTCATGGATATGTTGGCAAACAAATTTGGGAATTTAGTCACACCATATGGTCATACCTTGTTTAGGGGAACACTAACTGTGAATGCAAAAGTATTCGTAACTCTATAGTGTCTCCTCTCTATTTAGATTAGTTGGCCCCACCCATAACGTAAATAGCATAAAAGCTAAAAATGTATTTACCTTTTCCCAGCTCAAAAATTTAACACTTGGTACTATTTCTGGTAGGCATCGCTTCTTTGCCTTTTGTTACAACCCAATGCATGTCAGCGCTGTGCATGCGTCCAATCAAATCCTTTTTGTGATCTATTTTTGGAGTGTGCCTTCCAGGCAGCCATTAGAAAAATGCTTATGCATTTAAAACATTGCTGTATTTAACGTCAGTGTTTTAGATTGCATAGCTGATACTATAGAGGCACTGCACCTATATCACTTCATTGAGGTGAATTAGTCTGGGTGAGTTTAAAACTTAATGTGTATTTGTATATCTTTTGCTCCTTGCAGCGGAACCATTATTAAGACATGCGTATTCTGGATGTACCTTACAATTCCTTTTTCTTGTTTGTTCCATTTTGGAAGCATTTAATTTTTCCTGGCATTGATCTTCAGTGCTCACTGATAGGTATTTTCCGCCTCGCTTGAACATCTAACCTGCTGTTTGACAAGACTTACAAATAAGACCCCCTCCCCACTCCCAAGGTTAAAAGCTCACAGTGGATAAAATGATATGGACTGTTTGAGGAATGTAATTATTCCAGACCCATATGCTGGCCTTTGACCTGGAAACATAGAATGTGACGTCAGATAAGAACCATTCGGCCCATCTAGTCTGCCCAATTTTTTAAATACTTTCATTAGTCTCTGGCCTTATCTCGTAGTTAGATAAAATAGAAAGATAAAATAGAAAGGTGAACAGCGCTAAAAATCAGAAAATGTACATACGTTTTATAGAAATACTGGCCAGCAGAGTAACTTAAAAAAAGAGAGAAACAAAAATACAAATAATGGTACAGTATGTATGAACGATATAATTCCACAAGAACAAAGGTGTTATATTCACACTCACACTTTAAGGAGCTATATCAGCTCGGTGTTAAGAGCCTGGACGGAATAATCCCCGTCTATGGATTTCTTGAGGTTCAAGACCGTTGGTGAATTTATAGGTGTAAATATTCGTTACATGAAAAACAAGAGTAAAATACACCACATTTTTGAGAAAGCTTCGGCGAAACGCGTCAAGTGAGGAAGAATTTTGGACTTTTATACAGGACTGGTTTTATAGTTTATTATTCACTTTTTACTTATTGTATTAAAGTATATATATTTTTTAAACTATCCAGTCATTCCTTTTGTCCTCCTTCCTATCCAATACTGCTTTGCTGCTATACCTGGGTCCACTATATCCCAGGGTGGGGATTATTCCACCTGAAATTCTCCAAACTAGAGCAGGTCGTTGCTCTAGTATATGTAAGTAGGATCATCCACTTTTTTTTTTCACAATATTTTATATTTACGTACTATACCATGTGGTGTATTTTACTCTTGTTTTTCATGTAACGAATATTTACACCTATAAATTCACCAACGGTCTTGAACCTCAAGAAATCCATAGACGGGGATTATTCCGTCCAGGCTCTTAGCACCGAGCTGATATAGCTCCTCAAAGTGTGAGTGTGAATATAACACCTTTGTTCTTGTGGAATTATATCGTTCATACATACTGTACCATTATTTGTATTTTTGTTTCTCTCTTTTTTTAAGTTACTCTGCTGGCCAGTATTTCTACAAAACGTATGTACATTTTCTGATTTTTAGCGCTGTTCACCTTTCTATTTTATCTGTCCATTTATCACAAGGTAGAGGAACACCTTGTTGGTGAACTGCAGCTCACCCCTGAGAAGAGAGCGCTTATTATTCTTTTGCATTCTTTGCCTATTGTAAAGCGCTGCGGAATCTTATTGTAAAATGCTGCGGAATAAGCTGGCGCTACATAAATACCAATAATAATAATAATAACAACCTTTTCAGTCAACTGCAATT
>OW240914.1:291862985-291906087 GCA_933207985.1 Pelobates cultripes
CCCTTCCACCTGAAGCATGTGGATAGTTAATACAATGCTAAACAAAAATCTGCACACCAGTCAAGCCATAAGACTTGCTTTTCCCACAGAAATCCCAAATCAGCAGTGATGTTACAACCGCAAAGGATTCTGGGTGGGCATATGCAAATTAGTTTAACAAAGAATCACATTTTTGCCTCATTCCATTTTAAACATGGGTTCTTTTTAATTTGTGTTTGCAGTATACAACTGCTTGGAACACAATTTAGGATAAGATGCAAAACCAGTGAACCACTCATGGACAGCTGTTTCGTTGTTAATGCAACTCTTCAGCATGAGGTTGGTTACTGGTTTGCTAATTGAGGCTTGGTAGTGCTTGGGAAGCAAAATCTAAATAGGTTATGGTGGGGAAAAATTGTGATTGAAAACCCCTTATCCTAAATTGTGTTCCAAGCAGTTGTATACTGCAAACACAAATTAAAAGGAATCCATGTTTAAAATGGAATGAGGCAAAAATGTGATTCTTTGTTAAACTAATTTGCATATGCCCACCCAGAATCCTTTGCGGTTGTAACATCACTGCTGATTTGGGATTTCTGTGGGAAAAGCAAGTCTTATGGCTTGACTGGTGTGCAGATTTTTGTTTAGCATTGTATTAACTATCCACATACTTCAGGTGGAAGGGGTTTTCAATCACAATTTTTCCCCACCATAACCTATTTAGATTTTGCTTCCCAAGCACTACCAAGCCTCAATTAGCAAACCAGTAACCAACCTCATGCTGAAGAGTTGCATTAACAACGAAACAGCTGTCCATGAGTGGTTCACTGGTTTTGCATCTTATCCTAAATTGTGTTCCAAGCAGTTGTATACTGCAAACACAAATTAAAAGGAATCCATGTTTAAAATGGAATGAGGCAAAAATGTGATTCTTTGTTAAACTAATTTGCATATGCCCACCCAGAATCCTTTGCGGTTGTAACATCACTGCTGATTTGGGATTTCTGTGGGAAAAGCAAGTCTTATGGCTTGACTGGTGTGCAGATTTTTGTTTAGCATTGTATTAACTATATATATATATATATTTTTATTTTTTTTACTTTTTAGCAGCCTGGGGGACTGCCTGACAGGTCAGTCAGTCCCCTGCTGGCAGCTCCATAAATTCATATTGTGGCCATGTGGTTATAGTGATCACATGTTCCTGGAGTGCCGGGGTGGTGATAGTCGCAGATCGCCGGTCCAGGTAAGTCCAGGGCTCCTATTTGCCGCGGACGACCGTTTTTTGGCGGATGCACCTAGTACGTCCACGGACATTAGGAGGATATATGTATTTATAACGTCATTTATGTATTTTGATTTAAATATATATGTATATCAATGTTAAAATACAGTAAGAACAAATTTAAACCTATATAAATTTTTTTTTTTTTTTTTTAAATGTATATACCGGTAATTAAAATACACTTTTAATAATGGTGTATGTGTGTTTATGTGCATGTAAAAGTACTTAGATCATATATATGATCTAAGTACATTTTATGTACTTTATAAACTTTTATTTAACTTTTAATAACTTTTTTGCACGCTTTAAAGGGACAGCCTGAAAAACCAGGCAGGCCCCCTGCAGACACTGCACAAGCCGGCTATTCCTGCCATGTGATCGCGAGGACCCCGCGATCACATGGCCCGGAAGGGTCGGGTCGGGCAGTGGGGGTCTGCCTGAGCTCCCAGGCAGACCCCAGGATCAGGATCGCCAGCGATCATGTAAGTCCCGATCTACTAAATGACGTACCAGGTACGTCCGCGGTCTTTAACTACCGTTTTTTGGCGGACATACCTGGTCCGTCAATGGTCACTAAAGGGTTAAAACATGGGTAGGCAACCTTCAGCACGCTATACACTGTGGACTACACCTCCCCTGAGGCTTTGCCAGCTTGATGGCTTTAAGAACATTATGATAGATGTAGTCCACAACATCTGGATTGTCGAAAGTAGTAAAATGTTACTCCAACCACCATGACCACTTCAGTTAGTTGAAGTTGCCATGGTGGTAGGAGCCTGGATGTGCAGTGTTGATTTCGAAACACTGAACATTCAGAATTACTTATACTTGTGCGCCAGAGAAAAGTTACACCGTGGGCACACGTGACTTAGGCACCTTTAGAGGCTGTTTGAGTGACTGTCACTATAGGTGTTACAAGTCAGCAATGTAAACACTGCCTTTTGTCCGAAAGGTCAGTGTTTACATTGAAAAGCTTGCAGGGACTTTCTACAGATACCAGAACAACTGCATTAAGCTGTAGTGGTTCTGATGACTACAGTGTCCCTTTAATAATTATATTTTTGATATTGAAAAAAATTGGTTCCTAACTTTTTTAGCTGACTCCTAGATTCCAAGCAAATTTATCAAGCCCTGCTTCAACATTAATAGGTAAACAATGAAATGTTCATTTACATCAGCAGTCTCAAAATACAGAGAAAATAAAATAAAAGTATATGGTTAATAACACAAATAAGAAAATGAAAGGAAAAATTGTACCATCTGCTGCTTCCTCTGTTTAACAGGCACATAGGGAACATAGTCTTCATCATCTGACTGGTCCACATCCTCTTCGTCTGAGTGCACTCTCTAAAGGAGGGCAGAAGTTACAAGAAGATATCAGTATCAGAAATTGTTTAAAAAATGACTCTGGCTTATAAATTGCTCCCTAACTATTTCATGCATTTCAAAAATATCTAACTAAATAAATACTAGGCAAAAAACAGACCACAACAGGAATAAATCCACTACAGGATACAACGAATCTGCTTTATAACCCAATTCCAATAGTGAGTGCAGCAAGTTTTTTTTTTTCTATTTCTGAGTGTCCATGGAACGTGGAGATTATTAGCTTATAAAGTTATCAGAATTGCCAACAGTAATATTGTATCAAAGAGTTGACATTGTGATGACCACATATTATAGCACACTTATTCTTGTGATTTACACGTAGAATGTTTTAAAGAAGATGTGACAATAATACACAGATCATCCAGTTCATGGTGTCTCTAGCGAACACTGATTGTCCAAAGACCATTACCCGTTGACCATTTAACATCAAAGAAGCGGTTAGAACGGATTCTGCATTTTTGAATTTTGTATTTTGAAAATCCATTTATGCCTGACTACATTTTATTTTTAGTAACAGACAGAATAACATATGTATGTATATGATCCAAGTTTACAAGAAATAAAATATGAGAAATATGTATTTTGGATAACATTTCCACACGTAACACCTAGTACGAGAACAAGTAGGAGCAATTACTGTGATCTGCACTCGCTGGGCATTCAGACCACACATTGGCCCATTATGGAGTTTAACCACTGCCAATATCTCACCCTACAGAAAAGTAAGCAGTATGTAGGCAAAACACAGTAACACCACACGCAAACTTTATGGAGGACAGAGGAAGAGCCACTACACCCAGGACACTAGGCAAGGGCCGTAGATTTTTAATATAAATTATGTGTGTCTGGCCATGCAGATTCGGCTACCGCTTAGGAGACTAGGGCTCTCCCCCCGACATCCACTAAAACAACACACATAACTACTACACACAACCTGCATTTACAGAAACAATCAAAAATACAAGAAACTAGAATGCAATAAAAGCGTACAATACAACTGCCACCATACACAGCCCTGGAATCACTGGCACAGACGCTCAGTTTACAAACATCACAACCATACAGCCCTGGAAATAACAGACACTCATTTCATAAACATCACAACCATACAGCCCTGGAATCACAGACACTCAGTTCACAGCCATACACTCCTGGAATCACAGACACTCAGTTCACAAATATCACAACCATGCACCCCTGGAATCACAGACACTCAGTTCACAAATATCACAACCATGCACCCCTGGAATCACAGACACTCAGTTCAAAAACATCACAACCATACACCCCTGGAATCACAGACACTCAGTTCAAAAACATCACAGCCATACACCCCTGGAATCACAGGCACTCAGTTCATAACCATCACAACCATACACCCCTGGAATCACAGGCACTCAGTTCATAAACATCACAACCATACACCCCTGGAATCACAGACACTCAGTTCACAGCCATACACCCCTGGAATCACAGACAGTTCATAAACATCACAACCATACACCCCTGGAATCACAGACACTCAGTTCACAAACATCATAACCATACACCCCTGGAATCACAGGCACTCAGTTCACAGCCATATACCCCTGGAATCACAGACACTCAGTTCATAAACATCACAACCATACACCCCTGGAATCACAGACACTCAGTTCATAAACATCACAACCATACACCCCTGGAATCACAGGAACTCAGTTCACAGCCATATACCCCTGGAATCACAGACACTTGGTTCATAAACATCACAACCATACACCCCTGGAATCACAGGTACTCAGTTCATAAACATCACAACCATACACCCCTGGAATCACAGACGCTCAGTTCATAAACATCATAACCATACAGCCCTGGAATCACAGGCACTCAGTTCACAGCCATACACCTCTGGAATCACAGGCACTCAGTTCACAGCCATACACCCCTGGAATCACAGGCACTCAGTTCACAGCCATACACCCCTGGAATCACAGACACTCAGTTCATAAACATCACAACCATACACCCCTGGAATCACAGGCACTCAGTTCACAGCCATATACCCCTGGAATCACAGGCACTCAGTTCACAGCCATATACCCCTGGAATCACAGACACTCAGTTCATAAACATCACAACCATACACCCCCGGAATCACAGACACTCAGTTCATAAACATCACAACCATACACCCCTGGAATCACAGACACTCAGTTCATAAACATCACAACCATACACCCCTGGAATCACAGACACTCAGTTCATAAACATCATAACCATACACCCCTGGAATCACATGCACTCAGTTCAAACATCATAACCATACACCCCTGGAATCACAGGCACTCAGTTCACAGCCATACACCCCTGGAATCACAGACACTCAGTTCACAAACATCATTACACCCTTGGGATCACAGGCACTCAGTTCACAGCCATACACCCCTGGAATCACAGACACTCAGTTCATAAACATCACAACCATACACCCCTTGGTTCATAAACATCACAACCACACCTGGAATCCACACTCAGTTCATAAACATCACAACCATACACCCCTGGAATCACAGGCACTCAGTTCATAAACATCATAACCATACACCCCTGGAATCACAGACACTCAGTTCATAAACATCATAACCATACACCCCTGGAATCACAGGCACTCAGTTCATAAACATCATAACCATACACCCCTGGAATCACAGACACTCAGTTCATAAACATCACAACCATACACCCCTGGAATCACAGGCACTCAGTTCACAGCCATACACCCCTGGAATCACAGACACTCAGTTCATAAACATTACAACCATACACCCCTGGAATCACAGGCACTCAGTTCACAGCCATACACCCCTGGTATCACAGACACTCAGTTCATAAACATCACAACCATACACCCCTGGAATCACAGGCACTCAGTTCACAGCCATATACCCCTGGAATCACAGACACTCAGTTCATAAACATCACAACCATACACCCCTGGAATCACAGACACTTGGTTCATAAACATCACAACCATACACCCCTGGAATCACATGCACTCAGTTCATAAACATCACAACCATACACCCCTGGAATCACAGGCACTCAGTTCATAAACATCATAACCATACACCCCTGGAATCACAGACACTCAGTTCATAAACATCATAACCATACACCCCTGGAATCACAGGCACTCAGTTCATAAACATCACAACCATACACCCCTGGAATCACAGGCACTTGGTTCATAAACATGTGTAATAGAGAGACTGATCCCATGCAGTGTGTTTATACAATGATTATCTGTCCTGGGTACCTGGAGCCATGCCTGCACGGGGAGCCAGTTACAGGCTCCGGGTTACTAGTCACACGCCGTCACTAAGCTGCCCCCCCCCCCGGTAACAGACTAACCTTCTTATCAGATCCGCTCTGCATGGTCAGCTCTCCAAACGTTTTCTGGGCGAATGGTTCACTTCCGGCGCGTTAGTGACGTCAAACCTACAGTAAGAAGCACTCGGGTGACACCCAATGGTCAGAGATAGTACTACATGAGCGACAAGTGGAATGTGTTAATGGGAGATTGGCATTCTGGAATGACAAGGAAAAAAAAAAAAAAAAACTCTTCCATTCTGGAACTTTAATGTAAAGGGAGTCCAATGATTGCTGTTCATAAGAAATTTTATTTAATTTTTTTTCCCTAAAGTCAAAACAATGATCCTAAATACTTGTCATATAAGTACATAATACTGATAACAATGACATATTATGCTATAATTCAGCTTGTACTTTTACATATACAGATAGATGGGTAATACACGGAGAGCACTGATACTTAGTATGGAAAAGTCAAAAGCTGAAGGTAATAAATAAGATGACCATCATTAAGAAATATGTAGAATAAACTCTGCATGCAGTGTAGCAGCATTTTAAACACATAGTTAATTATTTTTATTTTTGACGTTTTTTCAAAATGCACATACACATTAAATTATTAAATATAGCTTATTCGTGAGTACATTAAAAAGTGGTTGGCACATATACAAACTGTTGTAATTCCTACACCGTTCACCTGATTTGGATGTAAATACCCTCAAATTAAAGCTGAAAGTCTGCAGTTAAAGCACATCTTGTTCATTTCATTTCAAATCCATTGTGGTGGTGTATAGAGCCAAAAAGATTAAAATTGTGTCGATGTCCCAATATTTTTTTAATTTTAATTTTTTATTTTTGTTGTGCAGGTAGGTACAAGGAATAAACATACGCCACAACAGCGTGTTTCAAGATTTGCAAAAGTTAGGCAGTGGCATGAAAAAAATTGCACATTTTCTATATATTTATATCAAGCTTGACTAAACGGTCATATTGTCAGAGTAGAGATAGGTAATTGGCGCTTAACAATGCTAGGATAGCCATGTTAGTGTAGGTATAATATGATGTCCTGTTTTGCGGTGTGGCAAAAGCTGGCTTCTATTTGATGTGTAGATAGCCTATATACATAGAGTGCACCCTATGAGGCATCAGAGAACAGGTAGCAGTACCAAATCTTGCCTACAACATAGTGTAACATTGCTGTATAGTCTAAGCATAAGAATTAACTGCTTTATCAAAAGTTAACTGGGTATTGAACCACTAGGAGTCAGTCTTGTCTCTATGCCAGTGATAAGTACCACTGTCGCCCCTTGAGTGAGAATTTTTTTTACTGAGGGTTTTGCAGCATTCACTCTGGATGAGTCCGCTGGTCGGTAGATCCATGCTGTATGAGAGGCATGTGAAGCTGTGTAGCACAGTGAGCCGGTCAGACTTTGGTAGGTTGCGGGTTATGGTAGCGGTTAACGGTGGTGGCTGGCAACAGTCCATCAGTCCTGGGCTTGGGTTGGTCTGCTCACCCCACCCCGATGCTCGGGAATTGATATGCGTAGTCCTGCAGGGATGTCGGGCCAGTGCACCATGTATCAATCCTCCAGGCCTTGTGAGGGGCCTGCCTTGAGTGGCCAGAGTCAAGGGCACTTGTCAGAGCCCAAGTCTTCCCAGTGTGGGATGCGGCAGTGGCCCCAGGTGTATTCTCATCACTTGTGGCGGGGGGTTGTCTGTCGTGGTGGCCGATGCGCTGGGTTCAGGAGGGCTCTGTCTGCTTGTGTTTGTGGCTTTTTGGGTGTGAGTGCCCTGAGGGTGTACCTGTGTCACTTGCTCCTTTCCCCCTCGTGGTCTCCTCCAGCTCCGAGCTTGGGTGGCCTCGGCTTGGGGCTCCAGCTGTGTCCAGAAGCGGGCAAAGAGCTCATCCATCCGCTGTTCCAGGCTTGTGTGTGTCACTTGTTCGTTAGGCTGCTCATTCAGCTTTGGCTCAGGATGTGCGTCTGCCATTTTGGTGAAGCGCATGGCTGTTTAGGCCCTCTCAGCGGTCGCCGCTTGTTGGTGTCGAGGGTAAGTGGGGCAGCTGTGGGGACTGGGATAACCCCCACCGGTCCAAAGGGAGGGGGGGGGTGGAGATCAGGTCCTACAGCAGCCTTCTCTTGCATGCGAGAGATCGGTCCATGGCAGTAAGAAAGGGCGACGGCCATCCACCCAGTCCTCCACTCAGGTAGGCCACAATCCACGGAGTGTCTCTAATTCTACCGGAGCTTCAGGATGCCGTTAGCGGAGTAGGTCTGCATCTCCTCCAGTGTCCCTTTTCCGGGATATTATTCGGTTTGCCGCGGTATTAGTAGAGTTTCAGGCTTTGTGTTGCAGGAGCTCTGCAGGCATGCGACCGATCGGCTCAGCGGTATAGCCCCGCCCCCCCGACGTCCCAATATTTATGGACCTGACTGTATATAAGGAGAGAGAAGAATGGACACATAGAGTAGATCTTCTTAAATCTCCTTACAAGATTGTATAAAAGAATAGGCATATCACCATAACCACTGGGTCCTCCTTCAGGACAGGATCCTCAGAAGGTCAGGAGCAGCAGCAAACAGATTAAAATGGTGATGTAAACAAATATTTTAAAATAAATCAAAAACAAATTAAATACAGTATAAGCTAGGGTCAGCCCTTATACTGTATTATATTTTTTCATTTGTTTTTTATTTTAAATATTTGTTTACATCACCATTTTAATCTGTATGCTGCTGCTCCTGACCTTCTGAGGATCCTGTCCTGAAGGAGGACCCAGTGGTTACGAAGATATGCCTATTCTTTTAACCATCTTGTAAGGAGATTCAATAAATTGTTCATTTTGGATAGAAGAAGATCTACTCTGTGTCCATTCTTCTCTCTCCCTATATATGCTTTGGATATGGAGTAAATGAAGAGAGAAGATAATATTGGAGGAGCTTAAGGCCTTCGATCATTTAATTTCATGTGAGTGCAATATTAAATAGCCTTTAAGCTCCCACCTGATCTTATTACACTATTTTAGTTTTTTCTTGTTGTAGATATTCTTGTGTATACATATTTTAAGAAGATCTGGAGGAATCTTAGATTTATCTACATTTAAATAAGTAAAGGGTAATTTTACTACTTCTTACCCCTTCTGTTTTTTTTCCGTTCACTAGTGATGCTGTATTGTGTGGTACAAGTTTTGTATATACTTATTTTTTTATGTCTGGATTGGAATGTACAGCCAAAACTCATGTAGGGTAACATAGAAACTCCATGTTATATACCATATATTGTACATCTAAAGTTACAGGTTTCAGGGCATGAGTCATGGGGTACAGGTTATAAGGCACCCGTTGTAGGTTGCATATCATAAGTTACATATTGTAAGGTACAAAGTGTAGGGTACATTGTACAAGTTGCATGGTATAGGGTGCAAGACATAAGTTGCATGGCGTAAATTATTGGAATAAATTGTTTAGTATAAGGTGCTTGGTGTGAACCACAGGTAGAAAGTTAGTGTCCATAAGTTACAGATCATAAGCCATGGGTTGCAGGTTGAAAGTTATAAGTAATGAATAGCTATAGGTTTTGAGTTCAGTTATAAGATATAAGTACCGTTAGCGGTTGTAAATTAAGAGCACAGTTGTCGGACTAGCCTATATTCCTGAAGGTGAGTATTTGTGGTTACGCTGTATTTTGGCTGTAGGGGATTTCAGCAGAAAGTTATCCCATTGTATCCAGGCTGCTTTCCAAAATTTAGCTAGCACAAGGGCCTTCCTCACCATCATTTCATATTCGTTTGGAACAGTCTAAGAAATGTGTGCAAGAATAGGTTGTTGGGATGTTTGTTGTTCGCCAATGTCTGCTGATTGCAGTTCGTGCCGCTGTAACAACGTGGTATTTTAAAATACCTGTGTTGCTTTTTAATATTTTTAGGGAATAGATGGAGCAGAAATATTTCAGGTGGTTTTGAGAGGGTAAATCCTGTACACAAAAAAAAAATAAAAAATAAAAATAGGAGGAGATACCTACACATAAATGATATGTAGGAGTCTCCGAAATTGGTTACTTAAAGGCACTATAGTCACCTGAACAACTTTAGCTTAATGAAGCAGTTTTGGTGTATAGAACATGCCCTTGCAGCCTCACTGCTCAATCCTCTGCCATTTTGGAGTTAAATCACTTTGTTTATGAACCCTAGTCACAACCCCCTGCATGTGACTTGCACAGCCTTCCATAAACACTTCCTGTAAAGAGAGCCCTATTTAGGCTTTCTTTATTGCAAGTTCTGTTTAATTAAGATTTTCTTATCCCCTGCTTTGTTAATAGCGTGCTAGACCCTGCAAGAGCCTTCTGTATGTGATTAAAGTTCAATTTAGAGATTGAGATACAATTATTTAAGGTAAATTACATCTGTTTGAAAGTGAAATCAGTTTTTGTTTTCATGCAGGCTCTGTCAGTCATTGCCATGGGAGGTGTGGCTAGGGCTACATAAACAGAAACAAAGTGATTTAACTCCTAAATGACAGTGAATTGAGCAGTGAAAATGCAGGGGAATTATCTATACACTAGGGATAACCCTAATTTAGACAATAAAGAAAGAGTTTCAGAAAGACCTAACAGAGAGGGAATTTCCCAAGAGATTACTATTAACTAAAGCTACTATATCAAGGTGAAATGCAAATTTTATGAATTAAAATAAAACCTATATAGGGGGACGGGGCCTGACCTGCAAACTAGACGGTCGCATGGCAGAAGAGCTCCCAATGCCAAAGCAGCTTTTGGGGATATACTCACTAATTTGATTACTAAAAAGATGCCGGGTACGCTACCCATGCTGGGGGCACCCTGGCGAATCGCCTGATACCGAACTCAAGTATTTCCCACAAGCACGAGCCTGAAGGGGCCCATGGTGGCCCGCGGTGGATGGGGGGGGGGAGGCGGCCGCTCTCCTCGCCTTCGCACCGGGGGCGCTGTACCACTGATCCCCCGCTCCCCCCCCCCACAGTACCGGCGGGGGTTATCCCGGTCCAACCCTGCCAGACGGTAGGGCTACGGCAGATGCAGATGTCGGAGCCTAACAAGCAGATCCCAGCCACACAGACCCACACAATGGCAGACGCCACGTGCGACTGCATTGGCGGCAGAGCGGAGACCGATGTCCGGAAAAGACTAGACGTTATCTTCAACGCCTTTTGGGCACAACTAGGACTCAGAGAGCGACAGGTCAACATACAAGCGACCTTACCCAGAGACGAACCCGCACGTGCTGGCTACAGCCACGCTGTTCCCCGCTCGGAGGCAACCACAAGATAGCGCCGAAGACGGAGACCTCACCCGCAAGCGATTGACCAAAACAGCGCTGATAACTCGCAGGGACAGGCAGGTCCCACCTCATCCTCACACGGCACCGAATCCCGCCAGGCAACCTTCAAGAAGCAAACACCCATCAGGGCACCAGAACCTGTCAACATCAAGGGGAGTTCCAGAATCCAGGACCAGAGCACCAACTACCTACAATAAAACTACAGGTACCCACAGCGACAAGGTGACAGGCCCGGGCCCGGCCCTAACACAACTAGACTTTGCCTTATCCCAGCAGCCACCAAAACCAGTGACAAGGTCCCTACCTATACCCCAAAAGGACTGCCAAGTACCCCTATTATCATTCCCAATGCTGGGTATAGGTTGACAGCGAGCACTCAGGCTGGACTCTCAGAGGCACATACCCAAAACCTCTGCCACAACGGACGCTGTGTTTGCCACTCTGCAGCCTCCTAAACAGAGACCCACCTAACCGGAGACCTCTACAAGATAAGCCTATAATGACTACAAGCCAATAAGCAATATGCGTTTATACGTACCACATATGTTTGGCAACGAGATATGCCATTATGGCGGAGTGGCCTGTCGCAGTGGTGTTTCGCTTTCTCTTCCTTGCCTGTGCCATATGTTTGTCCCTGTGCTGTGCCTTGAGGTAGAAACCGCATTTGCATGGGTGACAAGGTATCTCTGACATGTACTAGTACAGCCTGGGGTGGTATACTAAGCAGTTGCCTAATACACCCAAGTCTTCACAGTATAATGGGAAATATTTAATCTAAATCACAAGCGTTACTCCATTACTATTCCTATTGTATTTATGATTATTCTGCAGTTATATGTTTAATTACACTAATGTCCTTAACCTGTGTCCTACTCTCATGACACTCAGTACATCTAGCATGCTACTCACCACGTCTAGCATGCTTAGATTTCTTATCAACTTTAAACTGCTGAAACTTACAAACGTGTATGCATAGCTTGTTTATAATTTTATTTAAAAAAATGTGCCGATATTTACATACCATAAATGTGAAAAACTGTGTTCTAATCTTTTTTATGCATGCCGTTGTGGCATTGTTAAATGTTCTGTTACCTCCTGCACAATGAAAAATAAAGAATAAATAAATAAATAAAACCTATATAAACCCACCACCAAAAATAGTGTGCTCTACTAACGTGATTGTGTGAAAAAACTACTGTGGTTAGTAGAATATACCTATTAAATAATGAGATGTGATTTAGAGAGATATAGCGTGTAGCTATATTATAAATACTATATTAAAAGTAAACTAGGAACAAACGTTGGAAGGAAAGAATATGAATACATCTCCTTTTTTAACTAAACCTCCTATTCGAGAATGAGACAGATATACTGTATCCAAATGGTGGCCACCTGGTATAAATTTATTGGATGTTACAAAAATGTGATGTTATGTAACCAAGCTCAATCAGTGAAACTAGAAAATACCACTTAATACTCCCATTAAATTGCAAAAAGGGACAATTAACTAGGTATATAGATTGCTAGAAGGTAGCATTTGGTATTAACAGAAAGTAGTATTGGAGTAAGAATTAAAGTTTAGAAAAAAGGCAACATTAAATTGTAGTTAATACAGATATGAAGTATCCCCTGCCTCTATTCTAAAGATAGGTGAATATGTTAGGCAGTCCCATACCACCTGCATTGAACACAATTACAAAATAAAAAGGCCACAATAGTTTATTTAGAAAGAAAAAAAAAAAGAAATGGTACAGAAGTTACCTTCCTATTCACCCTGCTGCTTATGTAGGCTGGCTTCTGTTTATCCAGATTCTTTTTCAATAAAAGTGATTACTTATCAGAAAACTTCCACACAAAAAAAAAAAAAAAAGTAGCATTTACATTGACAAACCTGCAGGACAGGCTAGAACCACTAAATTAAGCTATAATGGTTCCAGCGACTATAGTGTCCCTTTACGGATTCTTACACAGCAGTTTTAAATACTACATGCGCATTTTATATTAATTGGAACGTTAAGAAAATCTGATCCGGATTACATTTATTTTGCTATGCTGTTTCCATTGGCATCTTTTTTTCTCCCCATGATTACAATGCAGCATGCTGTAGACATTCAAAAATATTTTAAGCACAAACTTTTCCCTTTAGAGTATGCCTTGCTACACCTTTACCTCGTCAAAATTCTTAGAAGGTAGGAGCTGGGTTGAGCTACCTTAGCTTGGTATGTCTGCTCCAGTATATGTTATTCTGCTTATTATGCTACAACATTGTCTAAAGTTAGTTTTACCCACAGCATTCTACACTCAATACCCCATAATGAAATGGCAAAATAAATTTTGAAAAACTTTGCAAAACAGATGCATCCCATTTCTGTTGCAATGCTTTCAATGTCATCCTCTTAAGGACACAGCTTCAAAAGCTTGTCTTACCCTTAAAGGACACAAGCAGACATCACAGAAAACAAAATTGCCCCACAAAAAAGTAGATATCACAGGCTATTTTGATACTTTTTATGTAGCCATTTCATCGCTAATCTCTGCTAAATATTGGAGTAAAATTGTGTTTTATTCTCTATTTTGGCATACACACATATAACAAGGTTTTTGTAATGTGCATTTTGTAAAGCTGGTGTGTGCACCATTCCTGCACAGAACCCCATATTGTGTTCAGCTACATCTGCTGAATATAACGATACCCCATTGTATGCCTTTGGCACTATTCTGTGAAGCTACAATGCCATATGAGACACAATGCTAGTTCAGTTTCTATAGTTAGAATGTTCATAGATGGACGGGCCAATGTCGCATTTTGGGGTATTATAGTATTTTGACTGTTCAAATAACCCCACAAAGGGCTTCCATTTGATAAAGTAGACACCCCTTGGTAATGAGCATTTAAAAAAAAAAAAAAAAAAATTACATTTTTAAAAAAACTTGTTTAGACTTTACTTATTACATTTTTGTAACTTTCTTAGAACTTTTTTTACACATTTTTTATAAAAACTTTTTTTTTTTTTTACTGTTAACCAGCAGTAAGCAACACATAAATTTCCCAATTCCCCATAACTCCAACCCACCCCAGCTAGCAAAAATATATAGATTTTAAATTAATGAAATAAATTGAACCCCTCAGAAGGGAGGGGGGTGGGGGTGTATATTATATATAAATATAAAAAAACCTCAGTGGAATACTGTGATCTGTATTTTGATAATTGTAGGCAGTTCTCAACTGGTAGGGGTTAATTTTTATTAGGACTGGGGAAAGGTGAGTGGGATTGTTTTTTAAACGGTATTAAAACATTTGAAAGCGTATTTTCTTACTAGCCCAAAACCAAATTCCCCACTATCGTCCACCAAACTAAAATATATAATTTTAAAATATTTAAATAAACTTAACCAAAGAGGTAATTTAAAAAAAATAAATAGAGATAGATTTCTCTTTCAGATCATAATAAAAATGTAGTTCCTGCAAATTGGTCGCTGTAGTCAGTGATCCATTGGCAGGGAAGGGGTTAATTTTATAACATGACAGGAGGCTTCGTATTTGCTTTAGTCTTTCTTTACTAGAACTCCACAGCAGCACAGAAAAACAACCAATCAGAAAAAAGTTAGGTACTATAAAACCCCCTTCCCATTGCATAATTTCCTCTTTCTTTGCTGCTCCGCAGTCAGTACAGGTCAGAGTACCACTGCCTCCTGCTTATAGTGGGTGGCTTTGGGATTTAGTGTGATTTATTTATGATTGTTATTAATTATGCTTGCTTGTGAGATTTATGTGCCTTTCTGGCTCTTTTCTTTTCTTTGGGGAATGTTTCCTTTACATTACTGATAGTTTTGCCATGTGTTTATTTATACAGATTACTGATAGTTTTGCCATGTGTTTATTTACACAGATTACTGATAGGTTTTCCATGTGTTTATTTATACAGATTACTGGTAGTTTTCCATGTGTTTATACAGATTACTGATAGTTTTGCCATGTGTTTATTTATACAGATTACTGGTAGTTTTCCATGTGTTTATACAGATTACTGATAGTTTTGCCATGTGTTTATTTATACAGATTACTGGTAGTTTTGCCATGTGTTTATTTATACAGATTACTGGTAGTTTTGCCATGTGTTTTATTTGTACAGATTACTGGTAGTTTTGCCATGTGTTTTAGTCACCGATTTCTGTGAATTTCCATATGTAGATATATCACAGATTACTGTGAGTTTCCATATGTAGATATATCACAGATTGCTGTGAATTTCCAGCTGTATATATCACAGACTACAGTGAGTTTCCATGAGTATATATTCCACAAATTACTGTGAGTGTCCAGGTCTATATATCACATATTACTGTGAATTTCCATGTAGATATGTCAGACTACGGTGAGTTTCCACCTAGATATATCACAGATTTCTCGGATTACTGTGAGTTTCTATGTGTGTATATATATATATATCGCGGATTTCTGTGAGTCCTTGGGCAGTATATACTTATATCACGGATTCTGTGAGTTATAGGACAGTGTATACATAAATCACAGATTTATGTGAGTTCTATGTCAGTGTATATAGCACGGCTTGCTGTGAGTCTTCGTGCTATAGATCTCACGGATTGCTGTGAGTTTCACTGACGGTAGATGTCAGTCCTGTCTATGCCGATACTATTCTATCTTATCAGGCTTCTTGGGAAGATCGGAGGAATCACCTCTCACATCAAGAGTCGAGACACGGTGGAAGTCTCTTCTCGCGACCCCTCGGCACTTTACACCTACAGGAATATGGCTAATAGGTCAACTTGGCAGCCCATGGACCGACTGCTAGGGAACAGGTCGTAACCCCACGTACAATGGATCTATCAACGGAGGTCACTTCTCGCAGTTGGAAGGTCGATTTAGGATTGCTCTAATATTCTTGGAATGGGTACCAGTGAAACAAGCAGCGTTGGATTTGTTGGCTGAGCGTTAAAACGGCAAATACGAAGCCTCCTGTCATGTTATAAAATTGTAGATTATGCTAGCTTTAGTGTACCTATAATCTTAATTTTATTAATGACAGGAGGCGAGTATTTACCACCCATTCTTATCCCTCCCTTGTTTAATTTTATAGTTTGGATTTATCAGGTACGTATACAACTCTGCTTGTTGTTTCTGCTACCTGTCACCTGTCCTTATGTCTGTTTTTCATAAGTAGGGTTGGGATATCTACATATTAAGGTAATTTTGTTTTGCTACATTGGGTATCTACAAGTTTATTCAAAATACATTTCATTGGATAATCAACCAGTTCGATTCTGTTTTTCTCTCGTTTCAGTTTCCAGTTCTTCAGCACTATCTGGTGTGGCGCTTCTTCGTGGATGGTGGACATTGACTTATTTTCAGTCCATCAACGCTATCCGGTTGACAGTTCTTCTCAGACGCTGGACATTGTTGTATTCATTGTATCTGGACTTCGTTGCTTCCCATTATTTTTTCTGCCTTTGTTCTGTTTTGTCGCAGCTTGAAAGAGGAAATGATGCAATGGGAAGGGGGTTTTATAGTACCTAACTTTTTTCTGATTGGTTGTTTTTCTGTGCTGCTGTGGAGTTCTAGTAAAGAGAGACTAAAGCAAATACTCGCCTCCTGTCATTAATAAAATTAAGATTATAGGTACACTAAAGCTAGCATAATCTACAATTTTTATTTAAGGTGGAGGGGAAATTTCACTTTTTTTGCAGGGAGAAGCCGATCACTGCAAATCAGTCTCTTTGCACTTCACATGGACCGCGGAAGCGCAAGGAGGCGGAGCAGGAGTCCCTGCAGCACATGTGCTCACTTTGCAGGTACAGTGCAGTGCAGTCTGGTGCTCCCTGTCTGCCTACTGAAGGAGCGTTAACCCCGTGATATTGGGGTTAACTTTAGTAAATTAAGGACATTTTCCGTCTAGTGTCGCAAAGGGGGTTATGGAATACATTGAGAGGCCAGAGACAGCATAGCTGACCAAGATTTTTGGGGGGGGCTATTTTTACCTTAAATCTGGAATTTACACATTTGTGAATAGGCGTTTGATTGGATAGGAATTATAAAGACGCACAGCTCTAAATGGATATTAAAGCAAAACCCCTGCTACCCCCCAAAAAACCCAAACAAAACAGGCAACGAGGTCAAAGGAACAGATTACAGAGCTCAGAGATAGGATTGTGTCAAGGCATAGATCTGGGGAAAGCTACTTTTTTTGCGGCATTTAATGTCCAGCACAGGTGGTGCTTTACAGCAGTAGATATTAGGAAACTGGCAAGTGTTGAGGGAAAGCAGACCACCACTTCCAACCCGACCGATTGTGAAGATCTAAAAGATATCATAAAACAAAACCACCCCAAATCCAAGTGTGCAAAGCTTGTTGCATCATTTTAATTTTAAATTTTTTTTTAAACAATTGCAGCATACGGCTGAAACATAAAACAAAATTAAGGGGTCTGAATACTTGATGAATAAGCGGTGAAAGAAAAGAAATATGGAGCGGGGCCTGACTGCCGAACTGAGCGGCAGCACTTTGAGTAAGCTCCGTAGACAGCCCCAGAAATATCTACTTAAATACAAATTCAACTGCAAAAACTGTATGGACACAGAGACCAACCTGTATACCTGAGTCCCCGCCCCCCGTGAGGGGCATCCCGGCACTTGCCCACCGCCTTCTACTTTGCGGCGGAGGGATTAATCGCCACAGAGCAGCCTCAGGCAAAATGGCGGACACCATGCTGGCCTACGTCACAGGAGCCACTCGAGGTACGAATAGACAGACTGCTAGCAAACTTCTGGGCGAAGCTCGGGAGCAGACCGAGCTGCCTGCAAACAGACCTGAAATGCTGACATGCCACCTGCCTCACCTCCCTCTCCCCGAGGCACAAGCAGCTCGAACCGCCAAAAGGCCCAAACACGACCCCACAAGCCTCGGGGGAGGAGAGTGCGGCATAAGGCGCACCAGCCATCCCAGAAGGGGAGCATGAAGCGCACCTACAAGCCCGACAGAACCACGGGCCGGCCCCCAAACAGAGACTGCAAGATCATGGGAAGACCACAGGATCACGACAAGGTGGAACAGGGCCGGGAGCGGACCGCTGGTGGGAGAAGCATCTCACCACTGTACCGCGGCTTTAACCATGTATATTTTAATCTTGCAATAACTGTTATAGTTCTAACCTGATGAAATCTTTATAAAAAGTAAAAACACACCACTTTTTTTTTTTTTTTTTTTTTAATTCACCTTGGTTTTATCCCCCCCCCCTTCTATTTACATTTTTTTTGCATAGCCAAATTATTTTCATCAAACGTTTGATGCCTCGTACCTGACTTGCCAAAAATACTGTAGGCAGGATCTTACACAGATTTTAAAGCCAGCTTAATAATAATAAAAAATAAAAGTTTGTGGTTTGTGTTCCTGCAAAGGAAAAACTGTTTTCCTGGCACTGCAGGTCCCCTCAATCCCTGGTTGCTGAAGGGGTGAAAACCCCTTCAGTAACTTACCAGAGGCAGCGACATGTCCCACGTCGCTGCTTCTCCTCTGTATTACGTCGGCCGGTGGGCACGACTGATCCCCGCCCATCGGCCGGGAGACCTAATGCGCATGCGCGGCATTATCTTTTACATCTTCACAATCTGTCGAGTTGAAAATGCTTTCCAATGGGGAATTGAGCGACACTGGAGGTCCTCACACAGTGTGAGGACGTTCAGCGACGCTCTAGCACAGGTTTCCTGTGCTATGGACACAGAAGTGCCCGCTAGTGGCTGTCTAGTAGAAAACTACATAGAGGTGGAGTTAACCCTGCAAGGTAATTATTGCAGTTTGTAAAAAAGAAAAAACCTGCAATAATTACACTTGCAGGGTTAAGAGTAGTGGGAGTTGGCACCCAGACCACTCCAATGGGCAGAAGTGGTCTGGGTGCCTGGAGTGTCCCTTTAACATTTCATGCTATGTAGTTTTATCCATGAGTTAGAACAGGACCCTTATGTATACAGGTTATCATTTACAGCCTCAAACCAGAAATGTTTTTACTTACCTAAACCTTTCCCTCGCAGCCACCGCCATCATATTTCTGCTGGTCCTCTTCAGCCCCTACAAATTCCACTGCAAAAGTGCAACAGTGATGTCTATGGAGGATAAACAGAGTCCCTTTTCCCCTCATCCATCACTACTGTGGGCTGGGTGTTTGACAGTGGTAGCTTCTCTTTTTTGAGTAGAATGACACGCAAGACAATTGTAGTTTCTCTTTCTGAAATGTAATTTGGGGCGAAATCCACTACTTCTGTATTTTCAGATTCAGGAAGTGCACAGTGCTTCTGAAAATTCAGAAGCTGGATGCGGGTAGTGGACCTCGCCACTGGAGGCAACTTTTGGGTGAAAGCTTTTGAGAATGGTTTAACCACTTGAGTTAAGAATAGCCTGCAGAATAGCTTGCACTGCAGCAGCCAAGAGAACTGCATGTTTTGCAAACGGTTTGCATAATAAAAATGCATGCAAGTTTTCAGATGAGGCATATTTACTAAAAACAGTATTTGGGTAGTGGAGTGTCCCTTTTAAAGAACATTAAAAACGTCTCGTGTAGGCACACTGTGCTGTGATACGGTACCGGATTCATAATAAAATAAATTTTTTCACATAGGCTGTGAGTCCAGGGCAGAAAGCAGATAATTCCTTATAAGCATAGCAAAAATTTCTGTGAATTGTAGTTGAAAGGTCATCTTTCAGCAAAGACTTGAAATCACAATTCAATAAAGATCAAGCCATGTGCTTCTCAAAAAAAACAAACAAAAAAAAAAACAGTTTACACAAAACTTTGTAGGTTGGGATGAAGTAAAAAAATTAATAAAATAAAACAACTTAGTACAAAAAACATGCGATGGATGGTACAAGTCATGAATCTGATTTGCATTAAACCATAGGATTCCAATACTTCAGTCTTAATGAAGGTTAATTTGATTACATGCGGTCTACTTTAGAACAGCTGTGAACATTATGAAGATAACTTGGTCCCACCAGTAAAAGAAGCCACGTCACAATTGAGCAAAGCAGAAATATAAACATTGGCATATTATTTGTACATCTATTCATGAGACTCCACACAGTATTCCACAATGTTGTTAGAATAAAAAAAATAAAAAAAAATTAGACTGCTTCTGTGATGATTGACACTTTTACACACACACACACACACGCTGCTCATTTTCTGTCAGTTTGTGTAGCAAATATAAAGAAAATCAGATAATGACAAAAATACAAGACTCTGTTCCATCTGTATCCAAATGTCATTTAATCTCTCCTGAAAGAAAGATTTTCACAGTATAAAAGTAAATAATTATTTTTAAAAAAACAAAAAAAAACCACAATGCCAATGTGCACTTGGCCAACATAACATCAATTAAAAATAAAGCCAAACCCAGAAAACTGAGCTTGCAAATTCACATGGCCAGAGTCCCATGGAGTATTCAGGCATAGCACCAGCTGTCAGGTAGAAAAAAAAAAAATGATCGGGAACTGGAAGGGAATATTAAAAGATATTTAGTTCTTGCTCAGTGGTGATTAGATACAATGGATTAGTTTGGTAAGAGGGAGCATATTGGTAACAGTAAAGCATATAGCAAAAAAGGACTTTAAAAATAAATGTGCAGGGTAATTATTTTTACACCAGAACACAAAAGGTAGGTACTTCTCAAATAATTATTTCCTAGGCAATAATGTCCAGTATTTTATAGCCAATGGGTGCACTTAAAAAGCAACATGGAGTGATGTCAGCACTTAAAAGATATGTAGGAAAAATAGGGACATGTGCAACAAATACCATTGGAGGAGAAACAGTCAGTCCCCTTCCCACACTGACTTGTGATGGCAAAGTTTTGAATTGTTGGTTTTCAATTACTGCTTCCAATTCTTTGCAGTGATGTACATCAGTAACTTTGTGAATATAAACTGGAAGACAAAGCACATCCACTGTTTGGGGAGTTGTATTCTCCATGGTAGCCATTTCTAATGTGTATATATAAAATAAAATTTAAAAAAAAATTACTGTTCATGGGTGTTTTAGCGTGTTGGATGTTTATGATCGGTAATGGCACTGAAAGAAATTTGATCCGTACCCCATCATCTAATAGACATTTAGATCCAAATCACTGCCATTTTCAAAGTGCTGGAGAAGCACACTGCTCTTTTTTTCTTCTTTTTTAAAGATGGGGATGAGGGGGAGTTGTACCTTTAAATATTGCAAACTATTATGGAGTCTGCAAACAAGTTCCATTACATGGACTACTCAGAGAAGCGAGGGAGACCTGTCTTTAAAACACACAGGCTGTCACATGCTGTAGTCCTGTAGGAAATATGCAGATTCATCTACGGAAAAAAAGGAGTCAATGAAAAGTTCTCCGTAGAAAAGCTAGCGTCACGTCCATTTTCTAGACTCATACAAAGAGGATAGTAAAACAAGTTCCACAGTTCATAGCAACCAGTTCAATCTGGATTATAAAAACAATAAATTCCTTGGCAATGGTTTGGTTCAGAAATAAAATAAACCACAAACAGTGTAGTGTTTGGCCGTCTCAAATTCATAAAAAAAAAAAAAAAAAATTTTGGAGAGAAGTGCTAGAGGTGTGAATTTCATTTGGAAGTTAAAATTACATATTGAAAAATAAAAATATATGCTACATAGGAGCAACATTGACCTCCCCAACTCTTTTTGAATTCAACTCTCAGAATGCACAGACAGCCAAAAGCTTTTTAAAAAGAGGATACAGGTTTCTAGGTCTATGAAGAGTAAATTCGGACGACAATCTGAAAAATCAGTAATAAATCATTTGAGACATTAGATCAACTTTGATATAATAAAAATAAAATAAAAAAAAGTCAGTTGGGTTAGAAATGCCAATATAGTTCATTGCTGTACTAAAATGATAACTACTATGCAGTTTTATCAGGCTTTTATAGACGAAGTTTAACGCTTACCTTTAAAAACGGGTGACTATTCTAGAGAACAGCAGACCAGTAGCTTTCTAGCAGTAGAGTTGGATCACGACTTAAAATGTACACCATGTTTGCATGGAGAGAAGATTTCTATAATAGCAGCAAGAGGAAGCCAACTGTCCCTTGCTCAAAGGCTACAACTGAAAATAATGGGCTTACAGGAATATTAGTATTTAATAACAATGAGCTCTAGATAGCAGCCTTCTCTGGATTTCCCCTTAGCCAAGTTTTAGAATAGACAGAGGACACCTCACTAGCTGCCGTTCCATATTCTGACACTACGGACCTGGAGATGGCTGCATTAAAAGGTTTCTGTACTCACAGTGGGAAGAAGCCCATTTGTAAGATACAACAGATCTCAAAAGCTGTTTTTACTGTACATAATGTCCCTCAGGGCAATACATCCCTGGAAACCCAAACTTGTTGCTGAAATATATCTAGGCCAACCTTCGAGAAAGTCGAAGGACATCAGAAAGTCATGTGGGAGATATACAGTGCGCCCATTTGTGCCTTGACATATTAAAACTACTGTATTTCTCTGCTAAACCGTCTTCATCCCTTTGCAGTTAATGGGTTGCTCAAATGAAGAATTTCAGCCAATATCTCCCCCCACGTTTTTTTTTTTTTTTTAAATCCATCACTCCACTTCTGTGAGCAATTAAAGTGTCCATTTAAAAAAAAAAAAAAAAAAATGGGAATTTCTTTGTGTCTTTTGCTAAAAGGGATGGGAATTTCTTTGTGTGTCTTTTGCTAAAAGTACACAATTCTTAAAAATAAAAATCAGTTTAGCGTAGACACATTTAAAAAAAATAAAATAAAAATATTTAAATAAATAAAAATTACACAACACCTCTTGTGCCTTGCATGGCAAATGAATCTGCTAAGAACAATAGTTAGGATCATGAATCTAATAAAATCTGGATTGTTGGGCTCTAGAAGGAAGTAGTGGAGGAATGGCATATGTCACTGAGCCACACTGGAAGTGAGTTTCTTCAAGCTAAAATTGGTCCAGTTCACAACCACTTTCTGACGTGTTTGCTTGGCAGAATCCAGACAGAACCTAGGAAGGAACAAGAGGAGATAAAGATGCCGGTAGGAGAGTTTCTTCCCTTTTACCTGCCAATGACTGCCTTATGTAGTGGGTGTAGAATGCAAACTGAAATATTCATTTTGTGCCCAGTGCTGGTCCTCCTTGTAGTGCTGTGGTTAAGACTCATCACCATTCTCACCTCTTGAAATATTCTACTTCTCGATCGGTCTCATCCATCTCTAGGTTGTCTATATCCTTTGGAAGGAATATGTCATCTAGGAAATCTGAAAAAAAAAAAAAAAAAAAACCACACACGATATAACAGAGTGAATGTAAAAAGAGGCAATAGGAATAAAAAAAAACAAAACAAAAACAAACAGAAAAAAAAAACACCACCCACCAAGACAGTTGTCAATGGACACTAAATTCAGATTACATTTCTCTCCCCCATGTAAAAAAAAAAAAAATTATAAAAAAAATAAAAGAAAAATAAATCACACAACTCACCTTTGCAGTAAAAGCTCAGAAAGCTAAGGCATGCCTGACACCAATTGCCTAACCTTGAAAGCAAAAACACTCCTATTGCACATGTTACAAGTAAATATATAGTGAGATTTGTAAACTCAGACCTACAGACACTATTTAGATCAGAGGCTCTTTGAGGATATTTAAAATACACAATTTTTTTTTTTTTTTTAAGAATAATAAACCTACCTATTGAAAGGTAGGCTTCATTTTCCTTGTCTTGGTTTTTCTTTCCCTTTTTTCTTGGTTGAGGAGACTCACAAAGAACCTCGCCTGTAGGGGCTACTACATCTCCACCTGTCCTTTTAAAGTCATCCTTTCTTTCTTCAGAGTGTATACTCGCAGAAATTGTACTTTGGCCTTGCTGTGTAGTTTCTTTTTTTTCAGATGCGTGCCCCAACGGAGTCTTTGATCCTGCTGTAGAGGTTTTGGCAACTACGGCTTTACCACTGGTTGACTCACCCTTTCCCACATGAAGGCTTGGCCTCTTGGGCTTCTTATGGCGTCCAACAGTAGCTGGTGGTGGAGCTGTAGGCATATGAACATCTTGCAATTCTGTAAGATTCAAAGCTTTGGTGTCTGGAAGACCGCCAGATTTCTTCAAGCCTGCACTTTGTCCAGAACCTTTCGATGATTGAACCCAGATCATTCGAGAGAGGTTGGGAACAGCACTAAGCCTCTTAACTACTCCATTTCCTGATGATTGCGTAGAAGTATGTTCAGATTCCTCTGAAGATTTGGCACTTTGACTCTTTGAACACCCCAGATTAAGAGGGGAGAGATCAAGGTCAATTTCTGGGAGGTCAGAGGAACCATTGAGATGTGACAGTAAGTTTTTTTGCTCCAGCATTGCTGCTTTTTTAGGAAAATCATTAACATCAAGGTTCAAGTCATAAACACTAAAACTGGCACGAATGGAGTCTTTAATGGTATTCTTGATCTCTTCAAGACGGCTGGTCAGGAAACTGTTAACTTGTTCCAACTCCAATGGAGGCCACTGCAATAGTGTCTCCTCCGATGCAGGAGCACAGAGATCCTCAATAGACGCATAATCATCTTCAACCTTTTGGGCACTAGCCTCTTGTAAGACTTTTTCCTGTTGAGGAAAAATATAAAAATAAGATATATAGTTGATGACATACAACATTGCCGTATATACTCGAGTATAAGCCGACCCGAATATAAGCCGAGGCCCCTAATTTTACCCCCAAAAAACTGGGAAAACTTATTGACTCGAGTATAAGACTAGGGTGGGAAATGCAGCTACTGGTAAATTTCTAAATAAAATTAGATCCTAAAAAAATTATATTAATTGAATATTTATTTACGGTGTGTGTATATAATGAATGCAGTGTGAGTGCAGTGTGTGTGTGTATGAGTGCAGTGTGTGTGTGAGTGAGGTGTGTGTATATGAGTGCAGTGTGTGTGTGTGAATGAGTGCAGTGTGTGTGTATGAGTGCAGTGTGTGTGTGTGTGTTGCAGAGCCTTGGTGGGGGGTGGGCATTTTTATTATTATTTTTATTAAATTATTTTAATAATTTTTTTGTTTTATAAATATTTTGTTATTATTTTATTATTATTTTTGTTAAATTATTTTAATAATTTTTTTGTTTTATTAATATTTTGTTATTTTTTATTTTATTATTATTTTTAATATTTTATTATTATATTTATTTATTTTTGTCCCCCCTCCCTGCTTGATACATGGCAGGGAGGGGGGCTCTCCTTCCCTGGTGGTCCAGTGGCATTGGCAGTTCAGTGGGGGGAGGAGGGGGGCTGGCAGAGCTGTTACTTACCTTCCTGCAGCTCCTGTCAGCTCTCTCCTTCTCCGCGCCGGTCCGTGCAGCTCTTCTCTCAGCTCACACTGTAAGTCTCGCGAGAGCCGCACTATGACCCCGCGGCTCTCGCGAGACTTACACTGGGAGCTGACTGAGGTGCTGACCGGACCGGCGCGGAGGAGGAGAGAGCTGACAGGAGCTGCAGGAGAGGTAAGTAACAGCTCTGCGAGCCCCCATTCTGTATTATGGCAATGTAAATTGCCATAATACAGACAGTGACCCTAGTATAAGCCGAGTTGGGGTTTTTCAGCACAAAAAATGTGCTGAAAAACTCGGCTTATACGGTATCTTATGTACCATAATCGAAGTTTAAAATTCCAAGTCATACATCACTAGGCAGGACTAAAGCTAAAAAAGGATTTTTCTCTTTTAAAAAAAAAAAAAAAAAGTGTTACTTTTCTCTGCAAGCCTGGAAAGTGCATGGCACACTCAACAAGGGTGTGATTTTTTTTATTCGCCAGGGCTCTATTTTTACTCTTCAATGGCTAGTGGAAATTCCATAATCAAATTCTAAAAATGTATAAATAAAGCTGGGCAGAAGGCTTTACATCTCCAAAAAAGGTAATTTTAAACATTTCCTTAGAAAACCGATACAAACATCGGTTAATTGGATGAAGCACACAAGTAGATTCTCAGGAGTATAGATTATAAACAAACATTAAGGGTTTTAAAATTGTACAACTTAAGTAGTTTGTCACAATTATGTATTTCAAAACAGTAAAATTTCACAGATTCTACTTGGATGCTTTTTTTTTTTTTAACACTTGGTTTTCAAAAACATAGTAAGTCTAACACAAGTGTTTTATCTATACTAAGAAAAGATTGGTAATTTTTAGTGCAAACTGTTATCACTATGGTTGTCTTAAGTTGGGGTGAGAAATCACCCCCCCTGTCCCCCCCAAAAAAATAAAAACAAACCATGGCAGGGGTCAAATTTTGGAGTTGTAAGCTACTTGAAAATTAGTTACTTGCCACCATACACCAGGAAATTCCATACACATACACTCTATCCAGTGGTTCATTTCTACTTGCCAATACCGAATTTTCACTTGTCAATAGCTGGTGGAGAGGGCAAACTGAACCCTGCTACATGGTATAGTACATTGTATATTTCTTTACTAACCTTTTTTTTCAACTTATATCGAGCTCTTTTGGCTGCTTTGCTGCTGCTGATAGTAGTGGTGGCGGCGGTAGTGGATTTATGATCATTACTGTTAATAAAGTTCAGGAGCTCATTAACATCACGGTTATCCACAGTTTGTTCATCTTGCGAAGGCAGTTTTGGGGAAATTTCTTCTTTCCTTTTAGTGAGACGAAAACGTAACTTTTCCCTCATCTCAGGATAATTCCGACTTGTAGGAGCAGGAGGTGGCTGTAGAAAGAATGAGAAATCAAGAAAGAAGAAGAAATTTTTTATTTTTACATTGTCCCATAAGTTCACAAATCATGTGCATGCTGTATAAACTTGCAGCAACCTAAGTTTTGTTCATGAAGCACGTTGTTTGCAGAAAAACAAGCTTACCCTTGCTCTTGGGTCTTGTACTTGACAAATTTTGCTGAATGTGCCAGAGTGGTTTTTACGTTTAGAAACTTGTAGACTACATGCTCTTAAAAGGATCACTATAGGGTCAGGAACACAAACATGTTTTCCTGATCCTATAGTGTTAACACCACCATCTAGCCCCCCTGGGCCCCTCATGCCTCCATACATTTAGCAACATCTTACTGTATTCAAGCCTGAAGCTGTAAATCTGCATGCTGTTAGACTCAGAAAAAAAAAAAGCAGTCTGCTGACATCATCAGAAGTGGTAGCCTGATCCAATCACAGTGCTTCCCCATAGGATTGGCTGAGACTGACAAAGAGGCAGATCAGGGGCAGAGCCAGCATGATTCAAACACAGCCCTGGCCAATCAGCATCTCATCGTAGAGCTGAATTGAATAAATGAATCTATGAGGAAAGTTCAGTGTCTGCATGCAGAGGGAGGAGACACTGAATGTTTGGATGCATTATAGGAAGCCATGACCCAGGAAGGATCTCTAAGCCATCTGAGGAGTGGCTAGTGAAGCCATCACTAGGCTGTAATGTAAACACTGCATTTTCTCTGTAAAGACAGTGTCTACAGCAAAAAGGCTGAAGGTAATGATTCTACTCACCAGAACAAATTCAATAAGCTGTAGTTGTTCTGGTGACTATAGTGCCCCTTTAACTAGAGTAAACAACTATGTTTTCTACTTGCGAGGCGCATTCAATTATTGTTCTTAAACTCCATCACGTGTCTGATTTCAATTATTCTGTTCACACAACCCAGAATCAATCACCAAACAGATGTCAAGTTACAAACCACTCTCCAAATACACAAAAGGACAGTTAACTGAAATATCCATTTTCACATTGCTCCTTATTAATGAATCACAAGTGTATTCCTATAGGTTAGAAGTTGCCCACATCAAGAATTTGTTTAATTAAATACAGTATTTCTGCATTAGGAAGCATGCTCTCACTCAGAAAGGAGAACAACCGTTTCGCAGAAGAGCAAGTTTATTTTATTAAAAAAACAAAAAACAAAATGACCTTACACTACTTACAACCATACTAAGACAAAGTAGCCACAATCTAGTCTTCACAACGGTTGCAATTGCAATCATAGAAAATCTCCAAAAAGACGTATTTTCAAGGCATCAGGCATTACCAAAAAAGGAACTTCTAGATTGCTTACATTGCAGACAGGCATTTTTATATACTACTCATACTGTATGTCTAAACTATGTCAGCAAATGTGCTTCATTATGAATTGGCACATTTAAAAGATAAAAAATAATTAAAGAAAAATTATGCTACGTGAACTCCATTTAGCCCACGAATAATTTTTCCCAACATATTGCATCCCACATTCTTTGACCATTGCTCTGCACTCACATACCTGCAGAACCTTTTCGGTCAAGACTTTTTCTTCTTTAATCTGCACAGTGAAGCCCTAAAACACCAGGTATGGGATGGCGTTACTGCATTGCCCAACAGATATTTTTAAGGAAGAACCTGCAGGAATTCCGAAACCCTTTGGTGCGCTTTCCCTCTCCCTTATTTACAGAACCAGAAAACTGTGCTTGATATAATTAGTAATGTGCACAAACCATGTGTGACAGAAAAGATAAAAATACAAAAGTGAGATTCTGAGCTTTCCAAAAGTGGAACCCAACAGTTATAATACAGATGAGGGATACATCCTCTCTCTCTGTTCAGCCTACGTGTACCCATGATACTGAAGATATCCAACATTGCAAGTCTTTTCAGTCACATGGAGAGAATAACCTGCCTGCCAGGCATGTCCTCAATGTCATGGATACAAGTAGGCTGCTGGGCATGTGTGAGATTACAGCTTTGCAAAATGGAGCAAGGGAAGAGGATTGACATGTCAAGAACCAGAGTGTGGTGGTAACATTCTGCAATTGTTTAAGTGAAGCTGATGAGTTGCATGGAAGGCCAATAAGGTTGCTATAACAAAGGAAGGATAATATGTGAGACTGGGTTAAGGTTTTGTGGTGTCTTGCAGTGAAAAAACAAAGTTAGTGAAATTAAATAATTACTGGTTGCGGAACTCAAATAGGAAGAGTGAATGATGGCAGTCTCATATAAGTGCATACATTGCACTTAAGGTTTGGTACTGTGGTGTTCTCAATAGTAAAGGAGTGGAAGCAGAAAGAGAGACAGTGATGCAGTTATTGGCTGGTCTTACCGTGTTCTGACCAAAGAACTCGCAGTAGCAACAGTCACAGAATTTGCCTTCCTTCTGGTTGGTAGAAGAAGTGCACGAACTTCGCTCTGAACTGTCGTCTTCATCTTCGTCTTCACACGAGATATTAGTAGGCTTGTGTCCTTTACACGCTGCGTCCCTGAAAAAGGGCAAACCTGCTGACAACATTGCTAGCAGGACACTGGAGACAAGTATTTGTAAAAAGCAGTTGGTCTTAAGTTTCCTGCAATCCCCAAGATTTTGCAGCCTCCTGCAGTGAACACTGCAAAGTATGACTAGGAAATTTCCTAGTAGGACCACATACCTCAAACTCCTGTTCAGCTGAGGTTCATGGGATAAATAGCCAATTTAGGTAGCAGTTCCAACCAGCTCACAGAAAGTTCAATTGATTTTAAAGAATGAAGCTATAAGTCACAACTGTTTTAGAACAAAGCTGTAGCACTAGAGAGTAGAAGGGCTTACAGCAAAAAAATTTGCAGACCACTAGAGTTAACCAAAACTTGTTCTGGTGCTAAGTGTCTGCATTTCTTAGGAGTAATAAATAAGAAAAAAAAAAAAAGACACATGAAGCTTTCCTTGACATTTAGACATGGTATTTATAGGATTACCTGTTCGCTGTGGTCCCAGTAGTGCACCCTGCCGGTAATACGTTTCCCCCACTGCAGTTGCCGTTGCACGGATGGCTACACGAGGAGAGCGGTGGAGGTGTATTGATATTCAGGAGAGACGGACTAGAGGGTAGAAAGTGAGGGCCTCGATGTGGTTTGGAGGGAGAGATGGTAGCAGCATTAGATACTACTGTGTTTGAGGAAGTGTTTGTTGCGTCTAATGTACATAAAGAAGTTGCTGAGATGGCAGTGGAAAGATGTGACGATAGTGGAAGATTCTGTGGCCGTAACGAGATTCCCGTTGGACTGTTGGGAGGGGCGCTAGGATTGGAATGTTGGTGATGCTCTGAAGAGTGGCACGTCTCAACTGCAAGAAGTAAAAGTTAACCAGTGAGAACATAACTCATTAAACCTACAACAGGTAACATGACTGTAGACATAAAATAGAAAAAAGTTAAATAAAGGTCACCTCATTTTGTACAAGATGGAGTATCTCTCTATAGCCACAAGACTAGAGGGAATAAAAAGAAACCATAAAAATTTCAGTGGAATTAATTATGGTTCCAGGAGGTCTCCGCACCAGCTTACCTTTAGGGGATAAACTGATCACAAACAGATAAACCCCAAAATAAGTCACCCAGTGCCCGATCACTTGCTACCAGACCTGCTGAGTTTTGAAACGGGAAAATTGACAGGAGTGCCGCTAATTGGCTTTGAGCGTCAACTGGCGCTCTCAATCTGCGGCTCCCCATTCACAAACTGGCTTGAGAAACAAAATTAGTTCAGATCAGCAGCTAATGTCCGAGGCGTCCTCTTTCAAGAATCTAAGCAGCGAAAGAACAGGAATCAGAGCAATCAGGCACTAGATTTTGGACTTTGGGATTAAACTATTCGTGAAAGGTTTAAGCCCTAGAAGTTAAGCTGGTGCCAGGGTCCTTCTTCTAATGAAGTTATGGTGCGCAGAGTGCTCCTTTAATACAAACTGACATTGTTACAATCGTTCTAAAGCACACAAGTACCAAAACTGAAAGGAAACAGCAGGAACATTCTGCTCATTCCCATAGAGACGGCTCCAATTTTAGAAAAGCTGGGTTAACCTCTTTGTGACCAAGGCTTTTGACAGACTACATGGTATGATGTAGGTCCTTTTGCTACATTTTATATGTGTTTCGCTGTAATTTAACACAGTCTGTTAAAAAGTACTCCTATACATAGAATATATTAAAAGATAGGGGGTGTGAGCTAAGAGAGCACGCTAAAAATACAACATATTAAAGGAACACTATTGCAATTTCTTGATTAACCTTCCCCCATTGTTGGCTCTCTTTCGGGATATGTGCAGAGAGAGAGAAAAAACAAAACAAAAAAAAAAAAAAAACACACATACATACATACATACATACATATATATCACACATACTTTCCAATGTTTCTCAATGACCTGTAGCACATTTTACTGAAAAGGGAGAAATGACACACACGCACCTGGGTATCCACCTGATCCAAAAGAAAATGTGAATCATTAGCCCACGCAACCTGCTTCTGTTGTCCAGTTCTAATGCTCACATCCCCATTGAAGGCGCTTTCGGAGATGGACAGGGGTCATCACAGGCACTCTAAATGATCTGTAGCTACGCAACCCCATACACAAACTGCGACGGTCCGCATTAAGTCTTTTTAAAAGCAATTTGAGCTACATTAGCCATTCTGTGTTATTGGACTTGAGAAGCTGTCGCTCCCCACATGCATCAATGAGCCTTGGGCACCCATGACCCAGTCACTGATTTACCATTTGTTCTTCCTACACTTTTGGTAGGTACTAACCACTGCACATCGGGTACACCCCACAAGAAGACTTGCCGTTTTGGAGATTCTCTGAATTAGTCTAGTCTAGCCATTAGTTTTTTCGTGAAGGGGCAGGGAGAAAACAACACCAAAACTGGCATCCACTTATACATTCCATTGTTTTGTCGGTCAGTCTCTGGCAGATTTCCTACTCCTCAGGGATTGATTAGAGGAGCAGTATAGGGTCAGGAACACAAACATGTATTCCTGACCCTATAGTGTTAAAACCACCATCTAGCCCCTCTAAATATAATAAAAGCTTACTTTTATTCCAGTGTGCTGCGGTTGGCTCTGTCCCCTGAACTGCCTGCGTGGCGATTAAAAGCCAGACAATGCTTTCCCATAAGAAAGCATTGGATTGGCAGACTATCAAACTGACAGAGTCAGCAAAGCCAAACAGTCCTGGCCAACCAGCATCTTTTCGGAGATGCATCTCTGAGGAAAGTTCAGCATCTCCATGCAGAGGGTGGAGACAATGTCAGTGCTGCACCTCTACTAGCCATCTGAGGAGCAACTAGTGGAGGAATCCCTTGGCTGTAATGTAAGCACTGCATTTTTACAACAAAAAGCCTGAAGGGAATGATTATACTCACCAGAACAAATGCAATAAACTGAAGTTGTTCTAATGACTATAGTGTCCCTTTAAGTACAGCAAAGTCCATACACTATAGGGCATATGCCCCATGCCCTACATATACTTTCCAAAAAGATAAATTACATTCATAACTATATTCTAAGGTCACAGGTTAAGTTCAGGCAAAAAAAATAAATTATACCTATGCCCTATTTGCACAAATTGACCACAAAAAAAACCCACAAAAACCCCACAACAACAACAAAGTTCTTTAATTTTAACCGACAGATGTGTAATGATGACACATGCCTTTGATCTGCTTTGGGGACTTGCAAACGTTGTGCGAGGTAGGATGTTTCCCTGTGCTGTCTGTTGACGAACCACATGGGCAGACCTTCAAACCAGAGAGCTGGGGAGTTTTGCCACCAAATTCTGAGGACAAGGGAATTCCAGCACTTTTATCCCCTAAACATTACAGGTTACAAAGTTATTGCAATAGAAACAAGAAAACTTAGCACGCATAAAAACACCACACAAACAATATCGTAGACATTTATATGCAACACCAAGGACAGACAGGAAAGGCATTAAAGTGACACTGTAGGCACTAAAACCATTTCATTGCATTCAGTTAGATATATTGCTTGGAGTGCTCTATAGTCACCTAGCACGGTCTTTCTATTTAGTGTGTTAAACAATTTAACACTACAAAGTTCCCCAGCACCCACAGTATGACCCTACTGGGGTTACGGCCAAGGCAGAGATCACACTCACTCAGTCAGCAATTGGTGCTTTAACAGGGTTAGAGTGATTAACAGGCACTCAGCTGCAGACCCCTATAGCTGCTCAGGCCAATGTTTCCTCAAGCAGCACAGAGGTGATAAGTTGCTTGGGCTCTTGTTTAGCATTAAAAAGGTTAGACTATTTAATGCTAAATGGAAGGATGGCACAAGTGGACTCCAGACAGAACTATTTCAATGAGATGAAGCAGTTACAGTGCATATAGTATCCTTTTAATAATAAATAAATAAATAAATAAAAATAAAAAATACCACCACACACAACTGATGTGCATTACTAAAAAGAGAGTTATAGGTACTATTTAAAGGACCACTATAGTGCCAGGAAAACCATACTCTTTTTCCTGGCACTAAAGTGCCCCGAGGGTGCCCCCACCCTCAGGGTCCCCCTCCCGCCCGGCTCTGGGGAGAGGAAAAGGGTTAAAACTTACCCTTTTTCCAGCGCCGGGCAGGGAGCTCTCCTCCTCTCCTCCCTTTTCCGTTGAATGCGCACGTGCGGGAGGAGCTGCACGCGCGCATTCAGCCGGTCTCATAGGAAAGCATTTACAATGCTTTCCTATGGACGCTTGCGTCTTCTCACTGTGATTTTCACAGTGAGAAGCACGCAAGCGCCTGTCAATGAGACAGCCACTAGAGGATTTGGAGGCTGGATTAACCATAACATAAACATAGCAGTTTCTCTGAAACTGCTATGTTTATATAAAAAAAAAAAAAGAAAAAAAAAAAAAGAAAAAGAAAAAAGGAGGTTAATCCTAGATGGACCTGGCACCCAGACCACTTCATTAAGCTGAAGTGGTCTGGGTGCCTAGAGTGGACCTTTAAGCAGTACTGTTTTGAGTAGGTAAACAAACAGGAGCATAATCATAGTTTAGTGTTCTTTTTTTGCAACTACTTATTCACTTTCCACACCAATACATGACATTTAAAAATGTATTTTTTTTTTTGTTTTTTTTTTTTTTAAATAAAAGGTACATTAAAATGAATACAGCAGGGTGCATCATTTCGATCAATTCGATATACCTGCCATCAAAAAAATGAAAGTAAAAAAAATTTGTAGAGAACATTCCTCATAGGATCAAAATGCCAACAGGATTTGAATCAACTCATGAAGCAGATTACATCTCAGGATCCACAGCTACGTAAAGGAACATTATATAGTGTTAAAAACACATTAAACTTTTCCCTTAGATCTCATACTATAAAATGCCATAAATAGGTACTCAGCTCATGTCCCGAGTACACAAGTCACTATGTATACCTTTTCAAAGTCTTGAGGTAGAATCCCTGACAACAGCAGTAGTATAACCTTACACTACAGAGCCTCTCAGTGCCAAATCAGATCCATACAGATTGCAGCGAGGCTCTGCACTGTAAGGAAACCTGCTGAAGTCAGAGGATAGCGTTCATGTAAGCAGAGGGATTCCACCATGTTCTCAGCTTAAAGGGTGTTACTCTCCTGTATCACACACACCTCCGTTCCGCCTACTCTCTTCATTGGTTTGCCCTGCCTTGGGACATATCCCCAAGACACTATTCCCTCTGTAATGCCGACATGCTGTCAACTGACTGAAACAAGTCAATCAGTTCCTATGCTCCATAGCCAGCACTAGAAGCGTCGGCTTGGGACTTACCATAGCAAACAGCACATGTGTTGTGGTTGCCATACGTGGTCTTGTCAGTCATTTCTTGGGTATAGATTCTGACCCAAAGAATTTACTGACAGAAGGGGGAAAAAGACCTTTTAATTTTATTTTTATATAAACAGGTTTATTATTTTTCTCTACCCTGTATATTTGTTAGCAAATCAGCTACCTCAAACGTAGAAATTAAATTGTATGCACTTTAAAAAAAAAAAAAAAAAAAATTGCATTGGTTGAAGGTACACTTTTAAGTCTTTGAGTGCAAGCATTCATCTAATCTCCACCTCACTTACCCAGTGACACCCCTGTGCCGTCGTTTGAGTTTGTTGAATTCCATAGCTCAGACAGCTTGTGTGCAGAGAGAAAAGAGCTGGGATCCCAATCCGCAGAGTTCACATGGCAGGAGGAAGAGGACGATGAACATGACGTGGAAGACGAGGAGGATGATGAAGAATGTGAACCTCCACCACAGGACTGTGACTTGCAAGACGTGTGAGACAAAGACACCTGGCATAAAAAAAAAAAAAAAAAATTAAAATCAAAACAAAAAAAACCCCCACACACTCAATTAACTAATAATATTTGTAAATTAGTAATTCGTGAGTAAGCATTGGGTGGTTGGGGATCATTAGTTTTACACAATGACATAACGGGAGGTGCAAGCAAACTCAAAGCACCATAACTACTACACCGTGCTGAAACCAGCCTTTAATAAAAATTTAAAGAAAAATGGAGCAATGTGAGGAGAGAAAAAATAAAAAAAATATAAAAAAAAAAAAAAAATTTTAATCATGAGACTCACCGCCAGTGGTTGTTCTGGTATTATCCGTCTCTCCTCCTCCTCCACACTCTTCCGACAGCTCTGGCAGATCCACAGAGGCATCTCTCCCAGCAAGTTCTGTGCCAAGGATGGCATAAAGGAGGCCGGCATCTCAGCCATTTGGGAAACAAGCCCATTTTGAGGCAAGGAGCCAACCCAGTCTTTCCGCTCCCGATGGCACAGCAAACAACACGTCTGTACAAACTGGTTTGTGGGTGGCAGTACCTGGAACAGAAGGGAATATACAACTATTATAGTCTATAGAGATAGGAGGATGCAGAGCACAGCATTATTTGAGTAGATTGTAACTCATGTACACAGCTTAAAGGACCACTATAGTGCCAGGAAAACACACTTGTTTTCCTGGTACTATAGTGCCCTGAGGGTGCCCCCACCCTCAGGGACCCCCCTCCCGCCCACCTCTGGAAAGGGGAAAAGGGTTAAAACTTACCTTTTTCCAGCGCTGGGCAGAGAGCTCTCCTCCTCCGATCCGTCGGCTGCGCGCGCATTCAGCCGGTCGCATAGTAAAGCATTCATAATGCTTTCCTATGGACGCTTGCGTGCTCTCACTGATTTTCACAGTGAGAATCACTCAAGCGCCTCTAACGGCTGTCAATGAGACAGCCACTAGTGGATTTGGGGGAAGGCTTAACCCATTGATAAACATAGTTTCTCTGAAACTGCTATGTTTATAAAACAATGGGTTAACGCTAGAAGGACCTGGCACCCAGACCACTTCATTAAGCTGAAGTGGTCTGGGTGCCTAGAGTGAGACTTTAAGTTGATGATAATAATAAATTTTATATATATATATATATATATATATATATATATATATATATATATATATATATATATATATATATATATATAAATAATAGATGTCAAGTTAATGTTTTACCTTTAAACATATCAATGGTGGCATGAGGTGTTTTTCTTGCAAATGTATCCATACAGTATATAATGAAACTTTCATGTGACCACATCCATAATTTATCAGATTGCCCTACTTATTGTGTTCTTTACATAAGGAATTTAAAGAGACACTATAGTCACCGGAAAAACTGCTTAATGTTTTGAAGCAAAAACAAAATAGGAGAACTCAGAGGAGAGACAAAAGCTTAAAGAGACTCAGTAGCTTGCCCTTCAGTAAATCTCTGCTCAGGTCTCAAAAGAATGTTTGCTCATTTGTGCCATTACAGAGCGAACATATCTGAAGCATATATCAGACTGGTCCACCCTTAAGGGCAGTCCAGAACCGAAATGCCAGCAATTCTCTCCGCACGAGAGATACCCTTTAGTGCAGAGGGAACTTGCTGGTGTTCTGGGTCCGGACTGCCTTTATGGGTGGCTCAGTGCGGACCTTCAGCATCCCCATGTTGAACTTTCCCTATAGAGATGCAATGATTCAACGCCTCCCCATGAGGAGATACGGATTGGCCATGACGGTGTTTGGCTCCGACTCTGCCTTGCCTAATTGGTTGACATTTAAGCATTGTGATGGGCTGAGATCAGTTCGAATGAGGTCAGCCAAGGAAACGGATCTGTGGCGGAGCCAGCAAGGCCTTGGAAGTTTTTTGTTTTTTCTTCAAATAACACCTTAGACACAACTATGTAATCCCTAAATCCTGTACTGGCAGGCATATATATCCACATGTAAGAGACCACGTTGTATGCAGTGACAGAAGCATATCTGAATTCTCTAAAAGGTTTGTGTAACATCAGTTACTATTACTAATATAGTGTCAACATATGCCGTAGGACTGTACAATTGGTAAACAAAAAACACATGATATATAAGAGCAGTAGGTAAAGATGGCAAAGCCGAAAAGAGCATTACAATCAAAAACTAGATTTTTCTTCAAGCACTACAATGTTGTAAACTATCTACCAAATATCATGAGGCACCAATCATTCAAGGGTAACCGAACAAAATTTTGTTTTTTCAAACAGCACATCTGTGAACTTAAAGTACAAAATCAAAAAAGCCTATTTTACAGTCAAGGACCACAAGAAGTATAAACCCAGTAAAGAAATGCACACAATGGATGCTCTAGAAGGAGGTAAGAGCTGAAGACATTGGCTATATTGGATACAGGCCACTGATAAGAAGATTGTCCCTTACGTAGCTTCTGGAGGTCCGTGGAGGATCTGGTGAAACAGACGTTTGACCGGCCCCTGGGCATGGACCCGTGGATCTACCTGTTAAATAGATCATGGACGGAAGGACTAGGAGAGAACAGAAATTAGTACATGAGATAACTGAGCGCACGCCGTGCAATAGCGAGCGCATGGCTCTCACCAGAGGGCCCAGAATTCCCGGGGGTAATATCTAGGATCAGAGAATGTAGAATTATGGACGACCTGACAGAGAGGGTAAGAGGGACGACAGCGGCATTCAAAAAAATTTGGGAACCATGGGACAACAGTTTAGTGGGTTCGAGCGGAGACTGGCAGGGCCCGATTTTTGGGTGTCAGTCCTGAATTAGTAAAAAAAAAAAAAAAAAAAAAAAAAAAAAAAAAAAAAAAAAAAAAAAAAAACCCTCCTCACTAGGGACATAATTATCACGCTGTCATAGGGGGGCTTCCGCCCCCCCCCTTCCTCTTGGCTCACCCTTTCCCGACTATATATCTCCTTTTTCTTAGAATTTCATACTTTTCCTGTCTCATCTAGTTTTTTTGGTCCTTCCCCTGGTTTTTCTCAGGAATGAGGCCTTTTTTCTTTTTCCAGGCATGATCACACTGTCGGAGGAACAAGGTAGCTCATGAGTAAGATTAGTTATTGAATATAATGGGCTACTCATATCGCCTAAATGCCTGTCCTTATAAAAATATAAAAACCCTCAGTAGACGGCAGGTGCCAATGGTTAAGGAATGGGCATGTATTGTATTTGTTGAACTGCATTATGTTTCCAAGAATTGTATTCAAGTTGGCTTCTGCGTAAGCCCAAAAGTTGATGTACACTTGCTATGTCTATTGAGTGAAAAATAAAGAATTTAAAAAATATATTTTTTACAGGCTCTGACTTGGGTTTATCTACTTAGAAAACCAGTCTTCAGGTGCACTTAGTGGAGGAAAACTAACTTTGACTTGGATGAACCTCAGACAAATACACAGCAAGTTATAACAGAAATAAAACCAAATTGGGAAAATTGCACACACCATTCTCCGAAGCATGTTTTTAAGAAAACCAATGGGGGAGATAATCTGTATATTTAAATTGGGCTCTACTACAGAGAACCTCAGGAAGTTTGAAGAAGGAAAATGTAGAAACATGGATGAATGACAAATCAACTCAAATTCAGCAGCATGGCACAATAGGTGGACTAACTACCTGGTTGGACATACAGGAACAGAAGGTGCTGAAGGCACTGCTCAAACTAGCTGCCATTCTGGGGGGGTGGGGTAAAGTGACACAATAGGTAAGATGTATTTCAGGTCTAGGAAAAGTCGGCAAATGTTGTGGATGACAGTAGCAGGAGAGGAAGCAAGGTGATTTATTAACACAACACTTTCTAATAAGTGATGCAAAGTTGTAACAGTGAAGCAGTCACTAACAGAATGAGCTACTGGTTCTTCTGGTTTCCATGGTGATTGCATTTTTTTTTTTTAATTCTTTATTTTTGGCATGACATTGCAATACAGTGGTGAGAAATAACATACGTTACATGGTATGGGTATTAATCAACATCGGTTTGTAGCCAAGCTATATTCCAGTTTGCATCTGATTATACCACCTTTTCAGTTTGCGTGTATTTGCTCAATTTGCATGTATGTGCTATTTGGTGTCCTTTTTTATAATTTTTTGTAAAAATTTCGTAAAAACATCATAATAACTACAGCCAATGTCAAACTCAGATTTCAGAAATCAAAGTTATGAAACCGTGATCGTTGCGGGGGGACCCGTTGGTTATAGACCTTGACCTCTTATGTTTGGGAATGTATAGTCTTGGTCCCTTCTCTGGCAACAGTGATGAAAATAGGTTAGGGGGGAAAAAAGGGGGCCCTCATGGTGGGGTTCGGAGCGCGGTGGTGGGAGGCTCTCTTGGTGTCGAATTGGGTGTTGGAACTACGGGGTGTCCCTAGTGTGTTCCCCTCTCAGCTCTCCCAATCCCCTGTCGTCCACAGGTCCCAGACTCTTTCATAAGTTTTCATGTTGCCTCTCACTAGTGCCGTAAGGTGGTCCATGACCTGTATGTCTTATTTTGTGGATTACTATGTTTATCTGGGGGATTGCTGTTTTAAGCCATGCCTGTGCCATGGTGAGTCTGGCCGCAAGCGTGATTTTGTGCAGGAGTTTCTGTTCTCTCCTTGGCCAGTCATCTAGACAGCAGAAAAACCCATGGGTCTAATGTTACTTTCCTGTGGAATACCTTGTCTAGGAGGTCCCCAACTTCCCTCCAAAATGTCTGCGCTCTCGGGCAGTCCCACCACATGTGGATGTACGTCCCTTTGTCTTGTAGGCCTGCTCTTGTTGCGTGACACACGCTGAGATAGCTTTGTTAGCGTTCCATATTTCTCTCCATTCTGTGCCCTCTAGGGTCTCTTTGAGGTCTGTTTCCCATTGCGTGGTGTAGTGTAGGTCGCCCCAGTCTGTGCGGTTTGTGCGTATAGGTATGTGATGAGTCCCTTTGGGGGGTTTTCATTGAGGCACATTCGTTCAAAACCCGTTGGTGTAGTTTGTGCCGCCGTTTTCGCTAGGTTGTGTTGTGCAAAGTCTGTAATTTGAATATATCTAAAAAGAGGTCTGGGGGTCGCAGCCTGGTCCTTTCCGTTAACTTTTCAAATGTCACTATTTGATTTCCTTCATATAGGTGTAATTGCCCTCTGTAGACCCGCCTCATCTATGTTTTTTAAGTCTAGGGCCCTCATTCCCGGTGGGAACGCTCTGTTCCTCAACAGGGGCATCAGTGGAGAGGGTGAAGTAGTTAGTTTATGTTTTAGGGCCACTGCGTCCCAGACCCAGAGGGAGTTTAGGATAGCTGGACAATTGGTGCGGTGGATGGCTCTATGTTCCCTAGGTAGCCATATGTAGAATTGGGGCAGGTCAGCTCCCCTTATGCCGGATTCTAGGTCCGCCCATCTGCGGTCGCCCGGTGTCGAGTGCCACATGGCGATTTGAGCCAATTGGGCCGCTAGATAGTAGTTATGGAGATGGGGCAAGCCTACCCCTCCTCCATCATTGGGTCTATACAATATGTTGCATGCGACTGTCGCTTGTGTTGCCAAATAAAATCCCCTATTGTCCTCTGCAAGGAGGCCAGATCTGTTTTAGTGATGGATATGGGAAGTGCTTGGAAGAGGAGTCTGGGGAGGATGTTCATTTTTATCGTGTGGACCCTTCCTATCCAGGATATAGGCTTGTCTGCCCATCTGTCGAGGTCGGCGCCAAGAATCCTAAGAAGGGGTGTGTAATTCGCCCCGTACAGCTTTGTGGGGTTTGCAGTCAGTTGTATCCCTAGGTATTTTATGGTATAGGTATGTGGTGTTGGTTCCTTATGTGTGTCGTGTCGTTCATTGTCATGGCTATTGGGTGTGCGATGGATTTGGACAGGTTGACCTTATATCCCGATAGGTCTCCGTATGCTGTTAATTCTCTGTCTAAGGCCATCATTGAGTTCCCTGGGTTTGTAAGGGTGAGAATGACGTTTTCCTGGCACTATAGTGCCCTGACTGTGCCCCCACCCTCAGGGGCCCCCTCCCGCCAGGCTCTAGGGGGTGGAAGGGGTTAAGTTTACCTCTTTTTCCAGCGCCAGACGGGGACTCTCCTCATCGGCTGCATGCGCGGCATGAGCCGCGCACATTCAGCCAGTCCATAGGAAAGCATTCACAATGCTTTCCTATGGACGCTGGCGTCTTCTCACTGAAAAAAAATGACAGTGAGAAGTGCCTCTAGCGGCTGTCAATGAGACAGCCACTAGGGGCTGGATTAACCCTATTATAAACATAGCAGTTTCTTTGAAACTGCTATGTTTATAGAAGAAAGGGTTAATCCTAGCTGGGCCTGGCACCCAGACTACTTCATTAAGCTGAAGTGGTCTGGGTGCCTATAGTGGTCCTTTAACCCATTTGTAAATATAGCAGTTTCTCTGAAACTGCTATGTTTACAGCAAAAAGGGTTAATCCTACATGGACCTGGCATCCAGTCCACTTCATTAAGCTGAAGTGGTCTGGGTGCCTGTAGTGGTTCTTTAAATAGTTTTAAACACTTTTCCGCAGCCTATTATATTTGCAGTATTAAATGAAAGCCTACCAAACATTGCAGCTTGCGCTTTTGGTTCTGAAACAATCTACAGAAAAACGGTTGCCGATCGTAAAAAACATTTTACGGCTCATGCTTAGAGATAGTGGAAGGAGAAAGCACTTGCATTGGGATTTGTATTTATTCACACAGGGATCTGTGATAAAATTAAGAAAACATTTAAAAAATAAATAAATCCAATGAAAGTTATGAAGTGCTGTCTCTGGACAACCACAATTGTAAAAAGTTATGTTACAGAAAGATAGAATACACTTTGAAGGTATCCAATCCAATCCAAAATGAAAGGGCGTGATTTAAGCACTTCCCCATAAATCAGTCAGGGATGAGAAATGATCTTTCATGTCTACTCTTGAACCTGGGATCGTTTCACAGTCTTTTCCGAATTTGTGACTTTTTGCTGGTTTGCCATCAGCACAGGTGATGTGTTATGGTTATTTAAAATTATTAATTTTTTTATATCACAAATAATGACTGTCTTCCCATTCAAAATTTTCTTTAATTCATCAAGTGAACAAATCTACGTTTCGGTCCGCACAGGGACCTTCCTCAGGACAAAGTGTCACATATACACACACACACACACACACACACACACACATATATTGCAAAAACCAAAGTATCCTTGCACTCAAGCTTAATATTATTGATATATATCATTCATTTGCAGGTACAGATGAGACCTTGCTAAATCTGTCTAACTGCCATATTCTCTTATTTCATACAAAATGCAATATAACATTTTTGAAAATATGTAAGATGGAAATGGGTATTACAAACTATGCCTAAGTTAACAAGTTCTGTTGCATATACTGAATCTTTCCACATATTAAAACAATACAGATATTTTGGTGCTTGAAATCAGTCTGTATTTTTCTTATTTTAGTTGGTCTAATGGCTTTGTTCACTTCAGTATTTCAGTTTGTAATACCCATTTCCATCTTACATATTTTCAAAAAGGTTATATTGCATTTTGTATGAAATAAGAGAATATGGCAGACAGATTTAGCAAGGTCTCATCTGTACCTGCAAATGAATGAGAGAATATATATATATATATATATATATATATATATATATATATATATATATATATATATATATATATATTT
>OW240914.1:291906187-291930826 GCA_933207985.1 Pelobates cultripes
TGAAAAGAATACCGGAGGTTTGGGGGGGGGAGTGAGAAGAGCACAGGGAGGGTGGGTGGGTGTGAGAAGTGACTGCTAGGGAAGAGGGGGGGAGAGACCTCTAAGGGGCAGGCGAGAGCTCTATAGGACAGGGGGCAGGACAGGGAGCGCTTTCACACTACGCGCACACACACACACACAATGCATCCCTATACATACACAAACACACAAAGCATCCCTACACACACAGAAACACAACATGTTTCCCTTACACACGGAGAAACACACAATGCATCCATTACACACACAGACAATGCATCCTTTGCACACATACACAGAAACACACAATGCAAACCCTTACACACACATGCAAATACACACACTGCTTCTCTTACACCCTCAATGCACACACCTTGCATCCCTTATGCATACAAACACAGATTCACACAATACATCGCTTATACACAAACACACACTGCCTCCACTATAAATACACTGCATCACCTACACAAACTGGTATCCCTATACACTACATACCATAAGCACACACATTAGATCCTCTACAATAACACATAACACATCCCCTACACACGCCACTCCCTGTGAGCGAACTCATAGGTGGAACATGTAGGTGGACTTTTAGGTGGGCCTTATGGGCATACTCACCGTCAGGCCCTGGGACCCAGACCTTGAGCTGTTTAAGGGGCCCCAAAAAAATGGAGCTGCTTCCCATTCTACTAGAACTTTGAATTTTGTGACCACAGTTACAAACAGCCTTCAGAGATCCTCTTCTACACCAGACCAGTGGAGCCAAACTGCAGCCCATCATCATCCTCATCTGGTTGTAAGTAGGCAATCTAGTATATTATTAGTGACACTAATCTATAATTTACCTCACATTAAAGGGACACTATAGCTTAATGAAGTGGTTCTGGTGTCTATAGCCGGTCCCTGCAGGCTTTTTAATGTAAACACACACTGTGTCTACACTGTGTCTACTGGTGACCCACAGGAGGGGGATTGCACTGCGCTCTCCTCCTGCCCAGACCTGTCTTTACCGCAGTGCAAGTGCCCTCTGCCCCTAATTTACAGTGGCTCACACTCACAGCAAGCAGTGCCTGGAGCCCTTTGCAGAGACGGGAACAAAGAGGTTCTGCAGCAGGTGGCCGTCCTGCAAGCATTACATTAAACAGCTGTTCCCCATGCAGCCACAGGTGGCGCTGTGCTGGGAGAATGGGATTACTCTTCACTTCCTCCCAGCCTACAGCGCAGCGCATGGGAGAGGGAGAGGAGGAGGCATGATTTAATCTTACAACAAATCCATTAAGCAAATCTTTGGGGGGATCAGCTCTGTTTGCACAGTTTATTGGGGTTTGCTCTGATGTCTGTATTAATATTGAGGGATTTCTAAGTAGTAACGTCAGTATGTGTCAGCAGGGCCAGCCGTTGGGGTGTGCATGCTGTGCGGTCACGCAGGGTGCCATGACAACAGAGGCGCCCGGCGGCCAACACAGCTCACAAGTTGGGGACCCCAGCATATTCAATTTAAATGATTCGCTGGTGGTCCACTGGTGCGCACCAGCAGTAGGTGCAGTCAGATTATAGCCTCTCCCTCGTGGTTCTGGCGCTCAGTTAGTGAGTCAGAGCACAGGCTCAGAGATTCTCAGCCTGCGCTCTGACAACATTGAAAGTCAGAGCCGTGAAGGAGCGGGTATGGCAAAGAGCTACTGATTAGCATAACATCAATATCCGTTATAAAACCAGGTGGGCATGGATGGTGAACTGATTTGGTGGTGCAATGGGCCACTTGACTGGGTTTGCCCCCCAGGCCTAAGGCTGCCAGCCCTCCCCTGGACTGGTCCCACCCTTAAGGGCAGTCCAGAACCGAAATGCCAGCAATTCTCTCCGCACGAGAGATACCCTTTAGTGCAGAGGGAACTTGCTGGTGTTCTGGGTCCGGACTGCCTTTATGGGTGGCTCAGTGCGGACCTTCAGCATCCCCATGTTGAACTTTCCCTATAGAGATGCAATGATTCAACGCCTCCCCATGAGGAGATACGGATTGGCCATGACGGTGTTTGGCTCCGACTCTGCCTTGCCTAATTGGTTGACATTTAAGCATTGTGATGGGCTGAGATCAGTTCGAATGAGGTCAGCCAAGGAAACGGATCTGTGGCGGAGCCAGCAAGGCCTTGGAAGTTTTTTGTTTTTTCTTCAAATAACACCTTAGACACAACTATGTAATCCCTAAATCCTGTACTGGCAGGCATATATATCCACATGTAAGAGACCACGTTGTATGCAGTGACAGAAGCATATCTGAATTCTCTAAAAGGTTTGTGTAACATCAGTTACTATTACTAATATAGTGTCAACATATGCCGTAGGACTGTACAATTGGTAAACAAAAAACACATGATATATAAGAGCAGTAGGTAAAGATGGCAAAGCCGAAAAGAGCATTACAATCAAAAACTAGATTTTTCTTCAAGCACTACAATGTTGTAAACTATCTACCAAATATCATGAGGCACCAATCATTCAAGGGTAACCGAACAAAATTTTGTTTTTTCAAACAGCACATCTGTGAACTTAAAGTACAAAATCAAAAAAGCCTATTTTACAGTCAAGGACCACAAGAAGTATAAACCCAGTAAAGAAATGCACACAATGGATGCTCTAGGAGGAGGTAAGAGCTGAAGACATTGGCTATATTGGATACAGGCCACTGATAAGAAGATTGTCCCTTACGTAGCTTCTGGAGGTCCGTGGAGGATCTGGTGAAACAGACGTTTGACCGGCCCCTGGGCATGGACCCGTGGATCTACCTGTTAAATAGATCATGGAGGGAAGGACTAGGAGAGAACAGAAATTAGTACATGAGATAACTGAGCGCACGCCGTGCAATAGCGAGCGCATGGCTCTCACCAGAGGGCCCAGAATTCCCGGGGGTAATATCTAGGATCAGAGAATGTAGAATTATGGACGACCTGACAGAGAGGGTAAGAGGGACGACAGCGGCATTCAAAAAAATTTGGGAACCATGGGACAACAGTTTAGTGGGTTCGAGCGGAGACTGGCAGGGCCCGATTTTTGGGTGTCAGTCCTGAATTAGTAAAAAAAAAAAAAAAAAAAAAAAAAAAAAAAAAAAAAAAAAAAAAAAAAAACGCTCCTCACTAGGGACATAATTATCACGCTGTCATAGGGGGGCTTCCGCCCCCCCCTTCCTCTTGGCTCACCCTTTCCCGACTATATATCTCCTTTTTCTTAGAATTTCATACTTTTCCTGTCTCATCTAGTTTTTTTGGTCCTTCCCCTGGTTTTTCTCAGGAATGAGGCCTTTTTTCTTTTTCCAGGCATGATCACACTGTCGGAGGAACAAGGTAGCTCATGAGTAAGATTAGTTATTGAATATAATGGGCTACTCATATCGCCTAAATGCCTGTCCTTATAAAAATATAAAAACCCTCAGTAGACGGCAGGTGCCAATGGTTAAGGAATGGGCATGTATTCTCTGAAACTGCTATGTTTACAGCAAAAAGGGTTAATCCTACATGGACCTGGCATCCAGTCCACTTCATTAAGCTGAAGTGGTCTGGGTGCCTGTAGTGGTTCTTTAAATAGTTTTAAACACTTTTCCGCAGCCTATTATATTTGCAGTATTAAATGAAAGCCTACCAAACATTGCAGCTTGCGCTTTTGGTTCTGAAACAATCTACAGAAAAACGGTTGCCGATCGTAAAAAACATTTTACGGCTCATGCTTAGAGATAGTGGAAGGAGAAAGCACTTGCATTGGGATTTGTATTTATTCACACAGGGATCTGTGATAAAATTAAGAAAACATTTAAAAAAATAAATAAATCCAATGAAAGTTATGAAGTGCTGTCTCTGGACAACCACAATTGTAAAGTTATGTTACAGAAAGATAGAATACACTTTGAAGGTATCCAATCCAATCCAATCCAAAATGAAAGGGCGTGATTTAAGCACTTCCCCATAAATCAGTCAGGGATGAGAAATGATCTTTCATGTCTACTCTTGAACCTGGGATCGTTTCACAGTCTTTTCCGAATTTGTGACTTTTTGCTGGTTTGCCATCAGCACAGGTGATGTGTTATCGTTATTTAAAATTATTAATATCCCTTATCTTGGGTCTCCCCTGGTTAGAATTAATTTTTGTTGATGATTGTGTGTTGAATTTTTGATAAAATTTTGAACTGGCAGCTCATTTGAGAAAATATGCATAAAAATGTCACTAAATATAAAAATTTATATGTTCACGGTTTTACAAACTTAATTGTATGACCATGACAAGTATATTCCCGTCTATGATGTACTATGACTGTCTAAACTAAAAAAAAAAAAATATATATATATTTTTTTTTTTTTTTTATATCACAAATAATGACTGTCTTCCCATTCAAAATTTTCTTTAATTCATCAAGTGAACAAATCTACGTTTCGGTCCGCACAGGGATCTTCCTCAGGACAAAGTGTCACATATATACACACACACATATATTGCAAAAACCAAAGTATCCTTGCACTCAAGCTTAATATTATTGATATATATCATTCATTTGCAGGTACAGATGAGACCTTGCTAAATCTGTCTAACTGCCATATTCTCTTATTTCATACAAAATGCAATATAACATTTTTGAAAATATGTAAGATGGAAATGGGTATTACAAACTATGCCTAAGTTAACAAGTTCTGTTGCATATACTGAATCTTTCCACATATTAAAACAATACAGATATTTTGGTGCTTGAAATCAGTCTGTATTTTTCTTATTTTAGTTGGTCTAATGGCTTTGTTCACTTCAGTATTAATGATTTCAGTTTGTAATACCCATTTCCATCTTACATATTTTCAAAAATGTTATATTGCATTTTGTATGACATAAGAGAATATGGCAGACAGATTTAGCAAGGTCTCATCTGTACCTGCAAATGAATGAGAGAATATATATATATATATATATATATATATATATATATATATATATATATATATATATATATATATATATATATATATATATATATATATATATTTATTTTTTTTATTTTTTTGATGCCTGGGTCACCGACAGAAAAATAGTGCAAGCAGCAATGAACAGCTATACTTTACAGGTAAATCAATTAAGGGAATAGTAATTAGGTCCCCCGAACAATGTGAACGTCTCTAATTGCAATATCCGTGAGTGAAACTACTGTCCTCTGCTGATGCATTTCTTTGATAAGAGCTGCAGATATTCTGATGACTGAGGAAGATAACAGGTGTAAGCTTTTATTTCTGGAAAAAGACTCACATTAAGTAGCAATAAGAAACGTATTTCTGTTATAAATTTGTTAAAGCTGGTTTTCCCTAATGTCCTACGGAAAATAAGAAGAGGATATTAACAGCGCCTGTTTATGTTCCATGTACAACCAATTTAAAATCTGCAATACTACTCAGCACAGTAGAGTTTAGACCAGGAGTCCTCAAACTCCAGCCCCCGCCTCCCCCCCCCCCAGATGTTGCTGAACTACAACTCCCATGATTCTTTGAATTATATAGATAGCCAGAGAATCATGGGAGTTGTAGTTCAACAACATCTGGGGGGGGGGCGGAGTTTGAGGACCCATGGTTTAGACTGAAGGGGATAACATTAAATGAAAAAGAAAGAATATGCAACCAGTGCGGTTTGTGAGGTTATTGGCTAATTTGCATACATATACTTGCATAGAAACACATTTTATAGTTATGTTAAAGTTTATTTACTGCATGTTTTATGTAACCTGTCACAAGTTACAATTAGAAGTCCTGAACACACTTCTAGTCTTCTTTATATTTAGTTATATTTTACCACCCATAGAAGAGATATATATATATATATATACACACACACACACACACACATATATATATATATATATATATACACACACACACACACACACACACACACACACACACACACACCTCCCCCCTCTGCTTCTTGTGTAGAATATATAAATAAAAACACAAGAAGCAGAGATAGAGATTATCGCTATCTGCATAAACACACGTTAATGTTTTGATATGCAAACTAAATTTACAGGTAAAAGATAAATAACAAAAAATGCAACAGCTCCATAAATCTTTTTCCAGAGGATGGATGGATGGAGCAGTCACAGCAAGAATAAAGTACACAGCGACACAGAAGTAGAGAAAGTGTCATTGACAATGGGTATAATCCCTAAATCCACTGTGAGCACTGAGAGAATCCCCAGGGGGAGTGGGAGCTGCATGTCACCTGCCAAGCTCCATGCACATGGAAAGTTGAGACAGCAGGGTGCATGGTAATTACACAGGCACTCTGGGTGGGGACAGTGTATGTACACAGTGCCTGGGGGGGCTGGGAGGGCTGGGGGCAAGGCATGCACACTGGGCAGCCATAGCCAGGCATGGCAGGAGGTGTGCCACATTTACCTGTCCTGCTGTGCCCATCTCTCCTCCATCAGGAGCCAGGGAGCCTTGGCATGGCCTCTGCTGGACAGCTGCACGCTCCTTGCGGCTAGGCGCCTGCTTGTTCCTCCTCCTGGTCATCGCTCAGACACCCTGTCCTCACCGACGCCAACACTAATCCTAAAAGGAAAGAAGCCAGACTTGTACCTCTTAGACAGGACAACAGCCAATATGGCGGCTAGTTGGGGACCATTCCCCGCCCCATGCCAGCAGGTCAAGGGTCACGTCTCAAGTGGCAGCCAGCTTCTGCTTGACGCAGCTACCGCCATCTTGGTTACTGGCAATAGGAAAAGGGGGAGGGGACATACATTGCAGAGAGGATAGGGCGATGGAATAGGCTGTCAGTTTTAGTAAGGGCAGAACAAGATTTACCTGGATTAAGATGGGGGGGGGGGATCTTGCCTTCTCCTATAAAACAGGGAGGAGCAAATAAAAGTTGTGCATGGGTTTACTTTGCACACTGCATCGTTTTGTGGTGTGAGGTTTGAATTGTAAATCTGAAGTTCACTGAGGCATGTTCCCATGTGGAACTACCATGAATTGGATTGCCAATCCATAATATGCAATAAAATAGTAATGCTAATTCTATAGAATTCACAAACAGCAAGAGTAAACCCATTAAGATTACTCTTCAGATTGGAGATAATACATTCTAATGAAGAGAATTAAGGTAAAGAAAAATCACATATTAGGGGTAGTCACCTCCGAATATCCTTAAAGGGACAATGCACGTTAGCTTGTTGTAGTGCTTTATGTGTGAAGAGTGTGTCTTATTTCGTTTCCCTTTTTTTATTTATTTTTTTTAATTCTTTATTTTGGTGGTTTTCAGTATTTTAAAGAAGTTGGGGTACAGAATAAAGAAAAAGGGTGGGGTAGCAAACGTTGTGGTTACATTGGAGTTTAGTAGCTTGGTACATTGTAGGTTACATAACTTATTTACAGCAATTGTACTTTTGTTTATATTAGGACCAGAGTGGTCTACATCTTGGGTTTTTACCCTCTTGTTGCATGGGGGGCTTCCGTTTGATTTTGTTTCCTTTTTAATGTTTCAAAAAGTGCATATTTCAATGGAAATTGACACTTTTGTAAATTAACCTGGCTCCACCCCTCCCAGCTGTCAATCCTGTTACTTCCTGGTTTGGTTAGCTCAGTGGATCTAAACTTAGATGGCAGCAATTACCCAGAGCACCTGCCTTGCAAGGACTTCTCCTTGAACTGCATTGTGAAGTCTGTGATGGGACAGCTACAGAAAGTCTTGGCAGGGGAAGAAGGGGAGGGCTTGCAAGACAAGATATTTGCAGCTCTTGCAAGCAGTTTTTAGATATACCCCCAATGAAAAAAACACATCTGAATGCATGGGGAATATCTATTAAACAAGGATTAACCATAATTGTGCAGTGGAGTGTCCCTTTATTTGACAGATTGGCAGTAACCAGGAATTCGCTACATTTTCCCAATGCTAGTACTCCTTGTCGTTTATCAATGGGAGAGGTTTTCTGGTATGTGATTTCCAAGCGCAATGCCTGTTACTGTAGGATCCATTTTATGATTTATTAAAGCAGCTCTGCCACTTACTGTATTTTAATTTTTATTTACTTGTTTAAAATGTTCTATCAGTTCTCCTGCGCAGCCCTGATTTTATTTACTAAAAAAAATAAATCAGGATTATTTTAAAAGTTATACGTAAGGAAAAATAGAGACTTCAGGCTGACAAAGGGTGGAACTTTGGTCAAGCTCCGCTTTCTTTGTCAACTTTGTCATTGACGGTCAACCTGTACTCACCACCTTCCAGCATTACATCACTACTGGCAGAGTTGCGTCATGACACTAGGGGGATGCTGAGGTAGACATGCTTTCTTAGAAGCTGGAGGTCCTCACCAGACATGCCAGAGGAAAGGAAGAAGAGAGTGGGGCAGTGCTAGATAATATGGTGTAAGGCACCACACCTAAAAAGGGAAATTCCCTCCAAAAACTCTTAAACAACAGTAAAAAGAACAAACAATCTTTGGCTACTCCCACCTTAAATATACCTACTACAACTACCTAGGACTTTAATTTGGGGACTATTTCCCTCTGGGTATCTGTTTTATTGGTTTTATTTGCCCTATCTTGTATATTGTTATACTCTTCTATATATATTTTATTGTTTTATCATCTTATCCCCCAATTTGGCCTTTACTTTCAATTTTTGGCACACCCTATTATTTGTTCTTTATGCCAAAGGAAAGGCAGGCATGGATATTTCTGGCAGCCACCATACTGGAAATGCTAAGATTGTAGTGCCATGAGGATGAAAACCCAGCAAGACGGACACTTCTTAAAATAATGTAGGTAAATGTTGTTGGGATAGTTTTAGTCTAGGGGGAGGTATTGATAGCATTGGGGATTTAATGACAGAGCCTCTTTCAATTGGTTTGTCTGGAAATATGTAGTTTGTGTTTGTCGCTAGACAACACTTCATGATATTCTTCAGAACAGCATGTGGAACATATGTGTATGAAAACAGTACCAAGTAGGCATCTGAAGGTACATTTGTAAATTATGAGGATTCCAACAGGGTTAGTCACCAAGTGAGAATTGTAGTGAATTCAAAGTGAATTTCAAATATTAGACCAAAATAGTGGATCTAAAAATGTAGCTGACTTTCTCTAGATTGAATTCACTTTGAATTCCTGACGTTTCTCATTTTAGTAAATAACTTTGACTGTCTTCAAAACATTACAATGCAAGCAGTGTAGTACAACACAATATACACACAAACAAAAGTATATGTTGCTAACTGATGGCTATTCACTAATGTTTTGTCCTTCGTGAAATATAGACATTTAAACAGTGTGCCATAGTTTTCCTTTCTAAACTTTCAGGATTTCCATAGATTCAGTAAATTTAAAACATTTTCAAACAATACAAGTAAAGTGTTACTATGTTTCAAACTGAAAAGACAAACCTCTTTAAATACTTTGTAGCAAGTATGTAAAAGTTGCAACTGAAGAATGCAATTTACAGGAGCAGTCTTCCCAGCTGGAGAACTGTTTTCAAAAGTGTGTTTGTAGGAACCTTAAGGGGACACTGTAGGCACCCAGATCACTTCAGCGCATTGAAGTGATCTGGGTGCAGTGTACCTTTTGCACCTAGTGCTGCAATGTTACACACTGCAGTTCCAGAGAAACTGCAATGTTTACATTGCAGAACTAAGTCAGCCTCTAGTGGCTGGCTATCAGACAGCCACTAGAGGGGTTGCTGGATTGAAACAGGCTTTTGGTCCGGTATCTGATGCTGGACTTCCTCACGCTCTGCATGAAGACATCCAGGATCAGATTTTTCCCCATAGGAAAGCAATGATTCATTGCTTTCCTATGAGAAGGTGTAATGCGCCTTTGGCATTTGCCGCGCATTCACATTAGCACCCGCTTATCACGGGCTGTCAGAGGGGGTGGAGCATCGATACGTTAAGTAAATGAAGGGTTTTTAGTGATAGTGCCAGGAATACAGCTTTGTATTCCTGGCACTATAGTATCCCTTTAAAGGAACACTATATATAGCATTAGGAATAAAAAGCATTTAGTTTTTATGTAACTCTATTCATTTCCCACTTGCCAAATGGTCTCGAAGGGTGAGTTTTACTTATCTTTTAGTCCTCGCTGCGCGTGTCTCCATGCTGCTGGCATGCTTCCTTGGTTGAAATCATAGAGCTCAATCATCTTAGCCAATGCAATGCTAGTGCGCATGTAGAGCAAAACACCGAACTGTGCCAATCTGATGGTCTCTATAAGTTTAACTATTTAGTGGGAAGTGACAGCCACTAGAGGCATTTAAACAGTGCAATGTAAACATTGCCGTTCTTGCAGGGAACGTGGTGGCGTGTACTCAGACAAGTTGGCCTAGTCTTTTGGTCTGTGGCACCTCATGACTAAAATGAGCCCCTTTCCTGCCCAGCACCTTACTTACCCATATGATGGTGAAGAATTCTCGATCCCAGGGTCCCTTTGGGCTCCACAGAAGGGGATCCTGACTGCCTCCCTACAGCAGTGCCTACCCACCTTGGCCTCCCTGTCACAGAGAACCGAGAGCCCAACAGTGTAGGCTACCACAGCTACAGTCAGAACATATTCGGACGATGGTCCTCCATGTGGAGGACCTGGATAACCAAGGCTGGCACAACAACTTAAGACTCAGAAACAGAGTAGTCTGAGCACACACTCACACCACACAAGGGATACTCTCTCCATCCTTTACGACCTAGTTGGGATATGTGGGGCGCTTACAGCTGTTGTTTTGGATACCTGGATAGCCAATGCATTCCCTCCCTATCCTGTCACACCGATGCCACAAGCAATCTCACTTTTATATTCTACACTTCAGCTCGACAGGAAGCTACTGCCCTCTCCCTTTATTGGTAAATGGGAAACTGCCATTAGAAAAACCTTGACACCAAATCAGTGGAAAAAGATGTGACCGGGTTCACCAATGTACCCTGGCGAGCAAGACACAAAAGCAGCATTTAAGGTTCTGTCACTGTGGTATAAAACACCACAACTCCTGACGAACATCAATCAGAACTTAGATGGCCTATACCGGCGCTGTCACTCTTACGCAGATAGTTCCACTATCTGAGTAAAAATTGTTTTGTCCAGCATCCAGTCACTGGTATCTCTCCAATGTCTGGAGAACAAATCCTCAGTCAACTTTGATCTGAAAACAGAATTGATAGATGTCTTTGGTGAAGTTGAAAGTAGCTGGGACCAAGGTCCCATTCCCGATTCCAGCATTAAGTACAGGTGTGGGCCAAACTTAGCTTGCCCATCCCTGGCGCAAATGTGTATCTGCCACCAGCGGAGTTTAGTCGGAACATCCACTGACATTCAGCATTTGTGAGGTCAGGCACTGATGTTGGATGACAAAGTCTGGTTCGCAATAAGCATTGCAACTAATTCCAAGGTGTTCTGTAGTGAGGCATGGCATTCTGTAGTGAGTAATGTAACAGAGGACATGCAATGTTTGCATGAGATCATCTTCAGCACTCAGTGCCCCCACTCTTAAAGTATGTGTGGTTCTCCACTTTATTGCTGGACTGTTGGTGCTTCTACATGGTGCCACTTCAAAATAACAGGTACTTGCATTTGACCAAGGCAGATGTAGTAGTCAAATTTCTCAACTGCGTGCGGCACAGATGACACCATTGTTATGTTGAAAGTTCCTGAGCTCTTTGGTTCTCCAACTCATTGAATTGCCCATGTTTGTCTTTGGAGATTTGTGCTGCATTTTATGCACCTGTTCACAATAGGTGAGGCTGAAACACCCGGATTTAATAATTGGTAGGGGATGTCCTCATACTTTTGGCCATATAGTGTAACTATCCAGGGACTACTGTCCATGGAAGCAGTGCACTTCATCAGAATCATTTCAAATCTGCTAGAAGGTTACCAAGAGGTTAACCAACTAAGTAAAGTCCATATTTGCACAGCTGGGTCAAAGTACTTAAATCCACCATGGCGGAGTACAATAGGCCAGAAAAAAGGATGATTAGATTAATAAGCAAGAACCATTACTGAGAATCCAAAGAAAGGTACAATATTTAACTACTGACCTGTTAACCACAATCCAAATGACATAGTTACATACAATTAGTGAAGCAAAATAGAAATATGAGTGTTTCAAATATATGAAAACCAGGAATGAATAGTATTTTGTATAATACAAAAATTAGGCAGATAAACCATGTAAAATCGCTTAAACAGTACCAATGATGCAGTCACATAAGCAGTATTAATACAAATGACCTGTAGATGGCATTGCAACTATATACATCAGACCAAAAGTTTAATCTACAGAGCGAAATCATGATGAAAGTATAACACATGTACTCTTATATGGTTAGTACAACCATTACAAACACCACAGCATGTTGTAGTGGCTATAATGTGAGGAGTACCGTGACCCTGTTTCTCAGTAAGAGGGCAAACCATTTTGCAATGGTTTGCGCTCTTACCTGGATCACGCCAGGCTCCTGGTCTCCTGTAATGCAGGTTTAAGACATCTGGCTTTTGCAAAGCTGCCGAAGGTGTAGACCGATCCTGCCACTGATTCATTGGCTGACCGCTCTCAGCCAGTGAATGAGCATCTGTGCATAAAAATATATACATGATTGATAATACCTAGCCGGTAATCTTTTTCCAGGCCGACTGACGACACAACAATGACGCTACATATACAGTCCCCAGGCACAGTGACCACTTCAATTCACTAAGGGGGTCATGGTGTTTAGAGTAACCCTTTAACTAACCTGTTCCTAAACGTCAATCTATAGCTACTTTCTCAATCGCATGTAAGAAGCTAAAAGTTAAAAAAAAAAACACTTCAAGCATCAAGGCTGGTGAGATAGCTCAGTGGGTGAATGCAGAATCTGTTCAACCCTTGGGTTGCAGGTTCAAATCCCAGCAGGGATTTAACTCAGCCCTTCATCCTTCTGAGGTAGCAAAAAAGAGTAGCATTAAATTGGGTAATAGTAACGATGTTGGGCTAAGGCAGGGGTTTGTGTTATGTTTTGGACTACATGTCCCTTGATGCTTAGCAAGCATTATGGGAAATGTAGTCCAAAACATCTAGAGGGACAAAGGGCTAAGGTAACATCCCCAGGAGGTACTTGAAAACCAGAGTAATCTGAATGTACCTTTCCTGGTTAAATATCTCCTCCTCCTCCTCCTCCTCCTCCTCCTCCTCCTCAAACCAAATCAGCAATCTCCACTTACTTTCTCAATTTTCTAATAAAAAGGTATTATACTAATACTAAGAACTAAAATACTACAATACTAAAATATTACAGTTATAAGGCACATTTTAATTTTACAGTACAAATAATTACCAAGCACACCAGAGATTGTAGTACAAACATAATTTTATGTCTTTAGATATATAAATATTTAATGAGAAAGTGCATAACAGAAATACAGATAGTACTCACATTACTTGAAAGCAGACTCTATTAAGTAGACTCTGTCAAGTATGAGTTAGAAAACCAGGAGTTAAAACAAACAAGGGCTTTAAACTAGCAAGGGAATTGTCTTACTGTTCTGTATCTATGAAATTAGTGTTAGCAAGATTGCTGCATGTATGTTGCATGTATGCATGCCTGGATGTACCCATTCGGGGTCCATAACTCTGTGACAGGTGTGTGCGAGTGGCTTCTCTGGATGCTCAGATTGGAGATCTCGAGAAGCAAATGGCAACACTGAGGGAGATCAACAATCTTGAGAGGAGTCTGCTGCTCACTGAGCAGAGTTTAGTGGGGACAGGTAGTGAAGTAAGAGGAGATAAGACAGATGGGGAACAGGCACATAGCTGAGTGACAGTGGGGCAAGGAAGCAGGGAGGGAGGGAATAGGAAAGGGCTAGCTTGTCCCGATTTTGTGCAACCTAGCAGATTCGCCTGTTTAAGTGAAGATGTTGGGAGCATCATCTCAGGGGTAGCTGTATTAGAGGGAGCTGTTCCTTCTAACAGCCGAGGGAACAGCCCCTCTAGTACGGGTGGGGATGAAAATGTAAGGAAGGCTAGACAGGCCGTGGTAGAGAACTCTGTCATTCGGAGAGTAGATACGTCAATCTGCCGATCTAATCGGCTCACCCGGACAGTTTGCTGTCTCCCGGGTGCTTGGGTCCGGCATGTTGCTGACAGAGTGGATGGATTACTGGGAGGGGTTGGGGATGACCCAGCGGTCATTGTCCATGTTGGTACCAATGACAAAGTAAGAGGAAGATGGAAGGTCCTTAAGAATTCAGGGAATTAGGTAGCAAGGTGGTATTCTCTGATATATTACCTGTGCCACGCGCAACTTTGGAAAGGCAGTGGGAGATTAGAGAGGTCAATGCGTGGCTGCAGCCTTGGTGCAGGAAGAAGGGTTTGGGGTTTAGTTAAGGACAGCTTTAGAATATATTGACTGACAAACTCTTTAGTGAAAAGAACACTGAGGATAAATGGAACATCTTCCAACAAATATTAGAAAGGTACATTTCTCAGTATGCACCATTGGGTAATACATATAAAAGAAACAATTTTAAACCAATGTGGCTCGATGCAATGTGTGCATCGAGAAATTAAAAATAAGAAAAGGGCATTTAACCCCTTAAGGACACATGACATGTGTGACATGTCATGATTCCCTTTTATTCCAGAAGTTTGGTCCTTAAGGGGTTAAAGCCTTTAAATCTCACAAATCAGAGGCATCCTATAAAATATATAAGGAAGCCAATAATGCGTGCAAAAAGATTGATTAGATTCGCTAAACTTCAAAATGAAAGCCAAAGAGAGCAAAACCAACACCAAAGCATTTTTAAGTACATTAATTCTAAAAAATTAAAGTGTAGGTACACCAAAAACTGGGATGTGTGGGTTAGTTAATGAAGACCAGGAAAAGGCAGAAATTTTAAATAACTATTTCTCCTCTGTATGTATTAAGGAGGAACCCATGGCAATAGATGTGCAAATGATTGCTGCTAAAAACTTGCAGAAAAATGTAATTGGCTAACTCAAGACAAGGTGCTGAAGCAACTAAATAAAGTTAATATAAACAAAGCTCCAGGGCCTGATGGTATTCATCCACGAGTACTTATGGAACTAAGTGTAGAAATACGTTAACCTCTGTTTTTAATCTTTTCAGATTATTTTCTTTCAGTAAGTGTTCCGGAGAATTGGAGGAAGGCAAATGTGGTTCCTATATTCAAAAATGGTTCAAAATCCTTGCCTGGAAATTATAGACCTGTGAGCTTAACTTCTGTGGCTGGAAAAGTATTTGAAAGGTTATTAAGGGATAATATTCAAGAATTGCTTGAGAAGAACGTGGTTATCAGCAAAAATCATCATGGTTTTATGAAACACAGGTCATGTCAAACTAACTTGATTGCATTCCACGAAGAAGTAAGTAGAAGTATAGATCAGGGTGTTGCAGTGGATGTAATCTATTTGGATTTTGCCAAGGTATATAATACAGCTCCACACAATAGTTTAGTGTTCAAACTCAGAGAAATCGGTCTAGATGAAAATTCTTGTTCTTGAGTAGAACATTAGCTTTAAAAAAAATACAAAGAGTTGTCATTAATGGTAAATGTTCAAGCTGGACAGAGGTGGCAAGTAGTGTCCCTCAGGGTTCTGTTCTGGGACCCCTTCTATTTAACATGTTTATAAATGATCTTGAAAAAAGCATTGAAAGTCATGTTTCAGTGTTTGCAGATGACACAAAACTTTGTAAAGTAGTACAATGTGAGCAAGATATTAATTTGCTGCAGAGGGATTTAGATAGACTGGGGAACTGGGCACTCAAATGGCAGATGAAACTTTTTTTTAATAATTTTTTATTGAAATTTTTTTAGTTTATCATAATTGATAGACAAGTAACAATACAAAGAAGTATTCAGTTAATATAATTCAAGCAAGCATTTGATGCAGAATCTTCTTATTTATACAGAATAAATCGAATACACAAAGAAAAACAAAAACAAAACCAAGACAACAGAAATAAACCACCACCTATAGAGAGCAGAAGGGGTTTCTTAATAATGTATTAAAGCCTAAAGATACAAAGCTTATTACCATGTAACAGTACAAAAAAGTACCAATACAAAAGGGACCCAATTAAGACCTTGAGACCATAGTTATTATTGTATATTGTTTATGTGAAGGAGAGAAGCGGACCAAAAATATATTACAGTTGAGTATTGGAAAGTTTTTGAAGCCAATTAGAGTACCATACAGTTTAAAAAAAAAAAAAAAACAGTGGTATTAGTTATAATCTCTTTTTCCATTGTTAATTGAAATATAATTTGGTCAATCAAACGGGATTTCTGAAATAAATTAGAGGACTTCCATTGTCTGGCAATATTAATTTTGGCTGCAGCAAAGCAATGAATAGCAAAGCAGATATGATCATGCGACTTTAATTGCCAATTCAAGTGTAGAAGGGCGATGACCGGGTTTTGATTGAGTTTAATAAGTGTGACTATATAAAAGATATTAAATGCCCATACCCAAAGCGGTTTGACTAATGGACAATCCCACCCTATATGAATATATGTGCCCAGGCACGAGCCACATCTCCAGCAGGTGGAATCGTATGTTTCATACATTCTTGTCAGTCTTGTTGGAGTAAAATACCATCTGAGTACAACCTTAAAGTGGCATTCAGTCAGGGTTAAGCAATGTATATATTTATTTATATTAATTAAGGAAGCTAGCCAATCGTTGAGGGGTATCACTAAATTTAATTCCTTCTCCCAGGTGTTAATCAGTTTATGGGGTATGATCCTAGAGTCATCAAGCAAGGAGATAGCAACAGAAGTAACCTTAGAAACAGTTCGGTAACAAAATAGAGTTTCTAATTTCTTGGCCAAGGGAAAAGAAGTTGGAATAACACATTTCTGTATGAAATATTTAATTCGAAGATAAGTAAATATCTCTCTAGGAGAAATATGTATGTTATCAACAATCTGTTGAAAAGACAAAATGTTATCTCCTTGCATAATGTCTGAGATACTTAGTGAATCAGTATTTCCCCACGAAGTCAATGAGAAGTCCTCTATAATACACTCCAAAATATTAAGACTACAAGATCTTGATATTAGTTGTACAATACTCAGAATTTTCTTAATTTCTGCACAGTCTTCTAAAGTTTGAAACAACGTGGATGGAAACCAACTATTTGACTCTTTCAGAATCTCTTTGAAGTCCACCCACATATAATGATATAATCTAGAAGTGTGGGCAGCTTCTGACTCTAATATAAACCATGGCTCTCGACGAACCTGTGGATCTTGAAGGGTGTAAATATGACGGATAATATTAGCGAAATAAGTATATGTAATACTAGGGAAGCCGAGGTCGCCTTGAGATAGTTTTTTAGATAACATTTTCTGGCTAATTCTAGGTCTTTTATTCTTCCAAATAAATTTGTTGAAACTTGATTGGATCATTGATAACCAAGGTTTAGGCATTTTTAGTGGGACCATAGAAAAAAGATATAGCCACTTAAGTAAGATGTAAGAATGTATAATGTTAATTCTACCTATCCACGAAGTTTCCAGATTTTGCCATTTTTTAAATTTAAGGTTCATATTTTTCATTATGATTAAAACGTTTCTCTCCATTATAATCGGGATACTTACAGGGATAGTTAGACCCAAGTAGTTTAATTCCTTATCTGTCCAGATAAATTTATAATTCTGGGATAAATTATCAATCAGGTCTAAAGGCATATTGATGGTTAAGGTTGTCGATTTTGAAATATTTAACTTGAAATTAGATATACTGGAGTATCTCTCAATTTCAGACATTAAGGGCCGAAGTGATTTTTCGGGAAAAGACAGGGTGATTAAAGCGTCATCCGCATATAAAGAAATTTTAGCATCACATAATTTTATATTTAACACCGTTAATTAATAAGTTGTTCCTGATATTAATGGCTAAAGGTTCAAGCGATAAAATATATAGTAAGGGCGAAAGGGGACACCCCTGTCTAGTTCCATTTTTAAGATCAAACCAGCATGCAGTTATATTTGGACCCACTGTTCTAGCTGAGGGGGAGGAATATAGAGCTAAAATAGCACCATGTATCCATCCCCTGAATCCGAATGCCTTCAGGACTTCACTTAAATATCCCCACCCAACCCTGGCAAACGCTTTTTCGGCGTCTAGTGACAGGGCCACAATTATTTGATGCCCATCTTCCAGGGATAAACCCAATCTGGTCAGGGTGGATAAGTTTCGATATAATGGTTTTAATTCTCTCAGCGATAATAGCTGAATATAACTTCATCTCTACATTAATTAGCGCAATCGATCTATAATTGCACGGGTCAGTACTATCCTTATTCTGTTTCAATATGGGGACAAGATTAGATTGTAACAATTCTTTTGGAATGGTATTATTTTCAGCTAATTGATTATAGAATTGAGTAATAAGGTTTAATAAATGCGACTTCATATATTTATAATATAAATTTGTGAAGCCGTCGGGCCCTGGAGTTTTATTTGTGGGGAGTCTATCTATTTGATACTTAACTTCCTCCATAGTAATTTTCTTATTTAAAAGTGCAAGATCTTGTGAGGTCATTTTTGGAATTAATGTATTATGTAAATAATTTTGAATATCCTTTATTTTAGGGTAGAGATTTAAATTCTATAATTCCTGATAAAATTGATTACATTTTTGACCTATTAGGGAAGGGGTAGAATAGACTATTTGGTCAATGACCAGTTTTTCTACCCTATTCCTCGCATGTTGGTTTCGAAGTCTTTTTGTTAAATTTTTAATTGGCTCTATTACCCGTATGGTAATTATTTAAGTTTAATTTATTTATATTGAACTTAATCTTTTCTTCCTCCTTCAAATTGATTTGTTGTTTTAAATGGTTTAAACAAATCCTCAACTCTGGAGTTGAATATTGTTTATTTAAATGGGAGCACGAATAAAATGCAATATATAAATCTTTTAAATTCTTACCATTCTTTTTCTTAAGAATATGACCCATTTTAATTAGATAGCCCCTCATAACAGATTTGTGAGTACACCAATTAATCATAGGGGAAGTATCAGATGGATTATTTTCAAACCAAAAATACTTTAATAGCTTGGACAGCTCCTCCCTATTATATTCGTTTTTAATAAGGGAGTCATTTAGTCTCCAGGTGGTACGGGACAATGGTGGATTATTGCCAAGATCAAATAAGACAAAACTGTGATCAGACCAGGGATTATCCTTGATATCAATAGAATTAAAATGAGGGATTGTATTTGAGTCAACTAAACAATAATCAATCCTTGAATAGGTACCAGGGACACTAGAAAAGTGAGAGTAATCTCTTTGAAATGGATGTAATAGTCTCCAAATGTCATATAGATTAAATTGTTTACAAATACTCTGTAATTTTTTGGCCTGTTTGTTAATTCTTTTATTATTCATAGTTAAAGATATTGTTGACTTATCTAATTTGGGGTCATTAACACAATTAAAGTCACCAGCAATAATCAGAGAGCCCTTAAAGATCTTATCAACTTTATCCATAATTAAAGAAAATTTGGCCATAGGGTCAACATTGGGGAGATATACATTGACCAAAGTATAGATCTTATTATCGATGTTACAGACCAGAATAATGAACCTGGCATCAGGATCTAATTCCAAATGTATAATATCCATTTTAAGATCTTTATTAAATACTCTTTTTTTTTTTTTTTGCCTATTAAGGAGGCGTGAATAATTATTGGGTAGTTGTCTCCACCCCATCTTTGTCTAGAATATTTAAGCCAATGGGTTTCCTGTAAAAAAGCAACTTGGATGTTGTGAACCACCAGAGAATTGTACAAGCGATTTCTTTTCTTATCGGTATTAAGCCCCTGGGTATTTATAGATAGTGTCTTCAACATAGAAAAGCATGAATATTATCAAATGGAAAGCTCCTGCTCAGACTAGGAAACAACACATAAAGAAAAGAAAAAAACAACTTAAAATAGAAACGCTTTGATGGTGGAATGTATACCAGTCCATCATCAAGGCACAACAAACAACTATATGGAAATATAAAACTAATGAATCCATTAATGCCCATAAGGGTACAATGAAAATAATGTAGTATTACTACACCAGAGGGGGGACTCAGTAGCGTGACCGCGGAGCCTAAGTTCGGGGGACAATCTCCCGTTATTATATACCTTAATTATCTTTATGGGAAATAAATCCATAAACGAATCACAGCTGGTCAAGTAATTCTAAATCCAGAACAAATATGTCTATCTTCATAGACTAACAAATTTCAGAACATACCTTAATACCACAAAAGTTACATGAGAATACCTAGTAGCATATAGGGCCACTAAATCTGGGATTCGTAAACCCCCAAAAAAAAACCTATATAATATGTATTATAATACAGTAACATTTTCCTTTCTTACAGTTACTTTACCTATTATTATCTCACTCCTATTACTATATCCGTGCCTTATTCGCATTACGGCTATTCAACCAAAACTTGTGAACATGTCTTAAAGAAATAATCCAACGTGTGACCCATCAGTAACTTCACTAGTAATAAAATGAGGTGAATTTTCCTTATAGTGCATTCTCTATAATTTCTAATTATCTATCTATGACATTGTGCCCTATCAAACACTCAAAAATGAGTTATTTAATTATTTTACGTTTCCCTATAATATACCAACATTTATATATAGTTACTTCAACATAGTTTATCTTATTGGTGGACATTAAACACCATCACAAATAATAAAGACTAGTGATCATCCCTTATAAAACAATAAAATTAAACATATATAAGAATTAGATCTAGATCTTCTGGCATATATCACATCAATTACTGCGCTACTGAGCAAATGGAGGAATTTTTCCTTATAGTGCATTCTCTGATCATTCTAGTGAACTTAACCTTAACATTGTGCGCTGTGTGTTATAAATTTGTTTGACTTTTCACTATAATACAGCAAAAAATTATGTAATATTAATTCAACGTAAGAGAGGGAAAAAAAATTATATATATATACAATCAATTTAAATATCTACACCAAATTTTTGTTTCTTTTCAACCGTTCCGTTTATTTCACATTTGAATCAAACACTTCTCTTTTACCCTCATGTATCAATCTTAATTTAGAAGGGAAAAGCCACCAATATCTTATATTTTGAGTTCGTAAAATTTGGGTGGCAGAGCTAAACTTTTTACGTTGGGATCTGGTTTCATATGATAAGTCCTGGAACACCTTGACATTCTGGAAAGGGCCCGAAGAAACCGGATTTAGTCTGGCAGCTTTTAAAATCGATTCCTTGAAATCAAATGCGAAAAAACAAACCATGATGACGTGAGGTAAGTCATTCTGAAGTGATTGCGGTTTAAATAGTCTATGACACCTTTCAATTGGTTGTTCTGATGAATTATATGTAGTTCCCAAGGCGGATATATATTCTATCACAATTTGTTTAACATTGTCCCAGGGGTGTACCTAGAGCATTTGGCACCTGGGGCGGATCCTGTGCTTGGTACCCCCTTACCCCCCCCCAAAAGCCCCGCCCCCAGCACCAGTTTGGCTCCGCCTCCGATTTTGCTTAGCTCCGCCTCACTTTTCCTCTGTGCGGCCATGGGGCACTGTGAGGCCACAGCTCACACAGCCCCCTCCAGCCAGGGCCGGTGCAAGGATTTTTGCCGCCCTAGGCAAAAGTAAAGTTTGCCGCCCCCCCATGTGACATCACAATGCCTCACCCATATAATTTTCCATGTTATCTAACGCCAGTGCTGCAGTGCCGCCGTGTTTACATTAAAAGGCCTGCAGGGAAAGGCTATAGACACCAGAACCACTACATTAAGCTGCAGTGGTTCTGGGGACTATAGTGTTTCTTTAATGTGAGGTAAATTAGAGATTAGTGCCACGAAAAATATACTAGATTGCCTACTTACAACCAGATGAGGATGATGATGGGCTCTAGCTGAAGTCTGGCTCCACTGGTCTGGTGTAGAACAGGCTCTCTGGAGGCTGTTTGTAACTGTTCTGGGAGAACGGGAAGCAGCTCCATTTTTTGGGAGCCCTTTACACAGCTCAAGTTCTGGGTCCCAGGGTCCACCTTCATGTTTCACCAATGAGTTTGTTCACAGGGGGTGGAGTGTGTAGGGGATGTCCTGACATGTGTGTAAGGAATGCATTGTGTGAATCTGTGTTTGTATGTGTAAGGGCTGCAAGGTGTGTTTCTGTGTATGTACGGGATGCATTGAGTGTGTGTAATGAATGCATTTTGTGTTTCTGTGTGTGTAAGGGATGCATTGTGTGTAACGGTTGCATTGCTTGTGTATGTGTGTCTGTGTGTGTAATGCAGTGTGTGTAATGCATTGTGTGTTTTTCTGTGTGCAAGGGGTGCATTGTGTGTGATGAATGTCAATCTCTCCCCCCCTCCAATTTCCTTCTCTCCCCCTCCCAATTGCTTTCTTTATCCCCCTCTCCCAATCTTTCTTTATCCCCCCTCAAATTTCCTTCACCCCTCCCAATTTCCTTCTCCCCCCTCTCCAATTTCCTTCCCCCCTCCCAATCTCTCCTTATCCCCCCAATCTCTCATTATCCCCCCTCCCAATCTCTCCTTATCCCCCTCCCAATCTCTCCTTATCCCCCCATCCAATCTCTCCTTATCCCCCCATCTCTCCTTATCCCCTCATCCAATCTCTCCTTATACCCCCATCTCTCCTCATCCCCCATCTCTCCTTATTCCCCCATCTCTCCTTATTCCCCATCTCTCCTTATTATTTCCCCCATATCTCTCCTTATACCCCATCTCTCCTTATTCCCCCCCATCTCTCTTATTCTCCCCATCTCTCCTTATTCCCACCCATCTCTCCTTCTCCCCATCTCTCCCTTATTCTCCCCATCTCTCCTTATTCTCACCCCCCATCTCTCCTTTATTCTCACCCCCATCTCTCCTTATTCTCACCCCCACTTTCTCCTTATTCGCACCCCCATCTCTCCTTACTCCCCATCTCTCCTTACTCCCCCAATCTCTCCTTATTCTCCCCCCCCACACCTTTAACAGTAGCGTGGCCGAGCCCTGTATCATGGTCCGCGGGTACAGGGAGCTTTTGTTTCCTGTACCCAGCCGGACTAACAGGAAGTGCACACTTCCTGTTAGTCCGGCCGGGTACAGGAGACAGATGCTCCCTGTACCCGCGGACCAATAGAGGGCTCGCCCACGCTACAGAGAGGGAGTGACAGGAGGGGGCGCTGAGCGCTTCCCTCCTGTCAGCCCCTCTCCTCATGCTGTGCCCGGGCGGTGCGCCCTCATGGACACACCGCCCAGGCAAAGCTGCAGCCGCCTGAGGCTCTCTACAGAGCGCTCGGGCAGCTGCAGCATGGGGGGGCCGGCGCTCCTGGCGGCACCCCCTCCTAAAGCACCCCCCACCCTGGTGGCACCCGGGGCGGACCGCCCCCTCCGCCCCCCCCCTTAGTACGCCACTGCATTGTCCTGAGTTCCCTTCTCCGGCAAATTTCTGAAGCGCAGATTTTTTCCGCCTAGAACGATCTTCCAAATCGCTCACTTTAAATTCGAGGTCTGAGATTTTGCGGAGTGCCATTTGGTAATCATCGTTCAGGTGATTTACTTGAAGGTCCATATCTTTTAATTTAACCTCAAAACCATTTTGCTACCAGGATATTTATTTCCATTTTTATATCTGATTTTATTTCTGTAGCCACTACAGCCAGTTCAGGTTTTATCTTGTCTAAATTGGCCTTTAAACTAGTATGTAACAGAGAAATAGTAATTAATTCCTTGTCAGGATTTTTTATACCTTCTGACTCTGTATTCTCTGAACTGAGATCCATATCAGTCATCCTATGCTTTAGTGTCTTGTGCTGCTGAGGAGAAAAATAAGTATTTATCTTGTGCATTTTCTTGTAAAGAGTCTTTTTTGTCTTTCCTCATAGAGGATTTTGTTTCATATGACTTTTTCATGGCCGTAGTTATCGTGTCCAAATGGTTAAATGGCTTTAAAATACACAAAGTGGCCTCAAAACGGCTAGCAAGTGTATATAACTTAACAATTGCAAGAGAGAAGGTCGAAAAAAGGCTCACTCAAATAATTAAATAGTGGCACTTAACTCTAACAGCCTGGACCGCTGTATAGTATGTGTAAGTTGTCAATTTACAGCTATTTTTAGCCCAGCTCTTCAACAGCAACAGTGGCGGCTGATAACCGTCATGGTGGATACATCAACCCAACTAGCTGCAACTGCAGCAGCACAAGGCACTGACCGGACCGGACCGGAGCCAGCAGCAAGACACCCGCAGAACACAGCAAGGCAAGGCAATCGCTATCCGGTGTGGGGTTCTGGCAAAACCAAGAGCGGGTCCTTCCAGGCAGAGAGAGGAAAAAGGCCGCGAAGTAAACTCCGTTCACGCTAGGTCTTGGCGGGTCTCCCCTCCTCTTCCGTCATCACGGCGCACAAGCGTCAGCGGCAGGCTTATGCAATGTATGATCATATAATGTAACTAAATCCCCATACTTTGCATATATAGTGCTTAGTTATGTCTCCTCTTGTTTTGCATATCATATCTTGTCTTGTTTTAGTTAGTACTCCCAGTCCATGTACAGTCCTGTCCTGTCCTGCCCCTGTTTAGTTAATGTTCCC
>OW240914.1:291939711-292139867 GCA_933207985.1 Pelobates cultripes
TGGAACTGATAGCAGGCTCTTTTGCTATCTACAGTCTGGCCAAACATCTCCCCAATCGGTTTATTCTCGTGTGGATGGACAATATCTCCACAGTTCAACAGATCAATTGACTTTGAGAAGCATGGTCCTACGCCAGTTGCCAGCTTCTAACTTTCTTCAATTTGCTTCAAGATCAGGATTTCACAGTGGTAGACACCTTCATGCAGGTTTAGCTACTTAAGGTAGTGAATGACTGCAAGCGTACTACATCATATTCGACTACAAAGAGTGTCACTCCTTCTGATCATCCTGCTCTGGGACAGCCAAGCTGCGTTTCTGGATATATTAGAATTGACTTACCAAGACTCCCTGTTAATTCTGTCGTTTCAACTTCCTCTTACCAAACCGCAAAGGAATCAATATGCTCTTATTTTCCATGACCGCCTACATCTGGTGGCTTAGGCACTTTCGGCGGGGTCCCAGGAATACGAATATGCTAGTGTCAGGATGGGGCTGTGGCCCAACACGCAGAATCAAGTCAAACACAAACACAAAGTGTAGGCTAAAGTTGATAATCGTATTACTGGGCCTTAGAATTGTTGGATTTAACGTATAAAGAATAGTCAGAAACAAAGTGGAAATCAGGGACACAGACATGAGCATAAACAAGATAAAGCCAAAGAAATAGGGATATTTGCAAAAATAGAAAAAGAAACCGCACTCAATTCACTACAAACACAGGGTGCTTAACGGAACCAAGGGTCCGCACAAGCCGATAAGATAATAGATACCAGTATTAGAGAGAAGATCCAGGCACTCCAATGTGCTCAGACACCTTTATTAGAACATGTGAAACACTACAACAATTTGACCCCAAATGCCCAGCAAATTGGCCAGAAAGGGTCCTATAACCCCAGAACGTGCGTGCATGTCAAAAAAGAGAGGCGCTGTGGATTAGGTGAGTGACCTCTCTCTCCTGCAGCGTGACCGCACTGATCTGGTGCAGTCACATAGCTGTGCCTTATCAGGCACCTTTACACATGGGTCTCCTGGAGTGGTTGGTGCCTGGTAAGGGACATTGACTCCAGCAGTTCTAAACTTTTTATCCCACTTATTTTCTCTGGGGAGAACCTATCGTTCCGTCAATGTGATGTGGTTAGCTATCTATCTCAACTGCTCATATTCAAGGATTCCAGCAAGCCATGCCTCCCTGGAACGTATAGGTCTCTGTGTGAGTAGTTACTATGCAATCAGCTATAGATGTAGGTATGTACTGGATGCTGAATAAAAAGTTAACTGAAAGCCAAGTTTCAGAGTCTAAGTAATATTTGGAGACAGTAACCTACACAAGGTAATAAACCCAGCACTGAATGTTATGATCGCGGCCACATGGGAAACATAACCGCTGGTGATGAGGATTTGTGATTGGATCCTACAATGGCTCTTATTATTATTATTGCCATTTATATAGCGCCAACAGATTCTGCAGCGCTTTACAATATTATGAGAGGGTGGATTTAATTATAAATAGGACAATTACAAGAAAACTTACAGGAACGATAGGCTGAAGAGGATCCTGCTCAAATGAGCTTACAGTCTTTAGCACCTTGACTGTGTTTGGACCAGACACACCGAAAAATGGGACACGGGTTAAATTATGAGTTGTATTGTACAGCAATAGCACAGGTGCTAATAAACAAGTGACCGTTTTCCTGACAACTATAGGTCCAATGACTAACAACACATTAAGGGATATTCTCTCAACAGACAAACCTATTGTTAAACCCCTGGCTGAACCAATCTCTGTATTATCTGAAAAACTACCAAACTACTAAACCACTAGAGACAGCAGAACGGTTAACATTTTGCACATGCAAATAACTGCAGAATGAGAACATCAAAACTTATGTCAATGTTTTAAATAAAGTAGCAAGTTCTACAGATATGGAGATTATTTGAACACTGCCTTGTGTGATATATTTGCGATTGGAATACTGGAATCTACAGTACACAACAGACTGTTAACAGAAGATGATTTGACATCAAAGTGAGTTATAAATATAGCTACAGTAATGAAATTTGCTACTAAAAATGCACAAATGCATCATGGCTCTGCTAAAGCAGCATGTGATAAGGAAGAAGTGGATATTTTTTGTACCAGTATGTGCCTAAATAAGCAACACCGACAACGTGACAACAAGTACCTCAAACAGCGTGTTATAGATGTGTCTACAAAAGTTACAAGCAAATAACTTCAAGTTTAAGTAAAGCACCTGCTATGTATGTGAAAAGATGGCTCATACAAAAAGTGTATGCAAAAATTCCTCAGATAGCAATAAGACACGGCATGCTTAAATTTTCATGTTAACCCCTTAAGGACCAAACTTCTGGAAAAAAAAGGGAATCATGACATGTCACACATGTCATGTGTCCTTAAGGGGTTAAACCCTTAAAGCGGCACTGTCACCATCTGGGGATTTTGGTGAATTAAAGATTTACTTACCTGAACCTGTTCCTAGTGGGTGCTGCCATTTTGTTCCGATGTGTCCACTTGAGCTCTGACATCATTGCAAATGTTTTAGATGGGCAAGTATGAGTGTTAACAATATTGGAAATTTGACTCAGTTACAGTCTGCTGTATGTATGTATGTCTGGAAGTCTTATCAGGGTATATACCTCTGTGGTGAGCAAGTGTCTCCTCTTGAAGCTTCAGATTGGAGATCTGGAGAAGAGGAAGGGTGTTGCCAGTCCTGATTTTGTACACACCAGCAGATTTGCCTGCTGACTGAAGATTTTGGGAGTATCAGCTCAGGTGTGGTTCTGCTGGAGAAAGCTGCTTCTTCTAACAGTCAGGGGAACTGCTCCTCTACTATGCAGGGGCAGACTGGAAACAGAAAGCAGCCCTGGAAAAAAAATAATTCCAGCCCTCTGATTCATTGTGTCACATTGTATGCTTGTATTTTTTATATGTATGTGCTTTGGAAGACTTTTGCTCCAGATGATCGATTTCGCTCCAGCTGATCCATGGGTGTTATAGTGCTGCAAATGGGATAGACAACAGGTGGAAATTATAGGAAATTAGCAAGACACCCCCAATAAAGGAGTGGTTCTGCAGGTGGTGACCACAGACCACTTCTCAGTTCCTATGCTTCCTGGCTGATGTTTTGGTTACTTTTGAATGCTGGCCGTGCTTTCACTCTAGTGGTAGCATGAGACGGAGTCTACAACCCACACAAGTGGCTCGGGTAGTGCAGCTCATCCAGGATGGAGCTGTGGCAAGAAGGTTTGCTGTGTATGTCAGTATAGTGTCCAGAGCATGGAGGTGCTACCAGGAGACAGGCCAGTACTTCAGGAGCCGTGGAGGTGGCCGTAGGAAGGCAACAACCCAGCAGCAGGGCCGCTACCTCCGCCTTTGTGCAAGGAGGAACAGGATGAGCACTGCCAGAGCCCTGAAAAATGACCTCCAGCAGTCCACAAATGTGCATTTGTCTGCTCAAACTGTCAGAAACAGACTCCATGAGGGTGGTATGAGGGCCTGACGACAACAGGTGGGGGTTGTGCTTACAGCCCAACACCTTGCAGGACGTTTGGCATTTGCCAGAGAACACCAAGATTGGCATATTCGCCACTGGCGCCCTGTACTCTTCACAGATCAAAGCAGGTTCACACTGAGCACATGTGCCAGACGTGACAGAGTCTGGAGACACCGTGGAGGATGTTCTGCTGCCTGCAACATCCTCCAGCATGACCGGTTTGGCAGTGGGTCAGTAATGGTGTGGGGTGGCATTTCTTTGGGGGGGCCGAACAGCCCTCCATGTGCTCGCCAGAGGTAGCCTGACAGCCATTAGGTACCGAGATGAGATCCTCAGACCCCTTGTGAGACCATATGGTGGTGCGGTTGGCCCTGGGTGGCAGGAACAGGGGACAAAGGGACTGGAGGTCCGTTTCTGCAATACGACTCCTGGGAGGGGACACTGTCATGTGTGGTGTACGCCTGTTGCATGGGGTTTTACATAAAAGCTGAGTGTGGGAAATAAAGTGTTGTTGTACCTCCAGATCTGTGTCTTGTCCAGTTACTGGGGGAAAATGGGTCTCTTTACACTTTACATGGTTCCTGTTGCTGAAGGAAGGGAATTAGCAGCGATAACCATTCGGTATACCAGGCGGTCCGCTACAACTGGTGGCAAGCGGTGGGATTGCACTTCCCAGCCAAACAGAGCCAGTGTTTGTGCACCGAACAGGCCCATGGACTATACAACGTTAAGGAAGCAAGCCTTACAAGATTTAGTAGTAGCCAGAGGGCCATCGGCCAGCACTCGCAACAAGGCTGAGCTGATCGCCACCCTCATGGAGGACGACCGGCTAAACAATGAGGCAGCTGCACCACAACCTGAGAGTGAAAAGGGATGCTCTGCGCCAAGAAGTGGCTTGGCGCCTGGAGCTGTTGAAAGAGACTCCCTCAGAAGAAACCATGACTAAGATTCTCTCCGAGGCACAAGCATATGTACTGGCGCAAAAGAATGGAGCAAACCCCATGCAATCCGATGAACGATGTGAGGGAGAAAGACCCCTGGGAAGCCCTGCAGCCCCGGCAAAGAAGCACAAGTTACCCTTCGACGCCTTCAAGGATTTCAAGGATGCAGAGAAGGGACACAGACTGAAGCCACTCCTCCAGACAGCACTACTTCAGGGCCGGGACTTCAGCTCCTCTCCCGCGATTCGTGCGCCTAGTGCGCACACCTTGTTTTGCCGTGCGGAGCAGCGAGACTTAAAAACAGTTTGGGGGCGCACACGCTCGACGCATTATTGGCAAGGTTAGATGCCGATACCGATAACTTAGGAAAACGTGAATGTCGGCCGATAATATCGGTTAATCCGATAATCGGTCGATCCCTAGCAGTCGCTCTGAACAACATTCAGGCTGAGACTGTGGCCAAAGCCCTGATGCGAGAGTTCTCCAGGATGAGTTTTCCCTGGGAGATAATCTCGGATCGTGGCACTCAGTTTACTGCCGAGATGACCAACCAGCTGTGGCATTAAACCAATCTTAAGCACACCACCCCCAAACTAACGGTTTGTGCGAGCACTTCAATGGCACGTTGAAGCAAATGCTCCGTACCAGAGACTCACAGAGACTGGGAGAGTCTCACATCTCCTGTTCGCATATCGGGAGGTGACACAGGAACCCACAGGACTCTCCCCACTCCCCTCTGGACTGGTGGGGGTTATCCCAGTCCCCGTTGGCGCATCTTACCTTCCCGTTACATCTATCTTTCAGTCTGAAGATCCAGGGGCCACGTGGTGAGTCCATAATGGAGAGCTGGGATTGGTGGAAAACGCTTTAAGGTGAGATTTGATGAAGTCTGTGAAAGGTTCTGGTTCTAAGCAGCAGACCTCCCTCATCACTCTAAGAGACATGTCGGAGGTACAGGTGGTTGAGGTGGGGAACCATGGGGAGTTGCATCCCTCCCGAAGTCCACCTGCCCGGAGGGTGTCAGGATTACAGAATGATCCAGCACGTAGAATTGTGTAACACAGAGGACTGATAGGTAACGTATACCTGACCTTAGAATGGCCGGACTAACGTACCAAAGAATAGTCAGGAATAGCCAAGGTCAAGGGAAACAGAAAGAGACACAACGATAAGAAAAAACCAGGAGTCAGGGATGCCAGAAAACAGGGAAGTCAAAAACAATGCAAAAGTCAAATAACCAGAATTACCAGAATCAATAACGCGATCTCGGACAACCACAAGGGAAACCACGACAGGGCACTGAGCAGGATGAGAACTGGGCCTAAATACCCCTCCCCTAGGTCTGATAGACTATAACCGGCCTTTGACCCCAAAGGCAGTTACCAGGTTTCCATTTGCATAATTGCTGCTCAGCATTAACCCTTCTGTGGACTTGGTTGCTGCTCGGCACAACTTTTCCTTTGTGGACAGTAAATGTCATGGACCACATTTTTATAAGCGGATGAATATGTGACAGAGGGCTCTTCATGCTAAGGAGTTCGTGCGGACTCATGATTCCGCAACCAGGAGTGAGCGAATCCTTGGACACAGGGCTACAACCCTCATCAAGGCCTGGGCTCAAGGTGATGAGCGGTTCTGGTGCAATGGGACTTACCTGGCTATCGCTTGTCTTACTCTGCAACACATGGAGAGGACTCCTGAAGAGCTTGTGACATCGAGAGAGTTGATCCTTGAGGGTTCTATGAAATGCCAACCCCTACCAACTACGCTTGAGAGCATGAAGCATCAATCCACAACCATGGACAATGCTCTGCCCGTGGTGGACATAGGGTGAACGAAGACACTGAGTCACAACTGAGTCTCCGATCACAAACCCCCCCTAATGCCCTGGGGTTAAAGGGCATAGTAAACGATGGAGCACCGCTCCCAATACCACTAGCTTATGGAAGTCACATCGCCACGCTAAGCAGCCATATTGGGCTAAACCTTGTATATACATAGACGCCCACGCTCCACATCACACTCCATCTAAAAATAGAGGACTTCATGACACCCAGCCCTTACATCATGACACAACCTAATCGACTCGACCACTCAAAGGGAGGTGGCTTAAAAGCCCAAACCCTGTACCAGTGACACACTAATCACCCAGGTGCTGAACCATTGCACCGCTCTCCTTAGTCTCCACACACACCCATGGTAAAGGCGGTCGACTCGTTACAACCAATCAGCCCGTTAACAAAAATGTGCATTGTTTGTTTTAGCTAAATTGCAAAATGTTTGGAGTACAGTTATCTTGCTATATTTTATGCATATGCTGTTGTGGCAAACCCAGACAAGTATGTATCTCTAATAATGCATTGAAAAATAAATAATTTTTTAAAAATCATGGGAGGTGTAGTCCAAAACATCCGGAGTGCCAAAGGTTGCCTATGCCTGCCCTAGTTCATATTTTGATATGATGAGCTGCTGTAATGCTTTAAAATGAGTCTAGCCTTCTAGTTTGAAAAAAAATAAAAATCTAAATTGACTTTCTCTTTAAACTTCACATACCTGATAGAAGTATACCTGAGGGTATTGCTGTACCTAGAATAAGTAGCTAAGCAACATATTAAATATTATACTGCAGTAATCAGCAGGAATGTTACAAAATACAAATCAAATAATAAACGTGTGTGTAAAAAAAGTAATGAAAAAAGTTGATAACCACTACAGCTGTGATGAAAAAATCAACGCACAAGAATGTTGAAAATATATGATTTTAAACGGGTAATTAAAAATGAAGAACAGCTAAAATATTCTAAATTGAGACAAACGCCAAGAATCAAAATACGGTTTAACCACTTAAGGACACATGACAAGTGTGACATGTCATGATTCCCTTTTATTACAGAAGTTTTGGTCCTTAAGGGGTTAAAAAACTAAAATGGGTTTATCTCAAACTTGTTCCTTCAACATCCACATATAGTTATACCTTGCTATGGTATACAAAGGGGGTATAGATTTACACAGAAGATAAAGCGAAGTCCAATTGTTGAGGTTGGCATGCATCAGTTTTAGAAAATACGAAGAAAAACTGCAACATGTATGTGAAAAAGCAAAGAATTTATGAGACAAGCCAATTACTCTATTAAAATTCAACCTTTAAAGGGTTTATCTGGGGCTTGTCTTGGTACATTTGACCCAATAATTTTAAAAGTTACTCTCCTTTTCATCTGTTCCGCGGAGTTGTTTAGTGGGTTACCCTCTTGCTGCAAGCAGACCACTCCAACTTCAGAATGAAAAGCTCCAATCAGTAGTATTTCAATCTGGTCACAGATCTACCTTAATTCACTTTCAGCCTAGAATGGTTTCAACTGCTTTTTAAATTGATGGCAGCCATAATGTTTATGAGTATACAAATAAAAGTGAGTAAATTGTACACAATAAATTTATACACAGAAATGGAGTAAAAATGATGATGCAATCTACAAAAGAAAGGAACAAACACACATAGTGTTTTCTGCAAATCACAATATTCCAAAGTATATGTGTGGAATATAACTCACAAGAGTAGAGAAATATTAGGCTCTATATAGAAGATTCCAAAGGTGCCTCTACAAGTTTGGATGATTACTCAGATCAGGACCACAAGATCTCAGGGTGCAGCAATCGATTCCAAACTTTAGTGTATAAAACTAATTAAAAACAAATAAAATATGTAGGAAACAAAAGTACTAATAAGCAGTGTAAAATAGCAGCCCAAAGGCTCAGACATAAGTCACCACGTAAGTAGTCCACAGTATAGTCCCAAAGTGTATAGTGCAAATGTGTTTCAACTTCAAAAGGAGTCTTCTTCAGTGCTAACCAGCATCCGTAAATGCATTTCAGCTCCATAAGGAATCTTCTTCAGTGCTAACCAGCATCCGTAAATGCATTTCAGCTCCATAAGGAATCTTCTTCAGTGCTAACCAGCATCCCTGAACGTGTTTCAACTCCTAACTAAGTCTTTTTCAGTGCTAATCAGCACTATTATTGGTATAATGTTGATGAGTGTGCACCATTTAGAGAATCTGGCTGTGTTTTAGCATGGGTTGAGCTGAACACCCAGCTTGCACAGTCTTAACTAGGATCTGGCTTTCTCCAGGGAGGAGAGAGAGCCTTCCCTATTATGTGCGTGGTGTTCGTACACCAGACAAACAAAATAGACAAAATTAAACTAAGCAACCTGGTACTAAGTATTTTGGGCTGCTGAAATGCTCTGTGCATGGTCCCAGGGTCCTGACATCATTCAGCACTGTGCAAACTCTAATGTTTCACTCTCATGTTAAGTGTGATGGGGACATTTCCTTGGTGTCCCCAGAACATGGGACAGCCTCGTACTGGACTTCCTCATGGAATCTCAAGTATTCTCCTCCCAATGTCCACAATTTCACTCTTTTACTTTTGGCAATAGACTTTTTATTTTTTTCATTATCTGGTAGGGCGTTACACTAAATGCCCCCTATGGATGAGCCACCACTGGTCTTGCCAAAACTGGGACTGCTTGAAGGAATGCACTTATTAAGGCAGTTGACGCACTTTGTAGTGGTTATGGTATTAGTATGCTGCGGGGTCTGTCCATTTTTTTGTGCTTAGCCTACAAATGCAAACAAAATATGGACAGAAAATACAAAATGGCAAGAGAGGGGTCATGCCACAAATGCGTGGGTGATTCCCCATTCTTTGCTAAACAACTCAAAAATTGATTTACATAGAACTAGGAGACTGAGCCCATAGCCTACTAGCACCATAACCATCACAACAGGCTGTAGACTTTATCATGCTTTTGCCAATGATCTAAGCTCTGTATTGGTAACATAAGCTCCTACGAAGGAACTTCTGGGTCTCAGAAGATTGTAGTGGAGCCAGGGAGTGGCACTTGGGGGAAGCTGTTCAATAGGGGGGCACCAGAACAATCCTGGCACCATGACCTCTACAGTGAGCTGCAACAGTTAGGATGCTTGGAGTGTTCCTTTAATTTATTGAAATTAATAAATTTTACTAGAAATATCCAACCTTCTCTGAGGCCTCAAGTACTTGTGACATTTATAAGCTACTGATGAAGATAAAAAAGAGAAGAAAAATAGGTGTGCCGTGGAAATGTTTCTCTCATTTAAAGGGACACTCCAGGCACTAAAACCACTACAGTGAATTTAACCTCGGGTTCTCCGGGTACTGCTCGCCACTTCTACTACAGCTCGATGAGAGCTGTGTCCAGTGCTACAAGGCCTTATTCATTGGCTGAGAGCAGAGAGATAACAGCTGTACTAGAGACAAGGAACGGCATCGGACTGACCCCAGGTAAGACAGTTTGCGTGCTAACTGGGCACCACCAGGATACTCATGACACCATAACCACTACAGTTCACTGTTTCAAGTGCTCCTTACAGTGTGTATCCTAATCCAAAAATTGTTGGAAACAATTGATATAAAGTACGATATTTGGAGCAATAAGGAAAACATTTCAGTCATTGAAAGAAATATGTGTTGATGAAGCAATGAATGAACAATTGTTTGTAAAGTAAATAAATATCAAGCACACCAAGGTATAAACCAAGCCTACACATCACACCTCAAATGTGTGGGAGCCTGGACTTCCTGTGTGACTCGTTTACAATTCCGATTAATTAAAGGGACAGTTTACGCATCGCATAGCACTATAACAACTTAATCGAAATGAAGTAGTTATGGTGACAGGACGCCTCGGGCGCGTTCTTAACTGACCGCTATCAGCCACTCCGCACTTCCTGAATCTGAAATTTCAACGCTAGAGGAAACTTCAGGGTTAAACCGTTAGAAAATGGTCTAAACGCTTTACGTTAAGAATGTGCCTGGGGGTCAGGGGGGGGGGGCGGGCTCCTAGTACTATAACAACTTAATTTAGATGAAGTTGTTTTGGTGCCTGGCGTGCTCTTTTATCTCCAGCTTCCCTTTAAATTAAATAGGGGATATGATTAACTTGAGAGATATTATTAATATTAAAACTAATTTACATATAAAACACTGCACAGTTGTTAGTGTGACATGTGGTGCCTGAGGGGTTAATGACTTGGATTTACCAGGGACCTCTCACGTGCTCAGTGAATGCTTGACGTCACGTTCCATTTCCTCAGGTAAATGCTCAGCTCAGCAGAACACCTGGCTCCTCCCCATCCCCCCACAGACAAGGCCCCGCCCCCTTCACACACACCTTTGGCTGTGGCGGTTACGTCACTGGTCCGCTGGCTGTAAAGACAGGTGAGGGCGGAGTCAGTCAGGAGGAGGAGGAGGGGGAGAGGCTGGGCTGGAAAGGAAGTGTCTCATACTCTCAGAGGCAGCCGGGCAGCTCGCACACGGAAAGCTGGAGGGTGACAGGCGGTGTGGTCGGGGCTGTAACATGTTACCCTCAGCGGTGAGAAGGTGGCTGAACAGACCCAAGGTGAGCAGGGTGCTCTGAGCTGGCTGGAAGCTTGGATTCTCAGTACTGAAAACTTTATAGAAAGTTTACTCTAAAGTAGTAAAACTACTTTCCCTGTGATGCCATGGGTCTGCCTGAGTAGAATGGGAGTGGGAAACATTACCACAAGTCCAATTTTATGTATAGCATAGCCCTAGTTAACTTTTCATATGCTAGCTTTTGTGTGGCAAGGAATCACGGGAGTTGTAGTTTTAGCACAGCAGGGGAGTGCTAGATCCACTTGGTTCAATCATGATGGGAATTCACATGATCACTTCCTATAGTGAATAATCCCCTGGAAAGCAGTTTCAAGTTGTAATGAGCTAATTTTGGCCATTTTGCTCACTAAACACCCAAATGTTTTATTTTATATTTTGTTAATTTGGCATCAGTAGCCCATATTTTGAAGTTCAAATTTCACTGCAATTTGGTAACTTGTGCTGTGTTCTTTCCTCATTCCAAGTGTTAAAGGGCTAGATTGTCATTCTATCTTTACTTCCTTTTATACTTGTGTTTTAAAAATATATTTTCTTGATCAGCGATTACATTACCTTAATACTAAATTTTTTTTTTCTCATTCCAAGTGTTATAGGGGTTGATTATTGGTGCCTCTCTAACTGTACTCTTATACTTGTGTTTTAAAAAATATTACTTTTTTTTTCTTTTTACTCAGAGGTTGCAGTGAGAATACAAAATAGTCACTGTTTAATTGATTTACCTAAAATGAAGCTTTACGTTTAATTGTTTTTTAATTGGGATTATAACTAGAAATGGCTTGCAAAACCTGCCGATCTCTTGTCTACAGCCTTTACAAACCTCCCTCTGCGGTTGTCCAGACTTCCCAATGCAGCTCAATGAAAAATCCGTGCAAGGCAGGTGACCTGTGCAATTTCTGCCCTTTGAGTTTAGCTCCACTGAGCCAACCAAACCGGGAAGTAACAAAACATGTGTTTCGAAGCAAGACGGGTGTAACAAGCTTAATTTTATAAAAGTGTTACTTTCTATTGAAATCTGCACTTTTTGCAAAATTAGGGGAAACTCACAACACTTCTCAGCAAGCTAAAATGCTTTAGAGGTCTGAAGTGTTACTTCAACCCAGGGGTGGGGAGCTTTCAGCACTCAAGATGTTTTAGACTACATCTCCCTTGATGCTTTGTGAGCATTATGCGAGATGTGGTAAAAAAAACAAAGGTTCCCCAACTCTGCTTTAACCCTTTAGTACATAGGTGAGGTGAATCCCTTGTTATTGCGGCAATTCTTTATCTTTTATTGTGACAATCCTAATTGTCCTAATCATTGATCCACAAGGGTTAATAGAGTATTCTAATGTATTGAGATGTAGATTAAACAAGCAACTATTGTATAGACAATCAATCTATGAGATTGGGAAAAAAGTAGTTGCAGGTTAAAAGGTAAAATATTTTTTGGAGCTCATCATGTAATAAGTGTGTGTATGTATTGTAAATGATTTCTAGAGCATGATCATCTCAAGATCGAAGTTCTCTGGACTGACTAATTATCAAGTGGTTTTTTGATCACCCCCAATCACCAAGTGGGTAGGTGGATGGAGGTAATCCTTAAATCACAGGCGCAACTTCTGGTAACAAATGCTGTCATGTGCAATGTATGATTCATATTTAGAGGATATGATGAATACTTAATTTTTAAATTTCTCCCTTCTTTGACTATTTGCATGCCTGACTTATTAACTAGCCAGCCCGAAAGTGCACTGTTTTTGTTTGCCCTCTATGTAAATAGATTGCCTTTTAAAACACGTTCGCTGTGTCAATATTTATTTTGTTAAATGGCAGATCTATTGGAATTCTGTATAAAGAGCACTTCTGGATCGAAGTTGTAAAAAGTGAAGCGATTGCAAGTGTAGTTTCTAAAGTTTTGTGCCAGAATTGCTCATTCTATACAGCTCACAAATGTATGGGGTGAATGGGTTGGGTCTTGCAGTAAACCTTGCATTCAGACGTTCACGTCACAAATATGATGGAAGCCTGGGGCTTATATGTCAAAAAGGTAATGATAAGGAGGAGCACTGATTAACGAAATCAACTTGTCGAGGAAAAGTGTGTTTTTTTGTTTTTTTTGTTGTTTTTTTTTGTTTTTTTTTTTTTTTTATATATTGGTTGTGGGTTTTAATTTGCTTTGGGATGTCAATATGGTAATAATGGGGTTGGAGTAAAAATATCTAAATGTATGTATTTTGCTGATTGCTACTGAGATAAGCTTGGCCATGCAGTGTTCTTCTATGTGGCTTATCTTAGTGGACCTACCTTGAAGGACCTTATAGCAGCATGGGGGGGGGATGAAGAAAGGGTACCTGGTGGCACCCAGGTAAGTTATCAAACACAGTTTACCCTGGGAGGGTGCCAGGGCACTACTGGCACCATGTCAACTAGGTATGGTGTGCATGTTCCTTTAAAAATAGCAGTTGAGGTGTTAAGTAAAATCCACATTGCGAGAGTGCATGTGAGGGATGATGAGTTAGCAGGCGGCATCCAAAGGGCTTAATGCATTTTATACTTGAAGTGGCACTTCCTCCACATGTTTCAAATGAGTACTAGCAGTAGATATTGTTTGTTTCTACTCCTATTTGTTGCTACTCCCTATTTGTTAGTTTATGAAATAGTGAATTGATTACAGCTTAAAGGAAAAATCCAGGCACCATAACCACTACAGCTTTCTGTAGCATTTATGGTTCCAGAATGCCTTGGTGCTCCCCAAATTCAAGCGGTCAAACCGCTTGACTTCTTACCTGGGGTCAACTGGCACTACTTAACACCTCCACATCTGATGCCAGAGGACTGGAAGTTCTGGAGAAGAACTGAGTGTCAGTTGTTAGCACTCTTCACCCAGGAGAGTTAATAGACGTTCTTGCTTTGGAACCTTCAGTGATAAAACATTAAAACAAAAAAACTACAAGCAAGTTGTATTGTTCCTTTTAAGAAAAACAAAACCCAATAGGTAGTCATTGGTTTTAATACAATTTTTTATTTTCTTTAAGGGTCATTGAAATATGACACCATGTGCAAATTTCAGCAGACCTATATCATTGGCATGCAGAAGCCTCTGAGATGGCACAACAACCACCACCATTATTCCTGGATACACCAATTAAAAACCTACACTAAAATAATCTTTTAATGTTGTTCAGCCTTTTATGGAGCCATAACTGGCAACTGGCTTTCTGTATCAATGCTAGCAGAGCATAAACCTTGGCACAGGGCAGTAACAATTGTAAACCATCCTTTAGCCCATTGCTCTAGCTTTGTTTACCACTAAGAGCAACAAGTTCACTGGTAACGAAAAAACATTGTATGACTTCACAGTATTGTCTCTTTATCTACTTTTTACCTCTTTAGTATTGCTGGCTAGAAATCCTGTGTAGGGTTCAATTATGCAGCACATCTTAATAGACCATATAATTAGGAAGGAACACCTCTGGTGAAATGATAAATACAACATTATCAACCCTCATCATTTATATTGCCCAACTTGTTCTGCCATGCTTTATAATTATTATAGAGGGGGAAATTTTAACAATAAATGAGACTGTTGCAAAATGTTACAGAAACAATAGGTTTATGAGGACCCTGCTCAGACGAGCTTACAATCTTACATTAATTGCACAGTATTGGAAAGGATGTCATTATTTGAAGTATCCTGTCAAAAATGAAGAAATAGATATAATGTAAGACAGGGCTTAAAGGACCACTACAGGCACCCAGACCCCTTAAGCTAATTGAAGTGGTCTGGGTGCTGTGTCCCTTTTGCACTTAGTGCTGTAATGTAAAACATGCAAGAAAAGGATAAGTAAATGCTTTGTCTCTATATACCAAATCAAAAAGAGAGGGAGATAGATATAAGGCAATGTGGTCAGATTGGTGGTACCAGCGCCACCTATGGGCTTGGACCCAAAAAATAATATATGTGCTGGTAATAATTGTAACTGAAAAAACACACGTGAAATGATTAACAATTCTATCACTAATTTGGTTATGGTAGGTATATACCAGAGGGAAGGACTATAACTGATTGTTCCAATTACTGTCGCATGTACCCTTTAACAAAATATCTATAACTTTATTTGTCCTGTCACTGTAAGGGGTACAATGTGAGAAAAAAGAAAAACAAGTCTTAGATGACTAGTAGTGAACTAACAGTATTGTGACTGCTCATCGTTAAGTAGTGTGTGGTCAAAGTGCAGCGAATAATGTAATTGGCTGTCCACTTAACAATCGCTTGTATGACCAAATGCAAAAGAATAGTCTGTACTAAAGAGCAGATAACTGTCCGCTAAATAGTAATCACAAGGTTACCCTCCAACCTACAGAGATATGAGGTTGGAGGGAAACTTTGTGATTACTATTTAGCGGACAGTTATCTGCTCTTTAGTACAGACTATTCTTTTGCATTTGGTCATACAAGCGATTAAGTGGGATTTCAGTTTCTTGCCACTGCAAATTTGGAGGGTCCATCACATACTAACCAGGTGTGAATTTCAAGTCGCTAGGGCTAAATGTTGCATGCCAATTGCAAGTGGGCAACTAGGCATGTGGAAATTTTGATCCCTGACTTTGATTGCATCTTGTGATTTTATTGGACACTATATATTTATGCATTTTGTTATACACAAATAATGCTTTGTGGCCAAAACCACATTTTTATTGCGCAATATGCCCAAACAAAGATTTACATTTTCACACCTTCTGTTTGCTGCATGTTCCACTGTTTGTTCTTCCCTGTCTAATTAGTGACAAGTACACAGCAACCAAGTCAGCTTGCCAAAAATCTGAGCTGCTCATTCTAACAGTGGTGATGTTATTGTGAAAATGCAAAGTCAAGGAATAAAAACATTCTGCTGTAAAGTAAGGCCACACAAGTCTTCAGAACCGGTGAATAGTGTAACAATGTCATTGCCTGCAACCTGACATTCAAGAATGATTCTTAAATAGTTGGCACAGGAACTCACCCATTGGGTGTTTTCATTAATTAGGCTTGCATGGCCACACAACTTTTTTTTTTTTTAATGGTAAATTAATTTTATTTTTAAACCATTTAATTCAGTGTAGGCAGTCTGCATCACTAGGGTGAAACTGCTTGGGAAAAGAGCATGCGGACACTGCATGTGTCGAAGGTCCATGTGACTCTCCACTTGTATGTCTTGACAGATTCCTTGATGCATTCTGGAGAAAGCTGGAGCTCAAGCTTCACCAGCTTACCCCGCTAAAGTCGGGTGATCTTACTCTGAAAACCACCTCTACACTCCCATCAAGCGCGGCTCAGATGGCCCCAAAATGGGGGCAGAGTGTGCACAAAATTATATTGAGACTAATTGTTCTGGTCCAGGGCTGAAGCTGGGGATGTGTCTGACTCAAGGTTGAATCAAGACACCAGCCTGTTTGCTACTGGGCTCTGATGCCTGTAGACGATGTACTGCCTATAGTGAGCATAAGATGAACTTGGCACACTGTCTGGGCAGAGCTCTTGGTCACTCACTTTTACCATCCTAATAGAGCTAGCTAGGGGAATTCTCTGTCCTATGACTTATGCTTGTATCTAGTTTCCTGCTATCTGTGGGCCATCACCTTGCGCACCTTGTATCATTTGTTTCTCTCATCCTCTCACCATTATGATGGCCTGCTAAGGGATTCACTTTAACTCTTAAATCGCAGTTACCTCTAATCTTCCAGTATTATCTATTCTATGAATAGAGTGGGGGTTCCCAACCCAGTCCTCAAGTACCTCCTACCAGTCAAGGATTTAGGAATAACATTGTTGTCTAAAGTGTTTTTTGTTTGTTTGTTGGTTGTTTTTTTTTTTTGGGGAGAGAAACACCTCCGACACAATTGGGTAATCCCTAAGTCCTGGACTGTTATGGGGTACTTGAGGACTGGGTTGGGAACCATTGCTTTAGAGCACAGAACTTGTTTTATTCACGGTTTGAATGACTTACTTAATCAGCACTGTTCTTATTTCCTATTTTTTTTATTGCAAAAGAGGCTTGTCAAATCTTGCATTGTCCTCGTACACTGTTGATTAACATTGACGTAATGTTGTGCTAGCTATTACTCCTTGTGGACACATCCTTGCTCATGTCATTTATTGCTTGTACTGGAACTCACACTAGTACCACTGTAATACATTTTAAATCTATGCCTCCATGAAAACAATGATTGACAAAAAAACTAATTAGAAAATCACTTGCATACAGGGACATTGATTCATACACAAATCTCCTTACATGCATAGAGATATATTTGTATTTTATGCTGCTGTAAGAGTAAATAACTAATTGGCTACTAGCACACATATACCTATAAACCTAAATAACCAAGAAGTCATATGGCTTTGAAAATACATACACAAACAGCCACACGTATACACAAATGCACAATCAATTGTATTGCCCTTCTCCTATTGTCAACCTATTTAATTGGCCATTCCTCCCATCCCCTTAACCTCATTTCATTAAAAGCTTCCAGTGCCTGCCTAGGGAGCACATCACTCTCTACACTGGGTCTGGACAAGGTTGGGTTGATAATAAACCACTAGGGATTAACTCTTCTCACCCTTCCACCCCACCACATCAAGGTAAGCAATAAGGTGGGGGCGATGAACTTTCTTTTCTTTAAATCATGCCCGTGCCCCTGCTGTTCTATGTACATGCTTGTGTAGAGCACTCCTAGAAGATTGCCTGAGCGTGCATGCAATTGTACAGAAATTTGAAAGATTCACGAGTGGAAAAACCAGCGGTAACCGGGGGCCCACTGTGAGAACTAGGGAAAAATGCTAGCATTGGGTCATCTGCTATTAGTTCAGCCATTAGTGATGAATCATGGAATAGCAAAGTAGCGAACAGTGTGCATGGGATTGTGGTGTTTTTGGTTTTTCTCACCCCACTATATATGGTGCAAGATGGAACATTGAGCATTCACATTTCTTGAAGTGCCATGTCAGCTTCAAATTTGAGCTTCGTGAACCCTAGCCATCTGGGGAGAGGAGGCAGACTTATGGAAAATTTGTTTTGAGAGTGAGCAATGGCATGTTCACCCCAACTTGTTTGTTTATTAAAGCAGCCACCGATTGGTTGAGAGCTGTCGGAGAGGGCACTAGGTCCAATCCCCTGTTTTAATATTTTGCCTTCACCCGCTGGCCATGGTGATCTGTCCACCATCTACTGTTTAATTTACAGTTTCTCAGCTGATTCTACAGGTAATTGGCATGGGAAGGATATCCCTGTGGGATGGTGCCTTTATAGGGACTGGGCATCCCCATTTAGTATAGTAGATTTATCCCCATCTGTCATACTGGAGGTCTAAGCCCTCCATTCTCGAACAATAGGAATGCTGCCCCCATCCCAACCAAAAATAATGCAAAATAATTCTTGGTGGCTTGTTTATATACAGCTAGAAGAAAAAGCTGTTAAATTGTACAGAAAATGTTTCATTTTGTTGAAGCCGAAGGAGTTGCAATAACATTGTTAGAATGTCTTCATATTTAGTATTAACTGTCACAAAGCCAAAATTTGCATTTTGTGCAACTTCATAAGCTTGGATTTCATTCTTATTTTTAATCTATGTATCTCAGTGCTGTTAATGTATTTTTCATCGGTGCGTGATGAAAATAAAATACATACACCCTGCCCCAGAGCTGCGTTAAAAAAAAAAATTTAAAAAAAAATTAAATTGCACAATTTACAAATAACTAAAAAATGTAGATGGTGCCAACATCAAAAGGTGCAGAAAAATTCTTCTGCAGACTTCCACACTGTTAGGATTCTTTCCTAAAATGAGAATTCAAAGTGAATTTCACATTTAAGACCGGAGCAGCCAAACAAATGGCATGCCTAACTTGTAAGAGTTTTTCAATTTTGCTTATTTAGACCTTGAATTTGTCATTCATTCTGTTTACGTGTTGAATTCTGACGTTTGTAAAACACCCAGTGATATAATAATAATAATAATAATAATAAACTGTTAATGTTCTCACTCTTTTTGTTTTTGTCATGGTTTTCAGTACAAAACGTAATATTGTAAAGTGAATCTGGTGGGTTGTGTTTTTTTTTATTTATTTATTTATTTTTTAAGTGCTTCTGTCACCATCTGCATAATTTTCAAATTGCCATAGAACCATGACTACTCCGCTTGCTGTGCTGTGCAGTGCCTTAGGGGTGCAGGGAACATTGAGTTATACTTAACTGAATTTGTTCTTCGCACCGACCGGTATCTTATTCCTGCCAATCCTCTTCAGTTCCCAGTGCTTCAGGTACCAGGAGTTGACATCAGCTTTGTAATATCGCGCATGCTCAATAGTATAAGACTGAGGTCTATGGAGGGTCCCACAAGATTGGGATCCTCCATAGAGTGAGCCCTTTTCACTTTAGTTTTCACTGGTGATGTCGTAGAACTTGTTTTAAAGTTTAGAGTAAAGCTACCTTATTCACGTTTTGACTGAATTTCATTGAAATTCCAACCCACTCATTGTATTTGATAAAGTTATTACATTTAACAAAACACTACTTTTGGATTTTAAGTAGGTTTTTCTCCTTATTTGTAAATTTGATAGAAAATCTGCTATAACAATGTATAGATAAAATCGTATGCTCAATCTAATGAGCATATTTTATCTGGGATATTTTATTTTGGGATATCTCCTTTTAAAGACATTTTGAACATTTTTCACTTTGTTTGAATGTCTTTGAGGAATGAAACCCTGTGGTAGAATATCTTTAACTTTTAAAGTTCTGCATCTGTTACCTCTATCAAAAATCAATGGATATACTGTAGAACCTGGAAGAAGTACTTTCTTCTACTGGTTTTCTGGTATCATAAATTGATCTTAAAGTGTGAGAGGTCCAAAGAGAAACAGACTTTTTCAGATACCTTTGTGTTGGCACTTGGCGTTTAGAACATTGGGCCCCTCGTGTTTAATATGTATGTGTTTGTTTATATCTCCCGCTCTCCAAAAATGGGACCATGCTTTTGGCTTTGTCTACCTCGGGGGATGTAACTTTCTTCCTGCAAGCCCTTGGGTAGCACTTCTCCTTGGTCTTGTCCGAGGCCGCCTCTTCCACATTGAAGACCAATATCTCACATAAGCAGAGAGGTGGATTAGGCCAACAGAGAGTAGTAGAGTCACCTGTGAGTCCATTGTCTTGATGTTAAGTTAGTTGGAGAGAGTCCTGCAAACTTTATGGAGCCACTGTTCATGTAGTTTGAGTCTGCATGGACCTATGTTTTTTTTTTTATTTATTTATTTTTTGAACATTGTAGAGAGCCTGATTTTTGCATTATCGGTGTTTTCTTTTATTGGGTTCTTATTTGTATGGACTTTTTTTTTTCATTGTATTTGTTCATACTATGTTCTTTAAACTGTTTACTACTTGCTAACCTGTGAAAATATTAAAATAAATCTTTGGAGTCCCTATGTAATCCATAGTTCATGTTTGGGGAGGTGCTTACTTTGATGTATGTAGGGCAGACTGTGACATGTATCTTTCTTTGGAACCCCTGGTCTTTGCCACCCACCAATTCGCCTACAAGAATAGCATAATTCTTCATTTTAGTGTGTTCGTAGTTTATATAAAATAAACCTAACCGTTCATATTTTGTACACCTTTTAAAAAAAGTTCAGTCTTCTGAGCCAAAAAGGGTGGAATAGAAAGGCAGCATGTGCTGCAAGCTTATTTTGTAGGGCTTAACTGGTGTACAATTGTTAGTGACTTTCTTTTAAAATTTTCATTTTTCTAGAAGTCTGATCCACGGCTGTTGGCGAGGTTTTTCTACGTAGATGAAGACGTGAGTGCGGTTATGCATGACTTGCGATGTTTGGATATAGAGAAGGAGCCTGCAAGTTACCTGATAGTACTCACACAGCTGCATAACACCCAGGTATTTGTGACTTTGCCATTTAGATTTACAATGTATGGTATTGAAACAATTCATCTTTTAGCCCATAAAATGTGAACTGTAAAGAGTCAAGTTGAGACATTCTGATTCACCTACTGTAAACTAAACTAAGTCACACAAAACATAGCTTAGTTTAAAAGGTGTGTGTGTGTGTGTGTGTATAATATATATATATATATATATTTTTGTTTTTTGCGCAATAAAATACTTTTATAATGTTTAAATGCTCTTCAATATGCTTGATAGGAATAGGGTGTTTTTTATTATTATTTTTTTAATGTCATTATAAAATACAATGTGTGTATGTGTTTGGCAGTTTATTTTTCTACTTTTATTATAAAGATTGTATATTTTGAGTTCTTAGTCAGTAAATCTTTACCAATACATTTAATTGCTTCATGCTGTGACTTCACAATTTTAAGCAACAGGTTGTAACGATTTTCCTCTTCCTCTAAGTACAATGGCTTATATATATATATATATTTTTTTTTTCTTCTCCTCTTCTTTTTCTTCTGTTATAGGATCGCATGTTACTTCTCTTTGAGCAAATGTTGGAACAAGTTGTACCCAAAAAGCGGCGACCACGAGATTACTATTGGAAATTCCCAGATGATAATATGCCTGGTTACATGACCACTCATCTCCTGTTTGCAGCAGAGGTATAATGCACTCTTTAAACTTAATGAGGACACTCTGTCTCACACCAGTCAAGCCATAAGACTTGCTTTTCCCACAGAAATCTCACATTTCCATTGATGTTACTACTGCAAGGGAGCCTGGGTGAGCACATGCAAATTGGTTCAACAAAGACTTTTTTTTTTTGCATCATCATATTCTATTTTTATACATGTATACAGCAAACAAACTCCAAGGAATCCATATTTAAAATGGAATGAGGCAAAAAGGGGATTCTTTGTTGAAGGACTTCCAGCGTCACCGGAATCCCCACAGGAAAGCTGTGGTTAATGCTTTTCTATAGGGAAATCCTAATGAGAGTGCGGCCATTAGGTCTCCCCCGTCCCAATCACTTAACATGTTCTTATTTTATTTTTTTTACCCCACTGTAACATTCTTACGTTTTGTGTGTGTGTGTATGTATAATTTTATTTCCTATCAATTTAACATTTTTGTATACTTTTTCTAGCTCATGGTTGGTGGTACATATGTTGAGGTAGAAGAAACAGATGGAGAAACAATACGTCCTTTAGCACAAGAACTGCTGCGCAGTGTTGTGAACTTGCGGAACGTATTGAGAGAACAAAGCCTTGAGGATCCTAGCATATACCCAGAGCAAGCACAAAGGGCACTTCTGCGATATGACTACCTGTGTGCCGAGTTCGAGTTACGGTCTGTGCTTTTTCTATATTATTGTACTGCTAAAGTCGTGTTTTTGTCAGGCATACGTTATCTTTTTAACCCCTTAAGGACACGTGACATGTCATGATTCCCTTTTATTCCAGAAGTTTGGTCCTTAAGGGGTTAAAGAAACACTTCCTACACACCAAAACATTGGCTTAATTAAATGGTTTTGATATATATATCATGTCCCTGCAGTCTCACTGCTCAATTCTGTGCCATTTAGAAGTTAAACCACTTTGCATATGCAGCCCTAGCCACACATCACCTGGCTGAGACTGTCTCCCTAAACACTGCCTAAAATTTAGGTTGTTCGCTTCCCTCAAAATTAGTGTTTGGAATGTATCTTCTGCTTTAATTACTAGTGTGTGCTGAAGGTTCCCTTGTGTGATTTAAAGTTTAACCGTGCAGGAGATAAATTTAAAAGTAAACACTGCGCTGTAAAAATTAAACTTTTATTTTATTTCATGCAGGCTGTGAGTCACAGCAAGGGGGGGCTAGGGTTACTTCAACCAAGAACCAGTGTTTTTCACCCTTTTGGGGGTGGTCAGCCTCTCCAAAATAAATCTAAATAAAATTCTCTCTCAGCATGATCTTCCAACAATGACTTCACACTCACCTGAGTGAGAGGGAGGACCGTGTCGACACAGGTGGAGGGGGGCGGTGCTGCTATTGGTTGTCTGGTGCCAGCAGGTACAGAAAACACCAATTTTGAACATAATTGACACTAGCTAGCCCTGAACTTTATTCTGGGTTGGCCAATGATGCTGCCGGAGGTAATTACTCCTCTGGCAGTGCATGGGTTAATCTGTATGTGCAGCATTTCGTAGCAAAATGTTGCACATACAGTCTCAAGACACCGTGAGCACTTATATCACTGAAGTGGTCATGGTGCTTGCAGTCACCCTTTACCTCCAAAACTGCAGAAGACTGAACAGTGTGACTGCAGGGCATGATCTATACACAAAAACTGCTTCATTAAGCTAATGTTGTTTTGATGCTTAGGGTGTCCCTTTAAGGCTTTTTTGGAATGATGAAGAGACATTAATGTTGTGTGGGGGTTTTTTTTTCTTTCATTTTTAACATCAGAGAAGACTTCTTAAAAACTTCCATGCACACGTGTTCAGCATTGACTATCTTTCTCTCTTTTTTTTAATCATTACACAGCTATATGTCACTGGTGTCAAATGTAAAGACTCCTGAAGAAATCTATGAGCAGCAAGAAGTTGCTGTGCTTTTCTGTGAGACTGTTTCTAGGTAAGCACCACATCCCTAACTAATTTAGAAACTGGGCACTCCTGGTGAATTACTTGATTTTGTCCAGTTTAAAAAAAAAAAAATAAATAACAAAATGTAAACTTTATTGCCTATGTTTTCTAGCGATCGACCGATTAGATTTTTTTTTTTTTTTTTTTTGGAGCAGATACTGATAACCTGTGCACTTTCAGGCCGATAGCCCATAACTTGCCGATATTCTGTACATTTACAATTTTGAAAAAATAAACAAATTCTAAAGGTAAATGCACAAAATATACATGCCACATGTAGTGGATGAAGTGTGTTTTAGAAAGGGGAACTGTGTGTGTTTGTGCATATATTTATATATAATGAATGCAGAGTGTGTTTGTGTAGTGTGTGTGTATATAATGAATGCAGTGTGTGTATGTAGTGCAGGGCTCGAGAAATCCCAGGTCGCCATGGTGACTAAAGATTTTGCCAGGGCGCCTGGGCATTTGTCAACTTTTTATCTAAATAAGCAAATAATGGAGCTGGCCGTTGGGTGATAGTTGCAGCCGGCTGCCCTGAGCTTCATGGAGGCGGCCGGCTCAGTGGAGCATCCAGACGTCGGCTGGGGCAGTGTGCGAGGGAGCAGTGATCTTCCAGCGGCTCTTCTCTGCACCCTCGCACTGTTTAATGATGCAGGGAGCCGGAATACGGCGTCATTCCGACCCCGGCATCACAGGGAGCAGAGAGGAGCTGCATGGTAGATTACTGCTCTCTCACACAGGAAGAGAGAGCAGCCCCACTGGACCCCAGGGAAGGTCCACTCAGCCCTTCCAAAAGGTAGGGAGGTTAAGTGGATAAAAAAAAGTGTGTGTGTGCCCCTGGCTGTGTGTGTGCGCGCCCCCTTGGCTGTGTGTGTGCGCGCCCCCTTGGCTGTGTGTGTGTGTGCGCGCGCCCCCCTGGCTGTGTGTGTGTGCGCGCGCCCCCCTGGCTGTGTGTGTGTGCGCGCGCCCCCCTGGCTGTGTGTGTGTGCGCGCGCCCCCCTGGCTGTGTGTGTGTGCGCGCGCCCCCCTGGCTGTGTGTGTGTGCGCGCACCCCCCTGGCTGTGTGTGTGTGTGTGCGCGCGCGCCCCCCTGGCTGTGTGTGTGTGCGCGCGCGCCCCCCTGGCTGTGTGTGTGTGCGCGCGCGCCCCCCTGGCTGTGTGTGTGTGCGCGCGCGCCCCCCTGGCTGTGTGTGTGTGTGTGCGCGCGCGCCCCCCTGGCTGTGTGTGTGTGTGTGCGCGCGCCCCCCTGGCTGTGTGTGTGTGTGCGCGCGCCCCCCTGGCTGTGTGTGTGTGTGCGAGGGGGGATATAGTATTCCCTTGTGGTCCGGTAGCTTGTTAAGTACTGGGGGGGCCCGCAGCAAGCTGTTTCTTACCTCCCACCAGCTCCCTTCTGCTCCCCTGTGTAAATCTTGCGGCCCTTAGTGCCGCACGGAGTGTTAGCATGGTAACCCATGGCAACACTCTGCGGCCGCGGGACTCGCGAGATTTACACAGGGGAGCGGAAAGGAGCTGCTGGGAGGTAAGTAACAGCTTGCTGCATGTAATGGGCCCGGCTGTCCTAGGAGGTATTATCGGCATCTCTATTGGCCGATACGATATTGCCGAAAATACCGAATATCGGCCGATAATATCGGTAAAGCCGATAATCAGGCGATCCCTAATGTTTTCCCACTCCTTTTTAGTAATGGTTGTACAATAATATGCGTATTTGCTATAATGCAAAGCTATGCTCAGGCTTGCATTATCAAACTAGAATAGAAGGAATTCTATTGAGAGCCAGCTTTGCTTTCTTAAAATTTTTTGTTCTGTTTAATTTTTTTATTACAGAGCTTTGCAAAAGGGATACATAACCCAAGAAATGATTGATGACTATGAACCTGAGCTAATGATTTCTATCCCACGCTTGGCTATTATTAGGTATGTGAAATCCGTTACTTAATTCACTTCCTTTTCTCTGTCACTCAATCTATAATTGGTTAGTTACTGATTTGTTGCATTAATGGGGCAGCTCCATATAAGCATTCTGCAGGTTTGGTTAGTTTAGAGCAATTGTAGTGCCCACTACCTTTTTTTTTTTTTTTTTGTCTAAAATTCCATCTATACATTGTGCTAGATTTTATTTTCTTGTTTGTTTGTGGGGGTTTTTTTTCTTCTCCCACCTGTCAATCACTCCTTCGGCATAGACTCTATGCAGTACAGGTAGTCCTTCTGCTCTCCATCTAGCACTGCATTGGCAAATCTACTTCGTTTTTCAAAACCCACAGCAATATAGTAAAATCAATGGAGTCTCTGTGTCTTCAATCCTGCAGTGGCCTGCTGATTTATCCAGATGGTCCCTTGAGTCTCCAGAAACATCCAGAAGAGATGTGTGAGTTGTTCAGCCCATTTTACACCTTGCTGAAAAAAATAAAGTAAGTTGCCATTATACTGGATATTTAGTGAGCAATACCTTTTGGTCTGTATTTAGGAAAATAAATGTTAAAATGTCTACACTTATAGATGGGTGTAAGTAAAAGTATATGACTGACCTTCTTGGTGTCTAGAACAGTTGATTAGACTTATTAGACAGCCCTCTTTAATATTTCTGATTTGGAGACCACTCACCCAACCAAGGTAAGTTCTATCCACTAACATACACACTTGTCTGGAAAATACCCAAAGCATAATAAACTCTATTGTTTGGATGTAAAGCACACTTTTATTTTTAATATATACACAATCATCCCTATTAAGGCAACATTAAAATCCATAACCAACTCTCTGGAACTACATTGCTATTCCTTTCTGCAATGTCTCAATAAGGTTGGCATCTCCCAGTGTATACTTTACCAACAATTGGCACTATACAGCGAAAGACGGGAAGCAAGAAGTGCTGAATTCCAGAGAGTTCCAACGGGGGTACCTTTATAGGTTTCTCCTAAATGTAAGGGCAGAACTGTAAGAAAACCTATCCAAAGCAATAAGACTGCATCATTTGGTAATTCGGGTGCAATTTGGGTTTATTCAGGCATCCAAATAAACCGGCAACATTTCGACACTATGTATGTCTTTATCAAGCCATTTGTTGGCTTAATAAAGCCCTACTTCCATGTTGAAATGTTGCTTTAGATGTATTTTGGATCCCTTGGAGCAGAGACCCTGACTAACGACTAAGTGCTCCTCTTATAAACTGTTTATGTAAAAAAGCTTACTTGGTTATATGTAAATTAAAAGAGGTGTGTCTTTGTTTTACATGAGTACATGGGAAAGCATAATCCGTGTGATACAACAAGTTCAAGACAAGATCCATGTTACTTTCTGTCATAACCCCTATGCTTTTTGTAGACTTCTGTTTCTGTAGGACGTAATGTATAAGTTGCGGCATCAAGGTGCCAGTTTGAAACTTTCGTGTTTCTTTTCTAGGGAACTCCTTTTAACCCTTACAGAGGATGAACTCTTTTCTCTAGAAAGAGCTCTGTGCTCTTCTTCCTCTAAAGACACCTCCATACAATTATCTAATCACTCGGAATCTCCTGATGCGTTGGACATCCCAAGCCAAAGCCAGAAACAACCAGAACCTAAACTTTGTTCTGTAGATCTTTCGCCCCAACCTGAAAGCAAGGAAGAATCTTTGCAAGAATGTACTGGTGCTTTAGCAAGTGAAACGAACAAATGCTCTTCTACAGACAGAATTCCGCAAGCCAGCTCTGTGTTGGTAGCACCACTTGACGACACACAAATAAGCACCGATACATGCAACCCCAGTGACCAGGATAAATCATCCTCGGAAAATAGAACATGTGTCCTGAAGCCAACTACAATAGTACAGTGTGTCATGAAGAGAACCTCAGAACGCCACAGACTACATGCCCGGTGAGCAAACTTATAAATAAGAGTACAGATTTAATGAGTGGGATGTGTGAGGTGACAAAGCTTTCCTGATCTATTGTACAGTTACACTTTACATTTAGGTTTTTTTTTGTATTTTTTCCATTATAAAGTCTTGCAGTTGGCTATTAGATACATGTGGGAATTTCACAGACTATAGATTCCAAAAGTAACCTTCTCTGTACATTTTGCAGATTTTTACTCCTACCCTTCAAACTATATGCATACATTCACTGAGTTGACTAACAAAATAAAAGGATTATTTACATTAATCGGATATTGTGGAGAAATAACAGGTTTAAAGGGTTACTGTAAACACCTAAACTACTTCAGCTTTCTTTGGTTAAGTTTGTCCAAAAATCTTCACCACCTTAACTAGCATCTTTGATGTCTGACACAAGCATTTGGTACCATTCTTACCAGAATACATAATTTTGGTGTTTGGAATTAAAGGAGGACTGTGACTTATTTAGTGTTACTCAAAGTACCATAACCACTTCAGTGATTTACAGTGGTCATGATGCTTGGAATCTGCATGTGCAGCGCTTCAGTATGAAACGGCTAGAGTCAATTCTGTGCCAACTTCTATTCATTGGCAAGAAGATCACTTGCACTAACAGCAATAATGGAGCAACCGCATCTGGTTTCTGCAGCTTTGTAGAAGCTGGAAGTTTAGCTGCCACTATTACATGCCTAGGCCTAATGGGACCAGGTAAGAGGACAAACTATTGCAAAACAGTTTGTCTTATTACTGGGAAATGGCGCCAGGGTACTCCTACAGTGGACTGTACATGGTTATGAAACTTGGGTAAACCTTTTTAGCAAATATGTATTTGTGAGGTAAATTTAAATGTAGAAATTGTGACTATCTCCTGTACTCATACAGAGTACTTCCGCACAGTCTGCTTCCACAGTCTGGGACTCTAGAGAGCTTTGGCCCCAGTCACTGAAGCTTGACTGGGGTCTCTCCAAAGCGCTTCCACCCTATCAGGCTGCAGCTCTCATCCCCTCTGCCTATTCATCTGCAGCTCTCCTTCCAGGGAGGTATTCGCCTCTAATGTGTTTGCCTACTGCCTTTACAAAGGCACCTGCTGTCCTCAGGCCTAGCTCTTTTTTACTTATTTATTTTTTTGCACTTGTCCAGGGCTAAATGCAGTCAGCCAACAGGGTTCCTTGAACAAATCCACACAGAACACACCAAATGTAACGAACATACATTCTTTATTGTGGACAAGGACTAGCCATTGTTGACTAGTTCTTAAGCACGTGGTGACCGACATTTAAAATTCCAATATATAGAACATTGGTGAACAAGCAATTAGAATTATATTAATACATGAACTAAATATAATTATAATTCATGAACTATATAATGCAAGTAACATTTTCTAAATGCAATAATATATACATGTATTTACACTTTTATTTAATTGCCCTAACTTGCATACCAGCATTGAACACACTTCCTTCCGTTCAGTCAGCAGAGGGCACTGCAGAGTTATCAAATAACAATGAAGAATAGTTGGTTTTTCAATTGCTACCATCACAATCCTCTTTCAGGGGCTCTAGGGACCAGGTCCATAGTCTGTTGGCTAGAGGCTGGTCTTCAGGCCTCTCCAAAAGGCCGTGATAAAGTCGTAATCTAAAGGGCGCTTCTGTCACAGAATTCATACCAATTTTTTGTTTTTTAGAAATATAGAAAAGATGAAACTTTTAAACCTTTTTCATTTGCAATGTTTGCCCTGGATTTGCCTAGTTAGAACTGGATTGTAGACTTAATTTGCAGAGGGGGGGACGGACGGACAGCTGTGTTTTAAAACCATGCACATTGCTGGTCTGGTGACTACTCCACAGTTATAGAGCACTCTGCTTTTATAACAAAATAATGGAACATTTCCTTAGCTGTCAAACTGCCAGGGGGGTTTGCTTCCTCATTCTACTTGCTGCTCACAAAACTCAGAACTGTGCGCATGGAGTCAGTGGCTTCTCAACGATTGCTTATTTCCCTGTGAAGACTGACCGTCTCTTCTGGGGGAGAGGAGGGCTTGCAAATGCTGCATTTCATAAGAACTGCAGCTCTTGTAAGATGCATGCATGCATTTATTTATTGGGGGATATCTACTAAACAGTAATTTTATATTTGCTTTCTGTGGAGTAGTCCTCTTTAGTTTTTGTTTGGAATCTGGACAGTTGCCAATTTCATTATGGGAATAACCGTTCCCTTTTAAGATTCTGCTAGCTTAGTCATTACTTGATTCATTTTGTATGTGAAATTTATGATGTGTTCCATTTTGAAAACCCAGGAAATCACGATATCATGATGTGCGGTCCCGTTATCGCAGTGATGGTGATATGCTGCATCGTCTGTTTGTCTGTATTTCAGGTGAGCAATCCTGTTTGTGTGTCTCCCCCACTGCCCCCCCCTTCCAACAAGCTCCTTGAAAGTTCTGATTCAGTGTGACTTATACAATCTTCCCGACAGGTGTTGCTGACCAATTACAGACCAACTTTGCAAATGACCTTCGTAATATTCTCAAGAGTGTGTTTGACGCTGTACGCTCCAAACAAGAGGATCAAGAAAGTGAGTCCTGTGTTTTTGTTTGGTAACCTACGTAATAACAGCAGAATATAGAACTGACTTACCAGATATAAGTAGTGACAGTGGGTGTATATGGTGAATGTAGTACTAACCAATAAACTGTTACTCCCCTACAAACCCATTGTCCTATTGTCTACCACCTGTCCTATATCCTCCTATCACATCCCCCTCCCCCTGCTTCATATCCACTCCTTCACCAACCCTCTTGGTCATATACACCTTTCAACAAGTCACATTTGCACATGCAATCATGCACACTACCATGGTTCATCATCCATCTAGTTTGGTATCGTATTGCCTACCACAACCGTCACATACAGGAGTGGAAAGGGGTCAAAGACTGTCCACAGTGCTCGAATAAAATCCCACTTGCAAATTACCAAAGTATAGTGTTACATATGGTGAGCTATCATATATAAAATCTAGAATGTGCAGTGGAGACTAGTGCTACTGGTTTAAGTTATGTAGAGAAGTCATAGAATGCTCAGTCCTATGATGAGTATATCTAGTGACTGAGTTAAGCTTTGGATTTTGTACATATGGGAATAGAGGATTAGTGTATGTGCACCCAGAGAAAATAGTATTTGTAAAATAAAATTTTAGATTCTTAATTTAACAAGAGATGCAAAATATAAATTTTTGCTCTGTGACACCTATGGAATAGTCCAAATGGAGTTACATGAGCTCAGTTGAAAAAGTGATCAATTGTTTTACAGTAAGACAAAATAAACTTGTTAATGTTGTCAATGTTACAAAAGCTGTGTCACTGATCAGGATGTGTTGAAAAATAAAAAAATTAAAAAAAAAAATGCATGTAGGGTAGCATAATCTGCCATGTAGTTCAGGTGGCTGAGCTAATTTTTTTCTCTTTTGTTATTGATGTATGACTGGGGGTTAATCTGGTTTTCATGGGGAAAACATGTGCTAAAGAGGGTTTTGCAGAACTTTAGTTCTCCCAGCTTAGATGGATTATAGCAGCAGATGTGTTTGCATATGACAGAATTTCCTATTTGGATGTAATGTGTCACTAAAGGCTGTTCTTTTGGGAAACGGATTTATTCTTGGTAATGGGAGGTATTCAAGATTTTGAAGTGCTAGATAATGGATTACAGTCCAATATAAATGTATATTATATATAATTTTTTTTTTTTTTTTTTGTAGAAACTGCAGAAGATGCATTCCATTTACCTAGCTGTGCACTTTGTCAGAACCAGGAACATCCAAACAGAGGAGCTGATCCTGGTATGTTCCAGAAATTCAGTAATCATTGTGCCCTAGATTCATATGTGGCAGGGTGCACACTGAACATAATCTGGGCCTTCTGGCAAGATGATTATCATGGAGATATTTAGTTGGTGTATGAAACATGCAAGTAATTGCAACAACTCTAGTTTAACTTACTAGAGGTAGAAAAATCTAGGCATACATTGGATGTTCATGTTTTCAGGAGATGTAACATGACTGGGGTGCAGGGAGCTGGATCCTTTTAATAAAATGGCTGCCATGAATGTGCTACGAGCCATGCTGGCTGTCCCTAAATATTGTTGGGGGGGTTCCCCTCCCCCCTTCTCAGCTATACAGTTTTGAAAATCCATTGTTTTGCCTAGTTCAATAGACTGAATGTAGCTGTCCTACATAAAAACCTAAAGTCTGCCCCTGATTGATTCACTCAATTTTTTTCGTAGCCTCTCCAGAGTGGGTCCCAGATAGTGCCTGCAACCAATGTACAACGTGCTGTGCGCCTTTCACTCTGCTGCGGAGGAGACATCACTGTCGCAGCTGTGGAAAGGCAAGTGTGTAGCTGTGTAGATCTATTTGTGTTGTTTGGTTTTTTTTAATAAGTGGGGCAGTCTCTCTGATCTTGAATTGTTAAAATCTTGTTTTTTTCCATCTTCTGCAGATTTTTTGTTCACGCTGCTCTGCATACACTACTTCTCTGCCACACCTACCAAACTCACAGCCTGTTCGAGTGTGCTCCCATTGCTTCCATGTGCACTGTCGATTTCAAAGCAGACATGTAGATGGGGCACGGTGCCAGGACTGATTTTTACGTACTGCAATTAATCTGGGACAGAACTGGTGTCTGCCTCACTTAAAACCTCTAGAACCAGCAAAAATTGCCAAAAAAGCAATTCCAGTTGATTTTACAGGAAACATATTTTTTAGTTTTTTTTTTTTTTTTTAACATTTCTTTTAAACCGTTTCTACCTTTTCTGAAATATAGGTGCCCTCAATATGCTGCATCATTTTTAAACTGGTTATTCTTGCATCTCTAAACTTGAATTTTATTTTTTTATTGTTTTATACACCTGATCCTTACTAATGTGTATTTGAAATTTAACAAACCTATTTTTAACAATTTCACTGCTAATGTCCAGTTGTATGTTTTGGTTTTTTTATGTTCTTTTTGGGGTGGTGGTGATCTATGCACTAAATTGTAGCCAAGAATGTGGTGATGTGTTAACATGCAGGCATTTTAAACTTTGTACTGCTATAAAAACTGCATTTTCAGTCAAAGGTGCGTCTCTTTGAGACAAATTTATTTAATTGCTGCTTTTCGACTATGGCAAAATTTAAATGTTTACATGGGTCTTTTGGTTTTTCTGGGGCACATTTTACATATTCTGGTCATTAATGCACATTCAATATATTTGCCATAGAGTATATTATCACCAATATGTTACCATAATATTAAATTTTACACTTTTTTTTTTTTTTTTTAAACATTGACACCTACACCACCCCACCACCACAGGGACAAAAGAATTTGACATTAAATTGGCAGATTTTTATTTATTTTTAGTTTTTTAAAAATACTTTTTCTTTTCTGGGTATTCATGTAATAGTTGCCAAAAATCAGACTTAATTTTTGAGACGCTTACTTGTGACATTTCAAATAACATGGTTTGAGTTTACATTTTATCTTGTATATTTTTGTAATATTAAAATAGAAACTACCTGAAGATATTTCATTAATGACTAATAATCAGAATTGGTAATCTTTGCAGAAGGGGAATATATAGAGAATATCCATGAGTTTTTTTTGTTTTTTTTTCAATTTAGTTTTTTTTAATACTTTGTATCTAAACTAGATTATAATCACGTGCATCTACTTCACATCTGGTGGCATGACGTGTCCTGTAATTCTAACTTCTAAACTTTTGAATTTCATTTCCATGTACTCTTTGTTTTGTATAGAATTTTATTTTGTATAGTAGAATAAAATGTTTTCCTTTTTTGTGTATTCTTTGATATTGACTCTCTGTCTCCTTTTTTTTTTTTTTCCTTCTTGACGTTGTGATGATACAGGGCTATATTAAAATCTATCCTGATCTTGGTACTGCTTCCAGGTCCTATACTTTCCTATGGAAAAACTGTAGGCTAGTGCCTGCCTTTGCAGATCACTTAAAGGCAGCTTCAATTGAGTTGCATGAAATGGAAGTAATCACGATTAACTAAAACTCAAAGAATCTATTCTACACCTCTTCAGCCATGCATATTAAGGGAAATTATTTTATCACAAGCTTCAATCTATAAGGAAGACCATAAAGGTTAATAGGACAGTAATTTCCCCCTTTCTGCTCAGCCCCTGTACGGAGTAGAGAATGGAAATTAGGCACCTGTCTTTGGCTACGAATTAAAGGGTTACTGTACTTTTTTTTTTTTTTTACTTTTTTTTTTTAAAGTAAGGTTTTGGGGGTAGGTCCCCTAACTAAGTTTTACATGCCGAGATTCCCATAGTAGACCTCTGTCCTCCATAGTACACCATGGCAGGTGTAGCGGTCCAATCACAGGCTTCTCATAGAAAATACCTTGATTGGACTGTTTCACTGGCTCAGAGCTCATGTGCATGCTGAGCCAGGGAGGAAGAGGGGAAACTCTACCTCTAGGGGTATATTGAACTATAACTTTATAATTAATTGATCTATTTCTTATTCTATTTTAGCACTGAATCTTTGCTTTCCTCTCCTCAAAAGAAGAAAAATCTGCCTCATTTACTGGATATAATGGAAAGGCAGAAAAGTGAAAGATTTATTCTCGGATTGCCTTCAGATGGCAGTATCAAACTCTCTACTTGTGAGATTTTGGCTTGCATAAGGAAGTAAGTTGCACAAATCATTTCAGAGCCATGAATGAGAGGAAGAAAGTGAAGAAATTTTCTAGACCGAGTGGATTCTTCAGAGGCTGATTATTCTGGCACAATCAGAATTTGAGTTAATCAGATAAATTCCAGTGAAGCTGACTAGTTCTTGTATCAATGGATGGGAAGAGGGTGGACAAATTAATTCATATGGTCAGCAAACCTTCGGAGATTCCAGAGTTAACCAAAGAAGAAGCCTCGGACATTTTCTGATCTTCACAAACAAAAGCTGAGAAGCATTTCCACTACATCGTCCCATTAAACAAATCTTATTGACTGAATGGAAATAAAATCTATTTTCAAGGAAAACTTGCACTATCCACTAGTAGATGATGCATCTAAACTCTGGACCGCGCCTCCCAAAGTGGGATGCTCCAGTTTCAAGAGTTTCTAGAGAATCTGTTTTACCACAGGATGGTTCTCTCATTAAGAGAACCTAAGGTCTATGCAGCAGCTGGTGCAACTGCAATAGTAGCATCCAGCAAATATACTTGACTGTCGTCTCCAGGGACATGAAGATATGGCTACACGAACTGGAAGTAGATCTAGAGAAAGGTGTAAAAATATTTGACCTCAGGGATTCTTTATGGCATCTAACAATGCTAGATATTTAGCATCCTTGTCTATTGTAAGGATCTTCTCAAACACAATGGTACTTTCACTTGGCATAAAAAAAGGCATTATGGCTGTGTTATTGGGGAGCTGATACTTCCTCCAAGTCTAACTTGTGCCTCTTAGAAGGATATCTATTATCTTGTAAAGTCTTAGAAGAATCTAGCAAGGGAGCTGTGGAAGGAATAATTATTCTTCACTATTTGGATGATTTACTTGACAGGATTTTTAGACTGCCTTAAGCCAGAGACCTGGTTTTGAAGGAGTTGCAACAGTTTCGGTGGTTAATATACTACACGAAGAGCAGTTTAATTCCAAACAGATGGATTTTTTTTTATTTTTTTTATTTTTTTAGGAGTTGCCTTCAACAGAATCTCACTTTCAAAGGAAAGAGTCATCTAAGTAAAAGCATGTTACCAGTTTCAGATCAGAAACTATTATATTGGCAAGAAGATACATGTGCCTACTGGGCATGCTAGTCTCTACAATAAATCTGGTGCAATGAGCATAGTGGCATTTATACTAAAATGCTCCTTCCTGATTCAATTAACTGGAAGGATTTGTCACAACTCCTTACACGCTCAGATATCACCTTCTATGATGGTTACAGCCAATGAACCTAAACAGATTTCAGTTGATGGAACCCAACTGGAAAATTGTTACCCGATTTCAAAAGGCTGGGGACCTCATTATCTAAATCACCCAGTCCAGGAAACATGATTGACTTCTCAGGAAGCCACTCTCCCTTGCAGCATCCTAGATTTTCGAGCGATTACCAAAGCTCTCCGCCATTTCAAAAACATTGTCTGGCACATAGGTATGAACCGCTCAGACAACCAGGAAGCAGTATCTTGCATAAACCACCAGCGTGGTACCTGCAGCCAGCTTCTGTTGAAGGAAATGGAGAAATGAATGAAGTGGGCTCAGAGATGGACTCTAGGTCTGTTGGCAATCCATCTACCAGGGAAGAAGAACAAAGTTTCAGACTTCCTCAGCAGAGTTACAATACAGAAACACACCAACTCAACCCACACTTATTCTACACTCTAATGAGATTATGGAGTTACTCCCAAATAGATTTGATGGCCAATGCTCACAACAATCAAGTGCAGGTTTACAGCTCCAAAACATTAAGAGAATAAAGGGCATCACAATTTTACATTTGTGGCCTCTAAAGTCCTGGTTCCCTATTGCATAGTGGATATGTTGGGAACTTCCAACCCCACCAGATCTATTGATCCAGGTCCCAGCATTACATTCAGACCCAAAGTCTCTTCAACTAATGCCATGGAGGTGGAGTGGGATCTCGGGTAAATCTAGGCATCCAAAATCCGTAATGCAAACCCTTTTAAGATCACGGAAACATGTCATCAACCTGTTACAGGATTTTGGAGGCCTTTGAAAAATGGGCTTCAACCAAGAATGCTGAAATAAACCCTCCTTCCTTGTTCTGAGTTTTCTCCAGTCACACAAGTGCTTTAGTTGTAACATGCTACAGGTACAAGTATGAGCCCTAATGGGAATGCACTGGGCCACTTATAATTAAATTTTAGGTTCATAAAGGCTGTAACAAAGATCAGTGTCTGTTACAGACGCTCTACAGACCAGTACTGGTTCTCTTTATTTTATGTTACCGAACGCCGTACCCTTGTTCTATAAACTCAATTACACGAACAATCAGGATCCTATATTCGCACATACGAAGTAAAACCACCCAGGCCCTGGCGTGTGCCGCCACTTAATCTTTTTCACCTTTCAAACAACCGAACGGCCGACCACCAGGAACTTGCGGTTTGCGGTTAACCACAAATGTAATTGATGGGTCCCAGGGTGGCCTCTTTCGTATACTACTTCTCCACACTCAAACTCCTGAACGAGGACCTCCCTGTACTCCGGCGTGTGTCCCCGATTAGAACGTTGAGGCTGCGGTTAACCGCAGATTAACTGCTTATTCAGAGCGGTCTGCGTTCGGTCCACAAAGGGCTGAGACAACCATCCCTGGAGCGGTATTCGTATCACAGACTACCCGTCCCTCGATCCAGGGGTTTTTGTGCCAGGTCCCACTCGCCTATTCCCCAACAGAAAACATGGCCGCCATCTTGTGTTCAGGACAAAGAAACACAAAGTCTTTGTATGCTAAATATTGGCTCTACCGTTCGTGAGGTCTGAGCGCTATTTGCACATCTGATGCGCTCAGACCTGAGCTATCTAATGAATGGTAGATTATAGGAGATGCATTATACAATGTTATAAATATGTATTTTTATGCTGTTTTGTATGTTCAAGTTACACGTGGGATTCTGGGCACTTGGAGATACAGATTTCAACGGTTAGGGCAATTCAATTATCTCAAAGTTGGGCGGTGACTATTTCAAATGATACAGTGTACTGTTATTGGTCAATTGTCTTTACGGTCCCTGTATCCCATCAGGTCCAGAGGGGGCTGTCCCTGGACCTGAGGTTTTTGCATAAGTAGCGATGTCCAGGTGCCATTAAAACCAGTTCTTGCTTGACTTTCAAATCGCAGCTTCGACTCGTTTTGTGGGGGAAAAGGATATCCTAGCTCTACTAGAAGTAGTGGGATTGCTCTACACTTACAGGATTCGTATGGACTAAACTACCAAAGCGGCGCTTCTATCTCTCTACACTGTGGATCCAGGCTATCCAAGCCGTCCAGCTTCCAGCTAGCCTGGGGGTAACCGTAACAGTGTCAATCACTCTCTCTATTCCAGAATGAGTAAGAACACATTCTACTCGGGCAGTTTCAGCTTCCAGGTGTCTAATACTTCAGCTGAAAGCATTTGTTACACAAAATATAAATGCATTTTCCCCTTTTCCAAATGGAGGAACAAAACGGTGGAGGAATTTCTTGGCACTGTTGGCCCTCACTATATCTGGGGAGGCATCCTTGAGCTGTGTTTCATGATCTATCTCTTCAGTGCAATTGAGTCATTTACTACTTTATTTGTTAAAGGGATCTTAAACTGTATTTTTTTATTTTTTTTTTTAATATATATAAAAAGATTGTATGCTAAAACCCCATGTAAGCTGATGCACTCAGCCAATCGTCATGGCCTGCAACTTGTTTTTCCATGTTTTATTCAGTTGGCAATTTGCAGAGAAGTGATGGGTGGGAACTCCACTGTAGAATATCAATTTGCTTACATTTAAACAAAACAAAAAAAAAAAGTTGCACTTATTTTCTCTCTCTATAGCGAATGTGTGAAATCTTGACCTGTGGCCACTACACGCTTTCCTCACTTCACAAAAACAGGGAGAGCTCAGTGCAGCTGTGACCTATATAATCAACCTGAGCTTAGCACAGTGGGTAAGGAACATAGTCACTGGAAGCATGTCATCTGATGTATATCAAACTGAATGAGCATACAGTGTACTTGTGTTTATGATGGTATCTTCATTGTGAATTTATGAGTGTTAAGAAATAAAAGATGTGCCTTATTATGGTCCCATTTCAGCGCTGTAGGATATCTTGACTTGAAAATTCGACTTATAGTAATTCTACATCACCAAACCAATATACATGTATAAACCGTGTGTTTAGTTTAATGGGGGTGTATATATATATATATATATATATATATATTCACAAAAATTATGAGCTGTAAGGCCTTCATTTTGCAGAAAAGTATGAAAAATAAAGGGGGGGAAATATTTGCAAGAGTGGTGCCAACCCTTACTGTTAAACTTCTAACTTATAAAAAGAGTAGAGGGGGGGAAAAATACCTTTTAGGTAAAGAGGAAAGTCAATAGAAGGGTTGTTGTGGGAAGTTGGAGTGAGCCTCTTCCCAGTGAGCCTCACATTTCCTTATAAGTTTCAAATATCTGCCATGTTTTAATAAAAGAAATGTTAGTCTGGCAAACCTGAGCAATCAATTTATCCATGAGATATGTATCCTTACACTCTCTCTGTCACGCTTGGGACCTCCACTTGTAGCCATGCTTGGCTCAACACAATGCTGGCTGCTCGGATAATTTTGTTAAAGTGCCATTGTTTACATGACAGGACCCCAGCCCAAGGATAACAAGAGTCCAAGGGTATACTATGGATTTACTAAATACTCTAGATAGCACCCCTGAATACCAATCCAAAATTGCTCCACCATAGGACAGAATCATCACATTATATATTTATATTTCAAACGGAAACACTAAGCCCTATACAGAGGTGTGGGAATTTAGAGAAAAAAAAAATAAAATAGTAGCCGATTCTACTTGTCCTGGCACACAAAATTAATTCAGATTAAGGGAACCTGCCTAGAATCCCTGACATGGACTGTTATTCATTAAACTCTAAAATTTATGGAAATTAAATTGGAATGGAAAAAGTGAGAGAGAGAGAAAAAAAGTTGATCGGGAAAAAACTTTCAAGACAGAAATAGTCACACCCTTTTGCAAAAGAATTTAAATTTAATGTGAGTTTAGTGAATAACCATGAGCGTGTACATGTATTGTTTGTCTGGTAATCCCGTGGTGGGTTAAAATTCCCAGGTTGTGCATTTGGGGTTAAAAGTGCCTGGTGGACCAGCGGAGAATGGGTCTGCACCTTGGGCACAATAATCGCTACCTCCGGGACCAGCACTCTGCTATTTTAGCAACTCCCAGTTACTTATTATGGACTCCCGTATTATAGGTCACATTAAAGAGGTTATTGGTGAGCAAAATGAAAACTTGTGTGTCCCATGTTGACATTTTATGAAAGAGCTGTTGGTAATGGTGTGGAATACTACAGTCCTGAGGATAGAAAGGAAGCCAACACCAATGGAAAGGCAATACTTTTTTAGTGACTTATTAAAAGGGCTTTTTGGGAGCATGTGAGACTCCCTACACAATTTCTTAACCACTGCCTACTGGAAAAACCCCCACAAGACTTGCCATTTTGGAGATGCCCTGATTCATCTAGCCATCTTTATTTGACCCTTGGCAAAGTCACTCATCTTTTCACTTGCCCATTTTTCCTTCCTCCAAACACATGAAATTCAAGAACTAACTGTTCACTAGCTACCCAACATACCCCACCCTTTGACAGGGGCCACTGTAATGATAGGTGAAATAAATAACATTTATTATATCAGTGGTGTTAACGTTGTGGCTGATTATTGTATGTGTATTCTTTACCACAATGTAAGTGACAGTGATAAAAGACCAACATGGTTATTCACTAAACTCTGAACTGTAGCAAACTGATATCTGAATGTCAATAATGTAGAATCTATACATTTGATAAGTTGTTTTTAATGTATTTACATTACAATGGCCTTTGTTAATTTTGCCATGGTACATAAGGTTTGCAAAGTTACTGAAAAAGCTGATCACTAACATTTTCTTCAGATAAGTGATATTTAGATTTTTAGCTCAGCTCTATGATCCTATGTCACATTTAATTTCATTATGGTAAGGCGTATGGTGTTTTGCAGAAAGATTTTATTTTTCAATGCATCAAGAGTAAATGTTTTTACCACTACACTGGGCATTTCAGCCTATATGGCAGCTCCACTGTTTAAAGTAGGGGTCCTCAACCTACTCCATCTACTGAATAGACTACTCATGGGCTATACAATAGACAACTCCTATACAATACATTAGCAGTGAAAGTAATGAATGATTCAGTTAATGAGAACACAGGCTCAAAGATTTTTGTTCTCTTTTTTTCTAATTCAATGTTAGGAACTATGACAATCAGTTTTTAGCTGCATCAAATTGACAAATATTTTCTTTTCAACATACTTTTGGTAAAAAGGAGAGACACAATCAAATTTGATTTTCAAGTCTGAGTCACATTGGAGATTTCCATTTGGATGTCCCCTAGATTCTCCAATACACACATAAAGATACCACGCTCAAGGTACTTTCCTGAGTGACGAAATTGTGAAAGCTGTGTATTCCGCAGAATGCAATTTCAACAAGCTTTACAAAAGTGTTAATTTCTGGTGTAGAAGTTCTAGTTTGGCCCCAGTGTAATATTTTTGGATACATTTTTCTAATTATTTAAATGTTTTGGATAAACTCTACAAAATATATTTTCAAATTAAAATAGCAAAAATGAAAGATATATAAAAAATATTCAATCACTACACTGGGGTCTAAATTTTAAAAGCTTTGATGTGATTAACCAAGACATGAACCAGATGGTCTTTTAAATTAAGCTTCATATGTAAGTCATTCAATTGAAAATAAGTGTCTGTAAGGGCAACAAAGCTGGTTAGCATATAATTGATGATTAAGTGGCCTAAAGTAGGACTTTTTCCCCCCCGTCATAGGAAACTGGAGCCTCACTATCATGGATAAGTTTGTTGATCCACACTCATAAGGAATCCCCAAAAATACATCAGGAAGAAATCATAGGGAAAAAAAAAAATAAAATGCACATTTATTGAAGTCAAAACAGAAAATGTACCCAGAGTGGTGCTAAACACGTCCAGGGCATCTCTACTCCTTCTTTAGGGTCGGTTTCTTTGGTGGTCTCCCCCTGTACAGCAGCTGTGGGTGGTCCTATGCTCCGGTTTTAGACATTTTATGCTTTGTTCACTCACAATTTTTTTTTAATTTCATTTTTCACATGCTTGGACCAATACAGCATACATGAGGACTGCTGTTCTAGTATCTTGCCTTTTGTGTATTTTTGTTTTAACGTCAATAAATGTGCATTTTTTTTCTGTGATTTCTTCCGGATGTATTTATGGGGATGTACTGTGTGAAGTGTCATTTGATAGGTGGGAGGATTCCAGCACCAAGAAAGGAACCCTGTTATTGCACCTATTGAACTGCTATAAGTATGATGAAACCCAGTATATCGATGCTTATTTAATTTTGAAGTTGCGGCTACATGTTTTGTGAGCGAGGGATTTTCTTCACTTACTTTTCTGCTTTTTTTTTAAAACACTATTATGGACCCTTCAAGATTGAAGTTGCTATCAGTAAATCTTCATATGTTCATCCACATTGCTGACTAAAGACATTGAGAGGCAACCCGGGTCAGATCACTCCACTGCCTTATCCTATCATCAACAGGTCTAAGAAATACAAAGCCACCTTGAGAGCAATGATTGCTTTGAAAAGCTGGAACATTGGCCAACCATTTTTTCTGCTGTCAACTCTGAAGATATTATATCCAGATATACATACAAAATTACTTTCGGAACGTGTATGTGTTCTGATATGTGATAATTGCTACTGTATGATACACATATGTATCCAAGTACTTTTCTCTTTGATATCATGTAACCATTATATTGAAAATATATATTTTTATTTTATTGTATTTGGCATGTAATGAGACATTTATCTCCCACATTTATACCAGATCATTAACTGCTCCTGCCCCGTTTCATACCATTAGTTAATTCTCAAAATCCACCCCTAAACCAGCAGCTACAAGTCATTTTTCCTTCAAGAACCCCACTTCCCTCCTTCTCTGTTAAATATCTCAACAGAGGCCGAGGGACAGTTTTGTACTCCTACCACTAGTGTTCCTTTTAACTCCTATTTTAATGAATAACGCTGAAAGAAAAACATTCCTCAGCCTCGTTTATATTTTTACTACCTCTGCTGTCTCCCCAGTTCATCTCCCCTGCCATATTTCTTCAATTAATCACCCCTTAGCAACAGCTACAAAATGTTACTAGTCACAGCTGCTAGCACGTCTCCTGAGACGACACCCTCCACCAAGTTTGTCCCCCTACATATTCCCACATCCCTAAGCTTATGAACCTACACCCACTCCTCCCAGGTCATGTTCCAAAAACAACCCCTAGTTCTGTTCCCTGAAGTCATAACATTCCCAGCTACATCTTCTAGCTCTACATTAAGTCACATCGTCTCTGGGTCATCTCACCCAAGGATAGTATTTTATTATTTATATAGCGCCATCAGATTCCACAGCACTGTTCAATGGGTACAGCCTTTTTCCTCTGCCTACATCTTCCACACACACTACCAACATTCCAAATGGACAAACAGACATTTTAAATGACTTACTAACTGTAGTAGACGTGGGTATATCATTTTGAGAAGGTATATGAATCCGACAGAAAACAGTTACAGGCATACCCCACTTTACATACACTCACTTTAAAGTACACTGGCGAGTAAACGTAAAGATGCCTTGCGAGTACAGACATTCCCACGCCTCTTCTGTCTGCGAGTGAAGAGGAAATTGAAGGTTCTATTCTTGCCCTAAGCACCTCAGTTCAGTGTTTTTGGGGCAAGAACTATTCACAACTTCTAACATGGCACAGTTTAAATGACCACTATAGTGCCAAGAAAACACTCGTTTTCCTGGCACTATAGTGCCCTGAGGGTGCCCCCATAGTGCCAAGAAAACACTCGTTTTCCTGGCACTATAGTGCCCTGAGGGTGCCCCCACCCGGCTCTGGAAAGGGGTTAGGGGTTTAAACTTACCTTTTTCCCCCGGAGAGCTTGCTTCCTCCGCTCCCGTCGGCTGAATGCGGCTGCGCAACGCAACATAGGAAAGCATTCATAATGCTTTCCTATGGACGCTGGCGTGCTCTCACTGTGAAAATCACAGTGAGAAGCACGCAAGCGCCTCTAGTGGCTGTCAATGAGACAGCCACTAGAGGCTTCTTAGCCGAAAATCACATTAGGAAAGCATTTACAATGCTTTCCTATGGACGCTGGCGTGCTCTCACTGTGAAAATCACAGTGAGAAGCACGCAAGCGCCTCTAGTGGCTGTCAATGAGACAGCCACTAGAGGCTTTGGGGGAAGGCTTAACCCATTAATAAACATAGCAGTTTCTCTGAAACTGCTATGTTTATTTAAAAAATGGGTTTACCCTATCTGGACCTGGCACCCAGACCACTTCATTAAGCTGAAGTGGTCTGGGTGCCTAGAGTGGTCCTTTAATCCTCTCAAATTTATAATGGCTACTCATAGCTAAAAAAAAAAAAAAATATATATTTTTTTCTGTCCATACATTGTCCATATTCTGCAATCGGCTGTCATTTAGTGAAATGGTTTACCCTGCCATTTTCTATGACTAAGCAGCATTATCCACAACTCTGAGGTTTTAAAGTTAAACCATACATCCTTAAAGTGATGAAGAGGTGTTTCTAAACAAAGTGTGCAACTAAGCTGCAAACAAATAGGCACTGTATGGGCAGAAAATGGCTCAGTGGGTAGGTTTATTTTACTTTTCCTCTCAGTTTAAGGTTATCAGATGAGTAAAACATTAAAGATAAATGGTACAATCTTGAATGAGATTTTTCTTTTTACTCGTGTTAACTGAATAAAAGCCCACTGGAAATCTGCAGTTGCAGTATCAGGTATGCCTGTAAATAACTATTACAATGCAGTACATGCATTGGGAAGTGAAAAAAGGTATTGCTTCACTTTAAGTACATTTTTTGTTTTACATACATGCTTTGGTCCCATTGTGTACTTAAATTCGGGTATGCCTGTATGTAAGAGAGACATCACATGATGCTGTCTGTTGTGGAAGCCTTGTCTTACCGGTGTGTGGGTGTGTGAGTCTGAGGTAACAAAAACAGCCATGAAACTGTCCTGTCAAAAAACACAAAAACTGTGACAAATACCTCGTCCCAGCCAGACGAATAACAAGATGTTGAGTAATCTAGTCTTCCAGTTGTGAAAATCATAACTCATTGTTATATAAACATTTCTCCAGTATTAAGATTTTACTTTTTTCTGTATTAATATTCGCCAAACAACACGCCGCGACTGAAGTGAGTTTTTCCTAATAAAGAAATCCTGTCGGGAAGAGACATTTGTTTTATTCATAAAAGAAATACAGCATACAAAACATTGTCAAAACACAACATTAACCAACCATTCTCGAAAACTCGTAAAATGTAATTTATAAGAACAATGGGTCTTATTTACACACTGATTCTGTACACATTTATTGCAGTTTAAAGACACATTACTGGGAGTATTATTATTATTATTATATTGCAGTTTAAAGACACATTACTGTGAGAATTATTATTATATTGCAGTTTAGAGACACATTACTGGGAGTATTATTATTATTATTATTATTATTATATTGCAGTTTAAAGACACATTACTGGGAGTATTATTATTATTATTATATTGCAGTTTAGAGACATTACTGGGAGTATTATTATATTGCAGTTTAGACACACATTACTGGGAGTATTATTATATTGCAGTTTAGAGACACATTACTGGGAGTATTATTATTATTATATTGCAGTTTAGAGACACATTACTGGGAGTATTATTATTATTATATTGCAGTTTAGAGACACATTACTGGGAGTATTATTATTATATTGCAGTTTAAAGACACATTACTGGGAGTATTATTATTATATTGCAGTTTAAAGACACATTACTGGGAGTATTATTATTATATTGCAGTTTAAAGACACATTACTGGGAGTATTATTATTATATTGCAGTTTAAAGACACATTACTGGGAGTATTATTATTATTATATTGCAGTTTAGAGACACATTACTGGGAGTATTATTATTATTATATTGCAGTTTAAAGACACATTACTGGGAGTATTATTATTATTATATTGCAGTTTAAAGACACATTACTGGGAGTATTATTATTATTATATTGCAGTTTAGAGACACATTACTGGGAGTATTATTATTATTATATTGCAGTTTAGAGACACATTACTGGGAGTATTATTATTATATTGCAGTTTAGAGACATTACTGGGAGTATTATTATTATATTGCAGTTTAGAGACACATTACTGGGAGTATTATTATTATATTGCAGTTTAAAGACACATTACTGTGAGAATTATTATTATATTGCAGTTTAGAGACACATTACTGGGAGTATTATTATAATATTGCAGTTTAGAGACACATTACTGGGAGTATTATTATATTGCAGTTTAAAGACACATTACTGGGATTATTATTATTATTATTATTATTATTATTATTATATTGCAGTTTAGAGACACATTACTGGGAGTATTATTATAATATTGCAGTTTAGAGACACATTACTGGGAGTATTATTATTATATTGCAGTTTAAAGACACATTACTGGGAGTATTATTATATTGCAGTTTAGAGACACATTACTGGGAGTATTATTATTATTATATTGCAGTTTAGAGACACATTACTGGGAGTATTATTATTATATTGCAGTTTAGAGACATTACTGGGAGTATTATTATTATATTGCAGTTTAGAGACACATTACTGGGAGTATTATTATTATATTGCAGTTTAAAGACACATTACTGTGAGAATTATTATTATATTGCAGTTTAGAGACACATTACTGGGAGTATTATTATAATATTGCAGTTTAGAGACACATTACTGGGAGTATTATTATTATATTGCAGTTTAAGACACATTACACATGGGAGTATTATTATTATATTGCAGTTTAAAGACACATTACTGGGATTATTATTATTATTATTATTATATTGCAGTTTAGAGACACATTACTGGGAGTATTATTATAATATTGCAGTTTAAGACACATTACTGGGAGTATTATTATTATATTGCAGTTTAAAGACACATTACTGTGAGAATTATTATTATATTGCAGTTTAGAGACACATTACTGGGAGTATTATTATAATATTGCAGTTTAGAGACACATTACTGGGAGTATTATTATATTGCAGTTTAAAGACACATTACTGGGATTATTATTATTATTATTATTATTATTATTATTATATTGCAGTTTAGAGACACATTACTGGGAGTATTATTATAATATTGCAGTTTAGAGACACATTACTGGGAGTATTATTATTATATTGCAGTTTAAAGACACATTACTGGGATTATTATTATTATTATTATATTGCAGTTTAGAGACACATTACTGGGAGTATTATTATTATTATTATATTGCAGTTTAGAGACACATTACTGGGAGTATTAATTATTATTATTATTATTATATTGCAGTTTAGAGACACATTACTGGGAGTATTATTATTATTATATTGCAGTTTAAAGACATTACTGGGAGTATTATTATTATTATATTGCAGTTTAAAGACATTACTGGGAGTATTATTATTATTATATTGCAGTTTAGAGACACATTACTGGGAGTATTATTATTATAATATTGCAGTTTAGAGACACATTACTGGGAGTATTATTATAATATTGCAGTTTAGAGACACATTACAGTGAGTATTATTATTATATTGCAGTTTAGAGACACATTACTGGGAGTATTATTATTATTATTATTATTATTATTATTATTGCTGTGGAGCTCTGTTATGCACACAGACACACCAACAACATGGAGCTCCCAGAAAAGAGGGACAGAGGGACTTGTGCCCAGAGTAGGGTCCCTTGGCAGCTATGCACGCCCTCTGAGCGGTGACCGCTGTCAGTGGTTGTAGTGGAAAGCAGCGGGAGAATGACATCATGTCGCCGCCTATAGCGGGCACTTACCGCTAGGACCCCCTGATGGTTCGGGTGTTTCCATGGTGACAGCGCTCGCGGAATGCCCGGGCTCCCCGCGCTGCCTTTATTGTGCTTTTGAATTTTTGAAATCCCCGGCACTTCCCGCCCGAATTTGTTGCCATCAAACATGACGTACCCTGAACCTGGCCCCGCCCACTCGCGGGGTCAGCCAATCACCAACTGCCCCTTGGTCACCCCGCCCGTTTCAGGAAGCTGTTCTGTTGACGGTTGGTCGGTGGGTCCCCGGTTTGTCGTGCTCGCGGGAGAGCGGTGTGCGGTGTGAGGGGCGGCGAGGCGGGTGACTCGGAGCGGGGGGGCGGCGGTGACCGGCTGTGTCTGTGAGGGGGACTCGGGGGGAGGACGTGTTTGGGGGCGTGGCCGGGCGAGGGGCGTGGCCGGAGCTGAGGTTGTTGCTGTCGCTCGGTGTCACTTTCATTGTATTATAAACAGTATCCGGAGCCGCGGCCTGACAGCGGGACACCGACACCGGGATACCGATACTGACACACCGACACTGATACCGGGATACCGATACTGACACCGCCTCCTCCAGCATCACCGTAATCAAAAACAGCCCTGCCTGGAGCCCCCCAATAACCCGGGATAGCTTGTGACAGCCCTGCCTGGAGCCCCCCAATAACCCGGGATAGCTTGTGACAGCCCTGCCTGGAGCCCCCCAATAACCCGGGATAGCTTGTGACAGCCCTGCCTGGAGCCCCCCAGTAACCCGGGATAGCTTGTGACAGCCCTGCCTGGAGCCCCCCAATCACCCGGGATAGCTTGTGACAGCCCTGCCTGGAGCCCCCCAATAACCCGGGATAGCTTGTGACAGCCCTGCACATCCAGTGAACCCTCTCCATTACTGAGACCTCAAACATGGAGCAGCTGCACAGCAACCTCCAGGTCCTGCTCCAAGCAGCAGAGTATGTGGAGCGGAGAGAGAGAGGTGAGATCTACTCTACTCCACATATTGATCCTTTTGCCCCCCCTCCTACTGATCCTCTTGCCCCCCCCTCCTCTCCTCTTGCCCCCCCCTCCCTGCAGTCCTCTTGCCCCCCCCCCCCCTACTGATCCTCTTGCCCCCCCCCACCCTGCAGTCTCTTGCCCCCCCCTCCTGCTAGTCTCTTGCCCCCCCCCCCTCCCTACTGATCAATCTCCCTACCACCCTCTTGCCCTCTCCTACTGATCCTCTTGCCCCCCCCCCTCCTGCCCCAGTCCTCTTGCCGATCCTCACCCCCTCCTGCCGATCCTCTTGCCCCCCCCTCCTACTGATCCTCTGCCCCCCCCTCCTGCAGTCCTCTTGCCCCCCTCCTACTGATCCTCTTGCCCCCCCCTCCCTGCCCTCTTGCCCCTCCTGCTGATCCTCTTGCCGCCCCCCCCTCCTGATCCTCTTGCCCCCCCCCTCCCTGCTGATCCTCTTGCCGCCCCCTCTACTGATCCTCTTGCCCCCCCCTACTGATCCTCTTGCATCTGAGTCCTGCCTCCCTGATCCTCTACTGATCCTCTTGCCTACTGATCCTCTTGCCCCCCCCCTCCTCCTACTGATCCCCTTGCCCCTCCTCCTACTCCCCTTGCTCCTACTGCTGAACCTCTGCTGAGTGCTCTTAAAGCCCCCCCCTTACTGATGCTCTTGATGCCCTCCTACTGATGCTCTTGCGCCCCCCCCTACTGATGCTCTTGTACCTTCCACCCACTTTTGCTGCTCCTCGTGCACCCCCATCTGCTCCTCTTGCAATCCCCCATCCCCTTCTACCTCTTCTCTTGCACTTACTGCTCCTTGTGCACCCTACTCCACATACTTCTATTCTTGGCCCCCCATCCCCTCCTACTGCTCCTCGTGCACACCCCCATCCCCTCCTACTGCGCCTCGTGCACCCCCATCTGCTCCTCCTGCAATCCCCCATCCCCTTCTACCCCTTCTCTTGCACTCCCCCATCCCCTCCTAATGCTCCACTTGCACCCCCCATCCTCCCCTACTGCTTCTCTTGCACCCCCCATTCCCCCTACTACTCCTCTTGTATTCTCCGGCCCCACATACGGCCCCTCTCCTCTTCTGTAACTCACACTGGGGCATAAATTTAAAACACTCAGGCTCTGCTTCCCTATAAATCTCTGCATGTCCCTCCTATCCCCATGTTCCTGGGCTGAAGCCTCTCTCTAAAAGCAAAACCATGACTTTTGATTTCCTTTAATGGAAGATGTAATGTCTATAGCCAATTAGGTTAGAGCAAGTTCAGGATTTTATTGCTTACTAGAACTGGGTTCTTTATTAAAGTTAAATAGCCAGACCTTAAAATTGAATTTCAAATCTTAGGCCACAATAGCCAAATCGGTTAAAAATCTCCTAGTTCGTTATGTCTTTAGTTCTGTTGTTTTGGCCTAAAATTTGAAATTCACTCGAAATACAAAATCGAAATAACGTTGGTGGGAAAAAAAAACTGAATATTGTGACCATCTGTCATATCATTGCTGCTGTCAGCGATCCATACAGTTAGTCAGGCCAACTGCTGTCTGTGGATTACACAGGAAGTACAGCAACACTGGAGGAAGGGTCATTAATTGGTACTAAAACCCATAATATCCTTTCAACTAGTCGCTATGTCTATTACAGCATTTTAATGCTAAAATATATTTATTTCATAATTCCCTTTTACTGTTTCAATGTGATCCCTTGAGCGTTGGTTATTGTTTTGTTGGTTATTGTTTAGTTCTGAGGCTTGTTGCCTTCATATTATCCTTTGCTCTTTCCTACCAAGTCTCTTTTCTTGCCTTCAGTATGCTTTGTTTATTTCTTTGTTTGCTATTCCTGTGTCTTTTCTGTACCCCAGCGATATCATATCCTTAAGGGCCCAGTGTTTTTTTCATAGCTTCCATTTTTTTAGTTTGCAACCTAACCTGTTATAACCTGTTTATAAACAACCTCATTACGCCTTCCTTGTACTTCTTTCACTTTACTATTGTTCATTCTTCTGTGCCTTTCCTGTCTGTTATCACTGTCTTACATTCCTCTTCACCCTACTACATTTTCATAATTTGAACCTATTTTTTTTAGGCTCTGCCTCGTGAAGCATTGGTACCTATACCATATATTTCCTCTATGTCTCCCTATTTCTTTTTCCATATTTGTTCTCTGGGTTTTAGTGGAGTTATCAACACATTGTTAATTAATGATCTTTGATTTCTTTAACAAGGTACTGAATAATGCTTACCTTTCAGAAGCTGAACATGGATATGCTTCTATTCTACCATGTGACGCCTCTACTCCTGGGAGAAGGAAACGGCAGAGGACCAACAGCAGTCCAGATAGTGTCAGGTAAGCTAGAAAACATGGAGTCAGTGAGTGAAATCAATCAAGAACACTTACTGAAACTGTAAAGTTTTTTAAAAACGTATTAAAGCCTTTATACGGTTTAATTATATTAAATGATGCCAAAATCAAGATAGGAATTTAATTCAAACTTATAAAACATGCATTAACACTCCTGTCATATCATTTGGGTTTGTTTTTTAATCTTGCTTCAGGTGTACTTGGAAGAGCTGTACGTCGGTGGCATAATAAAAATTAAATAGAAATGGTTGGAGGGGGAGGGATTTAAATGTGATAATTATTTTGCTTAAAAAAAACAAACAAGAAACTTACGCAAGGTAGGAAGTACAAGGAAATTTGCTTGCTTTGCAGAAGTCTCTGAGCTATACGAAGTTCGATATGCCTCATCTTTCCCTCTTGACCTGGTGTGTGTCTCCAAAAATCACAGTTTTTGTGTGATCTAGTTTGTGTGTTTTACTGCTTAATATGTTGCTGTAAGATTATATTAATTTTTTTCTTTTAATTAATCTGCAGGTCTGTCCACAACGAGCTAGAGAAACACAGGTGAGTGTGACACAGGCAGAGTGTTATTGAAACTTTTCATGGGCAGATTTTAAAATTTGGGGTTTATTTATAAAGGGAATTTTTGGGAAACTTCAAATGGATTAGCCCACTTTGTAAAAATATTTCCCAAAAATTGCTCTTTATCACAAATTTTTTATTTTATTTTTTACATCTGCCTACCACCTCTGAAAAGTACAGAGTGCTAGGAAGAAACTGTTCTGAACACATTACCCGGTGGGCTACAATCTATTTTTACTGCAGATTCCACTGGTTTCAGCATCTTTTAAAAGATCTCTTGTCAAGCTCAGTGACAAATCTTAACTCTTTTTGAGACTTGTTTGGAGCCTAGATTTAAGTCCAGTTGCTTGGGGAACTCAGAATATACTAATAAATTTACCCAAGTGTCAGATACTAAGGGAATTATGTATATGAAAGGTATACTATAGTGCCAGGAATACAAAGCTGTATAAAAACCCTTTATTTACTTACCCGATACCAGCGCCAATGTCCCTCGTTGCTGGGTCGTGGCACCGCCTCCTCAGACGTTGCTCAACAAGGGGGGCGCTAATGCGCATGCGCGGTAAGTGCAGCATGCCCAGTAAGTGCCACATGCCCACTATGCATCCCCGTATCACAGCATTGAATCAATGCTTTTCTATGGGGAAATAGAACAGACCTTTGCTGATGCTGGATGTTCTCATGCAGAGCATGAGGACGTCCAGTGGCCGTTACTGGACCAAAGGTCTGTTAACATCCAGTAAGCGTCTCTGGTGACTGTCTGGTAGACAGCCTCTGGAGGCAGACTTGGTGCTGCAATATAAATATTGCAGTTTCTCTGGAACTGCAAAGTTTTACATTGCAGCATTAAGTGCAACAGGGACACTGTACCCAGACCACTTCAATTAGCTGAAGTGGTCTGGGTGCCTATAGTGTCCCTTGAAGCATTTATGGGGCAATATTCTGAAAGTTGTTCTGTCCAAACAGAATGATCCTGCTTATTACTCCACTCCCCTGAAGTTATCGTTCTTCCACTGACAGTTATGTATGCTGTTATTTAGATTTAAAGGGGCACTCAAAGCAACATAACCTCTTCGTCTAGCTAACTTAATTCCACCAGTGTCACCCAACATCTGCCCAATTTGGATTAAACTGATTGATAGATAATATGGACCTGCTGGTTATGAGGTGCTTTCCGGCCATTGGAAAAGCCTCCATTTATGTTGATCCACTCCTAAATATTAAACCAGGGAGTGGCAACACAACATTTTAGGCAGTCCAGCCAACACAGTGATTTGTAGTGCATATACTGCTTATAGTGCAGGTTGAGTATTTTAACACTGAAAGGACCACTATAGTGCCAGGAAAACAAACTAGTTTTCCTGGCACTATAGTGCCGTGAGGGTTCCGGCCACCCTCAGGGTCCCACTCCTGTGGAGCTGAAGTGGGAGGAAGGGGTTAATCCCTTACCTTTTTTCCAGTGCCGGGCTCCCTCGGCGTTGGGACTCTTCTTCCGTCTTCGGTGCGCGCATTCAGCCAGTCCATAGGAAAGCATTCTCAATGCTTTCCTATGGACGCTGGCGTCTTCTCACTGTGAAAATCACAGTGAGAAGCGCGGAAGCGTCTCTAGCGGCTGTCAATGAGGCTGGATTAACCCATAGGTAAACATAGCAGTTTCTCTGAAACTGCTATGTTTACAGCAAAAAGGGTTAAACCTAGCTGGACCTGGCACCCAGACCACTTCATTAAGCTGAAGTGGTCTGGGTGCCTATAGTGGTCCTTTAATTTTAGGAATACAGTTTGCAGTTTGTAGTAAATACAGACGTGCTTTACTAGACAGACTAGGCTTCTACTTAGGGGAATCTGCATGTAAGGATAATTTGGGGTTCAAAGTAATATCTCAAATGGTTTTAGCTTTTTAAGATGCTTTGTTTTAAAGTCCTTCGTTTACTGTGTTTAGCTTGATGTTTCTTCCATATCTTTTAAAAATAAAAGAAAATTTTAAAAAATAATAATCTTTTTCTGCCTGGGTCTCATGGCTTTCTCTAACTTGTTGAGTTTTTATTAATTAATCTATTTATATATTTATTTTGTTGCTGTACCCTTTAAGAACAGATTTTTATGGGAAATATATGGTGATCACCCTGTAGTGAAGCATTGTGGAGTGTTTACATTAAAAAAAAAATTTAGTGGATTTAAATAGTTTAGTAATATTGTATTTTTTTTTTTTTACCCTTTTCTTAGATTATATGGCACTTTGTGTTAGAGTTCACCTCTAAACCACAGAACATACTTTAATGGAACACTATAGGGTCAGGAACACAACCGTGTATGCCTGACCGTATAGTGTTAAAACCACCATTTATGTGGCTTGCCCCCTTAATAGGTAATAAAACGCCGACTTGGCCAAGCAGCTCCTTCTCATAGAGATGCATTGAATCAATTAATCTGTTTGAGGAAAGCTCCGCGTCTCCATGCAGAGCATAGGGATGCTCAGTGGCAGTGCTGCAAACTGTGACGCACTGCCCCAGGAAGCACCTCCAGTGGCCATTTGAGAAGTGTCCACTGGAAGTGTCCCTTGGCTGTAATGTAAACACTGCATTTTCTCTGAAAAGACAGTGTTTACATGAAAATGCCTGAAGGGAATGATTATACTCACCAGAACAACTACATTAAACTGTAGTTGTTCTGTTGACTATAGGGTCCCTTTAAAGACATTCTAGTATAACTTATACTATATTGTAATTATTTGTTTTTCAGTTGTAGAAATCTAGTTAGATGTTTGTCACTAATATTTTTTGTTCTGTTGTGTGTCGTATTTTTTTTTCTTTATAATATAAAATAAGAATACGGTACATATTTGATGGAAAGTAGCTAGAATTCTTTGAACTTGAATTCTGGATACAGTTTTACAGGGAAAGGGGAAGGAAACTTCTGCAAAATCTTGATGTTACTCCAGGGCTTGTTTTCAATAAAGGAAATATATCCTTCCATAATGGAGCAACTCCACATAATGCCATTCAACCTTTTGTAAATTAAATTCAAAGTTTGCATTTTTTTTTTTTTTTTTTATTATTAATACTGGATTGTTCTTCATATGTACAATAATGTTTTTTGATTGGATTTGATGGTTCTATGTTTTTGTTTTGTTTGTTTTTTTAATAGTTTCTATATTTAATAGAGGCAGTTCTTGCTAAATCTATTATTCAAAGTGCAAATAAGGAAATGACTGGTAAAATCCCTTTTCTCTCCTGCCTCAGGCTGGCGATACTGGTAGGTTCAAACCTACAAAACATTGTATGCAGTATTGTTTTTCTATATAATAGTATAAATTATGTTATCAGGACAGCAAATGAAAGGGCTACTTACTATAAATGTAACCATACTCCTCTCAAACACATACAATAACATATATTCCATTAAAACAATGTTTATGGCAAGAGCAATTACACCTGCCTTTATCAGGTGTGGACTTGTAATATGCCCGCTGTGATCAGTGGTTTGGTTTTCTCTTGCAACACTCATTGCTTTTGATGGTAACATTCATTGCTTTTTTTGATGGTAAGCCTTACTATTTTATATTATTATTATTATTATTATTATTATTATTACATTTTTTTTATTTTTTATTTATTTTATTTTTTTTAGACATTCAATGACTAAAAAAAGGGCTACAGTTGAGGATTGAGTTTAAAACCCTGTTCATAGTCCGAACATCTCTTTTGTTTTCACTTTCCCTGTGTGCAACAGTCTAGCAATATGTATGTTAATGTTACCTGCACGCAGTTTCTGCCTTTTTGTTTTATTTCTGTAAAACTGTATTTTTCCAACTGCACTCCATGAACATATTGTTTAACATAAATTGTGACAGGAGGTAAAAGAACCCATTTATCCTGTCCTTTGTTTTTTTGGTTTTTTTTTTAAATGTCTTATTTGTTCTTCAGGTTAGGTTTCTACAGAACCCAAGAATCCTTGAACTTATTTTCTCGCTTCCTGATTAGTATTCAGTTTGTGCTAGTAAAAACCATCTACTACTAGCGTATCAACAAAAGTTGCATATTCATACATTATCCATCATTCTTCCTCTCTCCAAATTCAATTCCTTACTCCTTTGCTTTTGAACTCTCCAATTAGTAAAACTGTTGCCTTGAAGCCTTTTTTATGGCATACATTTTGTTTATAACATCCGTTGTTACGGTTTTTCAGTTAAACAAGAAAAGGAATTATTCACAAATCGTTAAGGTAGCAATATAACCTCATGTCTATTGATAGAGTAACATAAACAAATGAGCGTTTTTTTTAAAGGAAATAGCAGTTTGATTCAGCAAGCAGAAGTAGTGATCTATGAAGAATGCACAAAGGCACATGAGATTGTTAAAATAGAAGTTTCAAAGCCCGAACTCTGTAACAGTGGTGCTTCCTACCCAGAGCTACTCCAATCTGGTGCTGTTTCATATCCACTAATGCAAAGCACAGGGCAGAAACGTTCCTTTCATTTTTATTGTGATTGGGCCCACTTTCAGAGCTTTGATGTAGAATTGTTCATCGCTCGTGATACTTAATGTTTCACAATGAGTATATGTTTATTTTTACATTTTGTTAAGCGGCATTAGGAGTAATACTGTGAAATGTCTACAGAACTATACTTGGTATATTCAATTTTGATTTAGATTTTTTGCATGTTCGTGTCACCTCTGTTGCCTTGTGGATTTTATTATATGTATATTAAGTCCTTAAGGCTTATAGCAAATTGACGTAACCGAAAAAAAAAATAATCAAATTTCCTGGCTATTATAGGGCATGTGGTTATTTATTCTAACACAAACTAGGATTCCTGTAAATTAATCTTTTAATTTATGTAATCTTTATAAAACAAGATGGTCATTAGTATTATTTAAGCACCTTTATCTGGGATGGTGACATTTTCTTGTTACATTTTGGATCTTGGTGCCAAACATTTTTTTCATACACACCCCATAATTTTGTAATTACATGTCATTGTCTACTGCAAGTGGGTGGAAACAAGTTGTTGTTGTTGTTGTTGTTGTTGTTGTTAATAAATATATATATATATATATATATATATATATATATATATATATATATATATATATATATATATATATAGAACCTTGTCTGCAGGTAGCACTGTCCTCTAAGGTAAACAACAGACACAGTCCTTTTATTTTCATATAATCCAGGCACTTTATTTGTAAGTCCACACAGGAGACCGCAGCAAATGAAAACATAAATATAACACAAATCCCTATAAACAAAAACCTAGCTCGTCTGAGCACTTACTAACATCAGGTTCCCTATCTCTCAGGGGTTAAATTAGAACAAAACAATATTGGTTTCACCAACCTAGTGTCTTTGTCAGCTCTCTGCACTCCAGTGCTTAGTCAGCCTGCTGCTTTCCTTTCTGCACTCCCAGTGCTCCAAGCCAGCCTTGACTGTTTCCTTCTGCGCTCCCAATGCTCAGTCTCCTTGACTCTCTCACTGGAGAGAACAGACTCTCTCCTACCTGCTTCCAGGGAGGAAGCCAGCAATCTCCCTTTACCTGCCTAGCAGGGAGAGGTTTATTCCCACTGCTTCAGCTGATTATCTGCAGCTGAGCAGTGGGTTGGAGACCGTTCCAAAAAACTCTGGCCTGGACCTTATTTCTCCCAGTTGTGTATAAACTGAGGAGTGGAGCATTGGCCCACCCTACTCTCCAAATGCTCCACCCCAGGAGCCCATAACTAAACGTAGCTTTGTGTTGCACACCACACATACAACACGTACTTCCCCTGGGGTTAAATGTTAAAGGACCACTATAGTGCCAGGAAAACATACTCGTTTTCCTGGCACTTTAGTGCCCTGAGGGTGCCCCCACCCTCAGGGTCCCCCTCCTGCCCGGCTCTGGAAAGGGGTTAAAACTTACCTTTTTCCAGCGCTGGGCAGGGAGCTCTCCTCCTCCAATCCTCCCTGTCGGCTGAACGCGCACGCGCGGCAAGAGCTGCGCGCACATTCAGCCGGTCACATAGGAAAGCATTCATAATGCTTTCCTATGGACGCTTGCGTGCTCTCACTGTGAAAATCACAGTGAGAAGCACGCAAGCGCCTCTAGCGGCTGTCAATGAGACAGCCACTAGAGGATTAGGGGGAAGGCTTAACCCATTCACAAACATGGCAGTTTCTCTGAAACTGCTATGTTTATGAAAAAATGGGTTAACCCTAGCTGGACCTGGCACCCAGACCACTTCATTAAGCTGGAGTGGTCCTTTAAAGGCCTCTCTGCCTTCACTTTATCACAATATAAATATATATATTTTAATTATAATTTTTTTCCCCTCATCAGTTTCCTATTCTAAAATGAATCAGGCAAAAAATTTCCCATTGAATCAAAATATAAACTAACCATATCATTTATAGGTGCAATAACATAAGTATCAAAAACTATAACATTATAAAACTTTTTATCACTCTTTGCACATTTAATTGGGGGTTGTTTTGCTGTTTTTTAAGATTATGATTTGATATATAACACACATTTCTGCAACGTTAGAGGGGGAAGAAAATTACCAAACTGCCACATGTAAAAGCATAATTATATTTAATTTCTGAAAAGCAACATTCCATGCTGATAACATGCAGGTTTTCCAATGCAATGGCTAAGAAAATGGAGGTCTGTGGTAATGAGAAATGTTACTATACTACCAGTGTCTAGATTGTGTAATATCCGCATTGGAACAGAATTTTATAATTATTAAATTTTGGACTGTTTGTAGTCATTGATGACTTGCTTTAGTCAGTCAGTGCACCACACATTTTAAAAGGCAGAACCAGTTGAGCAGTCCTAGTATTTGCAGGGCCTAGAAATCCTTTGCTACTAGCCAAGCTTTTTAAAGTTACTCGTCTCTGCATGACACACCTATCACAGCTGAATTTTTACGAACTAGAGCTGAATTTTCACTCCATGGCTAGTGGTGAGTAGAAATGTTAAACCCTGGTTTTGATACAAAATGAGATTGATTTCAGCAGTCACTAGTGAATTATGCAGTACAGGCAGGTATAAAAGAACAAAAACTGAACGCATCCAGAACCTATGATTGGATTGGTCTTTGCAGCTCACATAAGTGTTATGCGATTCTTTGGCTATGTAAACTTTTAATATAATTATTCATTTTCTAGGTTTTAATATTGCAATAAACTATTTGTATTGACATTTTGCAGCTAGAAGCCTTATTGTGTGGTTTCTTTGAATCATGATGACTGTTCTACATTTGCAGGAGAGCTCAGCTACGGAGGTGTTTGGAGCAGTTGAAGCAGCAAGTTCCGCTCAGTGTGGACACGTCTCGGCACACAACGCTCAGCCTTCTGCACAGAGCCAAGCAGCACATCAAGGTGAGTTTACAGTAAGACGCACACACTGCTGGGATCTGTTGGGTATTTCTGACATTTTCAGAATTGTAGTTACTAAAGCAGGGATATGCACATCTTCAAACGCCAAAGCATCTTAACCACATTTACAGACTTTGCATAGCTGTATGTGAACTCTAAGTGGCATTAAATTATCACTATAGGGCCAGGTTCACAATACATGTATTCCTGACCCTATAGTGAAAACCCACCATTTAGGTGGCTTTCCCCACCTCCCTTAGCCCCCTCAGAATGGGTTTAAACTCACCTTATTTCCAGCTGTCCATGGGTCTGCTGATCCTGCCCCCTTGGTCCCGTCCCCATTGAGAAAGCATTGGATTAGCTAAAATCGGCAAGGAGGTGGGGCCAAACGCTGTTTTAGCCAATCCGTACCTCCTCCTAGAGATACATTGAATCAATGCATCTCTATGCGGAATATTCAGCGTCCCCATGCAGAGTGTGGGGACACTGAACGGCAGGGCTGCTTACTGTGCAGCCCTGAGCCAGGAAGCCCCTCCAGTGGCCACTTGGAGGTGTCCCTAGCGTGGGGATGCTGAACGGCAGGGCTGCCTACTGTGCAGCCCTGAGCCAGGAAGCCCCTCCAGTAGCCACTTGGAGGTGTCCCTAGCGTGGGGACGCTGAACGGCAGGGCTGCTTACTGTGCAGCCCTGAGCCAGGAAGCCCCTCCAGTGGCCACTTGGAGGTGTCCCTAGGGGCAATGTAAATACTGCCTTTTCTCTAAAAAGGCAGTGTTTGCTTAAAAATGCCTGAAGGCAGCCCCTATACTCACCAGAACAACCACATTAAGCTGTTGTTGTTCTGGTGACTGTTGGGTACCTTTTTAATACTTACATGTCATCTAGAAATAATCTGTAAACCACTATTTTGTTTTAAGGGGGTCTTTATTTCATTCCATGCTCTGTTGGTTTGTGGATCAATATTTTATGTCCTCAACAGTATCCAAAAGTGCTTTATTGCATGCAGTGTGGATTCATGGTATTGGTCCATGATAACTAACCAAGTCGATAATGACACATCAGATATTTCTGAAATATATTTTTCCATAATGTCCAGTCACCCTTATGATTAAATGAGTGTCCTGTGTGTTTTTATGTTTCCACCACTGATCTAAATGTCTCTTAAGTTTTAAGTACATGTAAAAATAAATCCTCTTTGTAGCTGTGACTGCATTGTGCTTTATTGCATTTGGATCAGGAAGCAGTGTGTGTGTGTCAATGCCTAATGAAGAAATACATTTAGAAGTGTTAGCACATTACTTGTACTTGCCTCCTATCATGTCATTTCTTTGCAGAAATTGGAAGACCAGGAGTTATCTGCAAAGAAACAAAAAGAAAAGCTGAAATCAGAACAACAGAAACTCCGCCAGAGGTTAAAACTACTTCTTCCACCAACCAATACTGAGCGTCTCCGAACAGACAGCCTGGACTCTTCAGTCTTGTCTTCCGAGCACTCTGACCAAGGTGGGTAAACTATTTATGATGCGCAGTAGCTTCCACAGTCACTGTTGAAACCAGGTATTAAAGCTCCTAGGGATTAAATGCATTTTGGAGATATTATAGTGTATGACCATATACAATCTTTTCTTAAAATATATTTTAAAAAAATGTAGTTCATATAATCTGACTCATCTTTGTGCTCAGGATTGCAAATAAATGCTGACGGCTGTAATTAACACATTCTCTTGCAATAAAACAGGCATTATTGTATAGACAGGGCTTAAAATTTCCACTAGCCAATGGCGAGTAAATATTTAGCCCTGACAAGTAGAAATTCACCTCTGGTGAGAGTGCCATGGACTCTTTAGGTTATCAGTGGCTAGTAACTTCTAAGTCCTGGCTCATAATGTAAGGCTTGAAATTGTAACCGCCCGATGATGGTGGTGGTGGTGGTGGTAGTAGTAGTAGTAGTGTAGTAATACTGTTTCATAGCATAGTGTCACCTTGGGTGGTGCTCTAATGGAGATTTAACCAAGCAGAGTTTCTTACGTGCTTTCTTCTGTCTGCAGTTTGTATAGATCAGTTCTCATGTGCAGATAAATTGTATTGCAAAGCAGATTGGTAATTTCTGGAATGAAAGCCATTCCTTGTTACAGTGGCTAGTTTTCTGAATACTCTGTGTTTGGGAAAAGGCTTAAAAAAGTCTCTGATGGGATTTTCAAGCATTACATTATGATGTAATGTACTGTTATCAGATAATCAGTATCTATAAATATAGTATACCTTCTATTTTGAGAAAAATCTAGTTACTGATTGTGGTAACAAATAATGGCCTTTGCTCTGTAGAAGTCTCCATTCTTCTGTGCTACATGGCTTTTACTTGATCAGAGAAGGTAATGCCACTCATTGGACTTCCACTACAATAGCCATGAGATAATACTCTGTCTGCATCAAGCATTTCAAACTCAAAGGCTAGCACGGCCAAATAAACCAGGTTTAAGTTTATTTGGGCCGCAAAAAAACAAACAAACCTTAGATTTTCATAGAAATGTAGATTTGTTTGAAAAGTACCGTATTAAAAAAAAAAAAGCATCCCTCAATACTAATTCCCATTCCTCCCTCTACTAAACCCCGGCCCTTGTTTTAAAAGAAAAAGAAAAAAAACATTGGCCAACAAGCAGACTCCACTCACATTGCTGCCAGTATGCGACTCTGGAGTCCAGCATTTGGTATACCCCCAATGGCACCGTCCACACCCTGTGCCAAAGCGGATCCTCGCGCTATTCCTTGAAACCCTGTGAAGATGGAGCGTGTTGATGTGGCGTTGCGTAGTAAAGTTTGGCATTTGTTTATTGTTGTTGTGGTGTTTGTGTTTCTCCCCCCCTCCTTCTATTGTGCTTTATTGTAGTCCATAACTTAACTTATTGCATAAGTGACTTTTCTATTTATGCTGGATTTATATATAAAAAAAATAGTACAAGGTATAATTTCCTTTGTGTTTCTTGTGCTGACTGTAATGTATCTGTCATTTTAATACTCACATTTTTTTGGGTTCATTTATACACCCCTTTATTTTATTTTTAACTTTTTTAGCATTGATAGATGTGTTATATCAACAGGAATGTAATAAGAAACATATGTCTCTACTAATCTTAATTTACTTTTATATCTCTGCAGAAGATTTGGAGGTAGACGTTGAGGGGATTATTCTCAGTGGGAACGAGGGTGACCTCTTTGTTTCGTTCAGTGCTGGCACAGAACACAGCTACTCTACTCCTGCTCATGCCTGGCTATGACAACAGAGGAAGAGCACAGACTTAATACAGCAACTGAAAGCAGTTTTCATGGCTATGCCAGATAAAACAAAAAAGACGTGCATTATGACTTCATACATCACTCAATGATGTAGTCCTTTATATTTTATGTGTATCTCTTTTAGTTTTTAAACCACAGTGGATTCTCCTGAAACTGAACTACTACTTCTCTTAAATTTTCCCAATGTGTTATTTTCGTAAGAAAAAAAGCAGGTTTTAATATTGGATTCCTAAATTTATTTTTAGATGATGGGCTGGTGCAATGGTGAGGACTGACCTGCTTTTGTCCATACCGAACACATATTCTTGGGATTTTATTTATTTTTTCCCTTCCTCCTTCTGTAAAGCTGTATAACTGCACTGATTGTCCATGGTCTCTGCACTCCAGTAAGTGGTGAAAGAAAAGAAAAAACTTCAGAACAAAATCCAGGCCTTGTAATAAATGATAGGTTAGGTAACATGAGCTACATTTACCCTGTTATTTTAAGTGGCAACTCTTCACTCAATTTGTGCATTGTATATTTTGCACAGGACCCATGTGATCTATTTTGGGGTGTTTGGAAATAAAATGGCGCTGATGCCCAGTATTGAGCACTAAGCCTGTTTCTAGCTTGACCCCAGTTGCATTATAAGTCCTATTTATTGTATTTAATTGAAATATTAATTTAGGCTAGGGTCTCCACCAGTGATTGATTCCGTGTGCACTAGTTGTGTGGAAGATTGCATTTAGCTAATTGTGCACTTGATGGGGAAACAAAAAACCTACATTGTTTATTTTAAGATGGCACTTATGTTATATGAAGTTTGACGTGTCACATAAACTCATTCTCTGCAAAGTTATATGCAAAAAAACCTCCCCTAAACTTTTGTTTGTGTTCTAGAATTTAATTTGTAATTATAGTGACCGCTATAATTACCCTGTCTCTGGATATTTACATAGTGCATTGCAGATTATTTAATACCCTAAAGACTTTCTTGAATTTTTTTTTAAACAGACACAGTGAAGAAAACTCAAATGCGTTGCTTATTAATGGTGTACAGTAATACATTTTCCAATCTTTTATTTTCAAGTCATTAATTTGGTGAGACATTTCCATAATTATACAATATACACCTGTTCGCCCTCGTTATGCACCATTCAGAGTCAAGTTACTGGTACTGAAGTTTTGCCCGTCTCTTGAGTCCTCGGGTGTCAAACCGCACCCCCTCGCCACCCGATGCTTGTATTGCTGGACTACAAATACCATAATTCACTGCAAGCCTATGCCTGTCAGAATCATGGGAGTTGCAGACCAATACTATTTAATTCACTAATCTGGGGATTGAGTGGAAACTGATGGAGGAAGTTTAGCGGCCAAAATAGCCTAAATGGAAAAAAAAAAAAAAAAAAAAATTAAAAAAACTTCCATCTTTCCTATTATGGCTGAAGTTCATATTCCTCCTTTCAATTTGTTACCATTTCTGGTTCAGTCAATAACCCCCTAATCTCACCAAAACACAGCATTATATCCTGGCCTGTAAAATGGCTCACAATAACTGCACACTTACCCTCTAGCCTTTTCTACGGCCCTCTGACAACAGAATTGTTTTATTTTATTTTATTGCTACTGTGTTGTATCACTAAATTTTGTATTCCTGCACTTACTGGATGGGGAAGAAAACCTGCCCTTTCAGGGTTTTGGCACAGCTGGTATTGGCACTCACTAATTTAGTAATAATTAACAACCAAAACTAATTATTGCATTGGTAATTGGCCTTCCTTAAACCAGTTGCAAATATCCATTTGGGATATAATTGATATAAATATTTCCTTAAGAAGGGAGGTGACCTTATTCCTGCTTTCTCTCCTTAATGGTGCAGTCTCACATTCCATGACCCAGCAAATATTCAGTGTAACAGAATGTAAATCCTGGGTTTTGAGGAGGAATCCTCAAACAAACTTTTTATATTGTTATCTATATTTTAGTAAATGTGTATTGTTCGTTAATAGTGTTGTGTAATTTATTTTTGTTAACACTACCACGCACCGCTTTTAAATTCTTTCCCTTGCAGTTATTTGGGGATAATTTGTCTAGCTGCACAGGTCACAAGACAGAATGTATCATATTTCCCTGTTCCCTACATATTTACTTGGAAAGTGGGAGAGGTGTTAGTTGAAATGGGATGTGATAACATGATGGAGAAAGTTGTAGAGATGGGAAGACTTCAAGACGGGGGAAGAACACTGTGACGGAGCGCTGGCACTCTAACCGAGTACCTCCGCCAATCGATGCTGCTAGTGCTTGCCGAGGACTCCAAGCACTCCACCAGACACCATAAGCACTGCAGACCCCACTTCCAGCGATGCAGCTGCACCGAGGTCTTGCTGTCCTCCACCCACCCAGTACTCAAGACCAGGATCCAGCTTCCAGTGGGTAGACCTCTTCTTCTCCAGAGAGCGTAGCAGGAACAAGCTCTTACAAGAGCTTATACTCAGGGGAGTATTGTGATTATAGCAATCCCCAAAAGTGTAGTTATCCCATCCCCCGAACATGAGCCAAGACTTCATGAAGGGGTCAAACAGGTCTGTTTAATGGAAGCAAGCACTCGCAATTTATACAATTCCTCAGAGGCACACCCCTCTGGACCTGATGGAACAGGCTCACAAAGGACACAAACCAATAAGAACACTGTAATAATGATCGACACTCCCACATACAGCAAACAATCCCTTCCCTCTGCCTGGGATATAATTAAAGTAGCTAATACAATAACCTAATTATCCACAGGCAGAAAAACACACATTTTCCACAAAGTCTAGAAAACACCCTAAAACGTAACATATCCCCATAAATATTATAGCCCTTATCTGGGTGAGCAACATATCCAAAAATCACCAAGATCACAGCAGGGGTTCAAAAGTTTTGTGGAAGTCTCTTTTGACCGACCACATGCACGATTTCATGGCCAAAACCGTTCCAAAGAATTTGGCGGTGCGGCCGGTCCATTTCCAATGTTAATTTCAGTTCAAATAGACGAACGGGAACAGTTCGTGAAAATGTCAATGTTCAAGTGCCGTTCGAATTGTCGAACGCCGTTCGACTCCAGTTGAAGAGTTGAAGTTTAGCCCCTTAAGGACCAAACTTCTGGAATAAAAGGGAATCATGACATGTCATGTGTCCTTAAGGGGTTAATCTAATATGAAAAACTTCCCTTCTCTTTTAGTGGTCCCCCACACATTATGTTCCTCTCCCTCTTTTTTAGTGTTTGTGGCGATGGTAACCTTGCCACTTGTACTTGGAGAGGCCTGCCAGTCTGTGACTATGGCCCCTGGGATGTATTGCCCTTTAAAAGCATTATTTGGACATATTGGATTTTAAAACACTGTTTCTGCACTTATAAATTCTATTGGAAAGAATTTGCACTTTCAAAGTGGCAGCCATTCGACCACATGGCGGCGGCCATTTTAATTCAGTCGAACGAGCTCAGCTGCGTTTTGTCGTCGAGTTCATGGAACTCAAACCGGACACGCGACGGCACGAACACCGTAGAAACTTTACCTTCTTTAACCCCTTGAGGACAAATGACATGTCTGACATGTCATGATTCCCTTTTATTACAGAAGTTTGGTCCTTAAGGGGTTAAACTTCGACTGGAGTCGAACGGTGTTCGAAAATTCGAACGGCACTTGAACATTGATATTTGCACAAACTGTTCCCGTTCGTCTATTTATTCGTCTTAAGGGGTTAAATTCATTAAAATTCTATTTTAGGAAAAAAACTTTTTAAAATTCATTCAGGGAGAAAAGCCATTTTCAGCCAAGGGCATCCTGAATTTTCGGTTGCATCCCTACTTAGGACAATGCTTGCTATTTTGAGCCTCCCAGAGTGCATGTATATATCGCTGTAACCCAGAGCTAAAACATTTGATTAGTTCTCTATAGCACATAGCTCTATAGCACATTTTATATTTTGTTTCCCTGTGTATGGGGCACTTGTCCTATCAAATGCCCATTATTCCTTAGCAGGGAGACCTCTTTCACATATACTCTCATTTAGGATTAACTGAGACACATAGTCCTTATTATAGCATTTTATAATAGAGTGGCAACTTCAGCTTTGACCTGGTGGAATCTGTCTATATTACTATCCTAGCAGGATGCCTAAAACAGTAGTACGATGATGGGGTAGATTGTCCATGAATTCCTGAATATTCCTGGAGATTTAAATCAGATGGATGCTCCAGATAAGCATTTCATGGCTTTCAGTAGACAAAATACTTATTTTCCCTTTGCTCACTGTAATTAATAATTTAATTATGATATAATGGAGAAAACCTGAGTAAGATTGCAATTTCACATCAAATTGGCCTGCTTTGGAAAGAGTCCATCCCGTAGTAATTGTAGTTGTATCTAGAATTACCCTGGATATTGATGCATCTCTAAAGATGCTTATGGATAGGAGAATGAATGCTATTATGGTCAGGTTATATGTGGCAGAGGGAAACATAGAAACATAGAATGTGACGGCAGATAAGAACCATTTGGCCCATCTAGTCTGCCCAATTTTCTAAATACTTTCATTAGTCCCTGGCCTTATCTTATAGTTAGGATAGCCTTATGCCTATCCCACGCATGCTTAAACTCCTTTACTGTGTTAACCTCTACCACTTCAGCTGGAAGGCTATTCCATGCATCCACTACCCTCTCAGTAAAGTAATACTTCCTAATATTATTTTTAAACCTGTGTCCCTCTAATTTAAGACTATGTCCTCTCGTTGTGGTAGAGCAGGATGTCCTCACACTGTAGTTCTTGCATTTGCATCCAGGTCAATAGCCGTCTAGATTAGGAGAGTTGAAAAAGGCCTTAATGATGGAGTACAATAAAAACTAAGGATTTTCTTTGGGACTGAAAAGTGGCCATTTATTTTTGTATTGAAAGAGTAATAGGTATTGTTAGATCTGTGACTTGAGCTATGGCTTCATCGGTTACAACCAAAAGAATGTTATAGCTGAGGACCTGGAGCATATACATCCATTTAACGTATAATCTTTGTGCCTGTTGGTAGTATTTTGTGTGATGCAGTCAAGAGAGCTGCGGAAGGAAGGAAAGTTTTATTTTTTCGAGATCAGAGGTTTTATAGGCCTGGCAGGTTTTGGTCATATAAGTGACCTTAGAGAAAGAGCAAAGCTTTCAAAGAATGCAGGGCCGGAAAAATTCCTCTTGGAAAACTCAACAGAAGGTTTCTTCCTCAAGAGCTGGTCGAGGCAGAACCTAGTCCTTTTTGTAGGATTAAAGTAGTCTTTCTAGAGATCAGCATGCCTGGGTGTTGAGACTAGGTGATCCTTGTTTAAGCCTTTCAAGTATTTCAGACACTTAACATACATACAGTCTGATTACTGACAGAGCAGTTTGGTGATTCAAAGCATCCCTCTTTACAGACGCCCTCTTGAAAATAAATCAACCAACTTCTACAAGACAATATGATGGCTCAAGTTCCTAAAGAAGATTATTTAAAGGAACAATACATTGTGCTGTAGTGATTATGGTGCCAGAGATGCCTTGGCATCTCCCAATTTTAGAATGGCTTGTCTTCTTACCTGAGGTCCACCGGGTACTGTTCCCTGTCTTCACCACAGCTACCATAAACTCTCCGGAGCTGTGCAGGGCTACATAATTTGCAGAGAGCATCAAGTGATTTAGGGAAGGGGTGGATTACCAGGGCACTCTTGGCACCCTATCCACTAGAGTGTGCTGATTATGGAGCTTAGTGTTTATTTGCAATTTTGTTCGGTGCAAAAAAAGATGGAAAATGAAAGAACTTCATAGACCTTCATGATACAAAGAACCAGATTCACATAGGGAAAATCACGGAATCTTAATAAACATAATCTCAATGATTAACAGATATGATTGGTTGACTTTAAAGACTCATGTATCTACATTGCTATCAATTCAGACTAATCAGCATACCTGAGAATTGCAGTAAGGGATTTAACCTTAGTCTCATTATAGATCCAAGAACATTTTTCAAAGTTATTGTCATGGTTATCACAAGGATAAGGAACTTGAGTCTGTAGTTTTCACTATCAAGGTGACATCTTGAGAGCTGACTTGGAAGTGACATCCCAATCAATAATAATGGTGTGCAAAGAATTGTGATAATTACATAAAGTAAAGTGACAACTCAATAAAAATATTATTCTTCCTCATACACTGGGTGTGTAAATTAGTGTGTATCACAAAGTGCAACAACACTTACTAAAATACAAACCTTAGCAATTATAATACGTAGTAACAACTTGTGCACGGTGTTCAACATCTAAAGTGCTAAAAACAACAAATAACCACATATGGTGTAAAAAGAAAATGTGCACTATGTAGACAATAGTTGCTCCTGTATTGGAAATTCAATATCTTGATATCTATAGATGAAAAAAACACACAAAATGCAAAACAAAGTGCTTCAAGTGGAGTTACACTCCACACAAGATTAGAGTGGATAAAGTTGTGCCAGAGTCCTGAGTGGCTCCTGCACTTAATTCCACTTTTATGTATATTTGACATTTGTGGTGACACCTATATTTAATATGTTTTGGTTGCACCATTTTCCTACTTATTCTTTTCTCTTTTGGATGTGACATCAGCACGGTATCTAAGAGAACTTGTGTTTCTGGAATTGGAAATGTTTGCTTGGGTAGACAAGTTTGAAATAGTTAACTCATTGAAGGATTATATTTCTGGGTGCTCCCTTTGATGATTACTAAGGAATAGTCTATTAATAAAAATATTTTAGACAATCTGTCTAATTTTACCTTCCTTCACAAAATTCCATAGAGATAATTTTTGTGGATTCTGAGATTGCTAGTTTCCAATATATGATTTGTTTTCTGGGCACAATAGTATATGCGGTCTCTTCAGAGAACACCTCTTCTACAGTTCAACAAGTAGAAAAGGGATCGAGTCTGAGGAATTGTTTTCCAGTAGCTATCAACGGAGCTAACACATTGTGGCTAAGTCAGGCCAATTTATCCTGATGGTTTCCATTAGAAATTGTTAATTGGGTGATTGTAACCACCAACATAAGCAAAAAGCGCCAATATAAGCAAAGATCCAACTTATATGGTCAGAAGAAGACTTTGCTTGTCCATCAAATGTGCTGTAGTTGAGCCATTTATTAAGCCCTTTTATGTTTTCTATCTAGAAGATCATTGGAAAGGAATGAGAACAATAAGGCTGCTGTGGCATATAAATCACCAGGCTTGACCAAGGACCAGAAAACTTCTGAAAAGTTTTTGCGAGACATGACCTGGGTTCAGACTAGTTTTAAAGATATTTCAGCCATTCATTATAAACAATGACCTGATTTATCTCAGCAAGTTGTAAATAAAACATATGGAAAGGAAGCTGTCATTGAAGATTTTTCTCCAGATAAATTCTGAGATCTCTACAAGTAGACATTATGTCTACACCAGCCAATACTCAAGTCCCAGGGTTTTCTTGTCAGGACAAGATTATCTAACAAGCAATTAATTGGGATTGCCTGAGCAACATGAATAATTAATTAAACAATTAACTACTGGAAAAAAACCCTCCTCTCTGAGCTCCCCAGTCTTTTTTTTATTTATGCCCTAGATGACAGGCAGAGCCAGGAAAGCAGAAAGTGATGATGACATACTTTCCGTGTACTTATATCTTCCAGTTTGGTCCTTCGTTTCAGCTTACCATTTGTCTTAAAATCTGCAAGCACTAGCACTTTCTCTTTTTAAAACTCATGCCGTGTCCCATTGTTCTCTCTTATGTAAAAGGTAATTTTCCTGGTGGCAATTACCCTGTTTGACATATGTTGGAGACACCTGGAGTGATGAAATCACCCATTATGACTGGAAGAAAGGCGTTTTTGCCTACAGCAGAGGAAAGACTTCTTTATAGTAAGAACAATAAAGATGTGAAAATCTCTACCAAAAGAGCTGGTCTTTTCAGATTCTATAGATATAGATATATTTCTAAAGTTTGGATGCTCTATTTTATTTATTGATCCAAGGAGGAAAGTGATTACCAGTATGGAGTCAAGTAGGAATGTTATCCCTTTTGTGGCATAATTGGAAATTGCAACAATTGAGTATTTTTGCCTTCTTTTGGATCAACAGCATTAAAGTTTGAACTTGGTGGACTTTAGTCTTTTTTCAACCTAGATTACTAAGTAACCCTTTACACTGACAAGTACTTCTTTGTGACAGATTTCTTGCAGAATGTGCTGTCTCAGTTGAAACTTAAAGGAACACTCCAACGTCGGTAGTGATTATGATGCAAGAAGCTCCCCTGTCGCCCCTCCAATGTAAACAGTCAAACCATTTTACACCAGTTTGACTTCTTATCTGGGGTCCAATGGCACTGCTCCCTGCCTCCACTACAGCCATCAGAACGCAACTTGGATCTAAGCCTGACGGTCTAGGAGCTTCTGGCTCCAGAAGTAGAAAGCTGCTCTTGCAGACTCAGGCTAAAAATCAAACTATTCTAAAATGGTTTAACTATTTACAATGAGGTTGGTAGGGGAGGCACCTCTGGAATCATAAGCACTACAGCACATCGTGATAAAAGACAGACAGAGTAATTAGTGTACATAGATATCTGTAGTTTACCTTTACAGCAAGGGTTCTTTAATAAATATTATGGTAGAGTTTCTTTTTCCTATGTCAGAATAAATACAAAACAAATACACAGTCAGGGCCGTCTTTAACGCGGGACAAACGGGGCAGCTGCCCCGGGCACAGTTGCTCCTGTGGGGGGCCCAGAGCAGCTTCCATCGTGGGCCCCGCGATTTGTGCGGCCCCCATGGACCCGGCGGTATAGCTGCACAGAGCCACACCGGCCCACACCCCAGGGGGCCCTTAGTGAGCATGTGTCAGCAGGGGCCCGGTCGGGCGCTGTGACGCTTAAACAGCGGCAGCCGGCTGGGAGGAAGTGAGTGCCGCGCATCACTTCCTCCCACTGAAGATCAGAGCCGCGTGGGAGGAGGGTTCTAGAAGATAACTCCCAATTGCCTCAGCCTGCCACTGGACCCCAGGGAAACCACCCTCCAGAAAAAGGTAAAAACCCGGAGGGTGGCTAGATTTAGCATGTGTGTCAGTATGTCTGTGTGTGTCTGTCAGTATGCCTGTGTGTATGTGTCAGTATGCCTGTGTGTGTGTCAGTGTCTGTGTATGTCAGTATATCTGTGTGTATGTCAGTATGCCTGTTTGTGTCAATACGTCCATCAGTGTATGTTTCAGTATTTCTGTTAGTATGTCTGTGTTTGTGTGTGTCAGTATATCTGTCAGTGTATGTGTCTGTGTGTGTCAGGATGTATGTGTGTCACTATGTCTGAATGTGTGTCAATATGTCTGCCAGTATATATTTGTGTGTTAGTGTATGTGTGTGTCAGTATGTATCTGCGAATGTGTTAATATGTCTGTGTGTGTATGTGTCAGTGTATATGGCTGTGTAAGTATGTTTTCAATCTCTCTACTTTAGTTCCCTCACTGCATTGGGGTGAAACGTGTGATTGGGGGTTGGCTGTAATTGGGGGTAGGGGAGTGTGCAGGTCCCAGAGGGCCCCAAAAATGCTTTTCCCAGGGTCCTAATTATATTATAGACGGCCCTGCACATAGTGTAACCTGTATATGACATATATTGAAAAAATAGACGTAGTCAGCAAACACACTTTTTTAGAGCCTATTAGAAGTTGGTTCAGGACTTATGGTGCATATCATCTAATCATAGAGATATTAGATGGAATTTCCAGCAGTCACACTCACAGGAATTCGCGGTTGTTATGAAACAGGAACTCCCTGTTTCATAACAGAGTCCAACCCCTTAAGGACTAAGTGGCTACTAAAAAAGACTGGACATACCCAATTTGCAATACCTTGGGTTGTCTACTATTGCAAAGGGTATGCCATCATGGGGGTAATTTTCATTCCTGGGCTACCTTATGGTCTCAAAGGCAACGTAACCAATCTGGTGAATTTCAATGTGAAAAAACTGAAACGCAAGCCTTATATTTGACTCTGTAACTTTTAAAAACACCATAAAACCTGTACATGAGGGGTACTGTTATACTTGGGAGACTTCGCTGAACACAAATATTTGTGTTTCAAAATAGTAAAAAGTATCACAGCAATAATATCGTCAGTGTAAGTGCCGTTTGTGTGTGAAAAATGCAAAAAAACTTCACTTTCACTGAAGATATCATCGTTGTAATACATTTTACTGTTTTGAAACACTAATATTTGTGTTAAGCGAAGTCTCCCGAGTAAAACAGTACCCCCCATGTATAGGTTTTATGGTGTCTTGGAAAGTTATAGGGTTAAATATAGTACTAGCAAATTAAATTCCCTATACTTTCGGCCTGGGTTGTCAGGCAGGTCCCGCAAATTGTAATTAATAAAATGACTTAATTAAGTAAAATTATTACATAAATATATACGTAGAATATATATATATATATATATATATATATATATATATATATATAAAACTTTATTTATTTATATATAGGTATATATATATAGTGATATATACTTATGTATATAGATATATATTATTTCGTTCTACGTGTATTTTGATATTAATATATATATATATAAATATCACAATTCAGTTAGAACGAAATAACATTTTATTTATTTTTAACGTATTTAAATTTTTTTATATTATATATAAATATATATAATTATAAATATATTTAATCAATATCATTCTACATGTATTTTAATATTAAAATATATATATAAAATTCTATATATATTAAAATACACAGACCGCGTATGTGTGTGTGTGTGTGTGTGTATATATATATATATAACATATATATGATCTGAGTATATATTATATTATTTTACACTGTTGTAATCTTTATTTACTCATTTTACAGCCAGCAGGGGAACTACCTGTCATTCCAGGCAGTCCCCTTGCTGGCAATGTTGTGGACGGCTAGGACCTCGCGGTCACATGGACCAGAACGGCAGCAGGAGGACTCCCTGGGTTGGCAGGTGAGTCCCCCCAATGTGTAAGTACATGGGACGGCATTTAGGACCGGGTCCCCAAGGACGGCATAGAACGCCCACCATCCTTAAGGGGTTAAGAGTATTTCAATCGTTTTGAACCCTTAGGAACTACTTCCTCCTGGGACTCTCCGCAAGTCAAGGCTAAATAGGATCCCACATTCCAGTATCCTATTTAGACCTGACTTGCAGTGAGTCCCAGGAGGAAGTAGTTCCCAAGGGTTCAAAACTATTGAAATACTTACTTTTAAATATCCACTTTGGACTCTGGAGTTCCTGTTTCATAACAACATCGAATTCCTGTGAGTGTGACTGCTGGAAAATCCATCCAATATCTCTATAATGAGATGATATGCACCATAAGTCCTGAGCCAACTTCTAATAGGCTCTAAAAAGTGTGACTTTGCTGACTACGTCTATTTTTTCAATGTGTCATATACAGGTTACACTATGTGTAATTGTTTTGGATTTATTTTGACATAGGAAAAAGAAACTCTACCATAATATTTATTAAAGAACCCTTGCTGTAAAGGTAAACTACAGATATCTATGTGCGCTAACTACTCTGTTTTGTTTAATCACATTTTTAAGTGTATTCAGTGACACTGCACTTGGTTTTTTAGCAGCACTAGAGATCCTCTTTATCTTTCAGTTCTTTTAACTACAGCACCTTGTAATGGTTATGGTGTTCCAAGTGCTACTTTAGTTTAGAAATGTATTTTACAACTCTCTTTTCCTTTACTTTTGTCTTTAATGGAATATGAGGGATAAACTGAGATTTATTTTGTCTATGTTAACAGAACGACTACTTTCAGTAAGTCACCTTATCTAACGCATGGTCAAATCAACATGATGGAAGCAGCTTTAATTTATAGAAACATAGAATGTGACGGCAGATAAGAACCATTCGTCCCATCTAGTCTGCCCAATTTTCTAAATACTTTCATTGTCCCTGGCCTTATCTTATAGTTAGGATAGCCTTATGCCTATCCCACGCATGCTTAAACTCCTTTACTGTGTTAACCTCTACCACTTCAACTGGAAGGCTATTCCATGCATCCACTACCCTCTCAGTAAAGTAATACTTCCTAAAATTTCCATATTCAGATGAAGAATGTTCCTTATATCTTCTGGCATTCAATTATCAAGACTTACAAGCTCCAATTGATTGGAAGACAATCTTAACTTCATCAGCTACTAGAGCTGACACTTTGACAGGGGCAAGATCTTTCAAAAAGACACCCTCTTGAAATGTTACAAGGCACACTCCACTGCCCAGAGTACCTGCCTTGCAAAGACTTCTTACTGAGCTTCATTGGTAAGTAAATAATTGGACAGCCACCAAAAGTCTGGGCTGGGTTAGAAGGGAAGGGCTAGCAAAGTAGAACAAAGTATAAATAGATAACCAAACAAAAGGCTTGTGGGATGTTCCTAGTAAGCACTGGTTAGCACCTACCAATAGGGGTGCAAAGACGGACAACTGGTAAACTAACCAAGGTTCATTGATGCACATGGGGAGCGAAGGCTAGCTGCCTGGTCCGATTACACGGAAGGGTTACTGTAGCTCAGTTTACTGAAAAACGTAATGCTGACCATGATAGAAGGGTGTCACAGAACACACATTGCATCACAGTTTGCTGTGTTTGGGTCAGAGTGCCCATGATGACCCCTGTCCATTGCAAAAAGTGCTTCAATGGGCATGTGAGCATCAGATTTGGACCATTTAGCAATATTATTTTGGGAAACTTTGGATCCTGGCATTCATGTTACTTTGACACGTATAACCTACATAGAGATTGTTGTAGACCAGGTACACCCCTTCATGGCAATGGAGTTCCCTGATGGCAGTGACTTCTTTTTAGCAGGATAACGCACCCTGCCACAAAATTTATTCAGGAATGGTTTGAGGAACATTAGAGTTCAAGGCGCTGCCTTGCCCCCCAAATTCCCAAGATCTCAGTCCAACTGAACATCTGTGGTATGTACTGGAACAATAAATTTGACCCATGGAGGGCACACCTCGCAACTTGCAGAACTTAAAGGACCTGCTGCTACTGTATTAGTGTCAGATACCACAGGACACATCTAGAGAATCCATACCTCAACGCATTTTGGCAGCACAAACGGGACCTACACAACACTAGATTTAATTTTCAATCAGATGTTCACTTGCTATAGAGGTTTTTATATCCTGCACTGCCACACACAGGAGGCTCCTGCAGATTATTAACATAACAGGAGATACGAAATTTTAAACAGAACGTGTAATACAGAAATTTTAAACATTAGATCTCTGTGTTTAAGAAGGCATTGTGGGTCACATGCAGGGACGTGTGACTAGAGCTGTGTAAACAAAGTGATTTATGTCCTAAATAGCAGATAATTTAGCAGTGAGACTAAAGGATCGATGCATTAAAAACTGCTTCATTAAAGCTACAGATGTTTTGGTGCCTTTAGTATCCCTTTATTTTTTAATTTGCGGTCTTTTTCCCCTTGCCTATTCCTGTTTTATAGTGAATACCTAAAAAGGAGGTAAGGTAATGGCCTCAACTACAATATAAGCTAACCACACTCCCTTACAAATTCACTCTTAATTAAAATTTCCACAAAACTTGTTGGGAAAAATTAGAAGTATATATACAATTACTATAGCTCTATAATGTCTGTCAAAGATATGAAAAGTAGAGGTCTCCCCATAAAGCAGAGAACGTTAATATGCAAAGCATCTCATATTGGGGCGTATTTTGCCAAAACAAATGTATGAACTCAAAATACAAGTTACAACAGTCGAGAACTTTAAAAGACTTCTTCTTATGAGCTTTATTTGCATCATTATGACAGTATCACAGAAAGATATACTTTACACATTGTATCAGATTATTTTATATTTATAAATTAAGGCTTAGAAAAGAGAAATTGTTTTGTTCACTATATTCATTCAAGTTTCCTTTGGATTGCTATGATATAACAAAATCATTAAATTTACAAAATAGAAGTGGATAGAGTAGATTTCGGTTCAGGTGACAGATGAACCATGCAACAGTACCAGCTACTCTAGACTGATCTATACATAAGCAGCATCACACATACTGCTGCTTCTTGGTTGTAGCTGCCTTGCTAGCCAAGTCCCTGGCCTTTTCTTTTGCTGCTAGTGCAGTCTCCTTCGCTTTCTCTGTAGCCTCCTTAGCTGTTTCTACTAGAGTTCTTGGAGGAGCATCACCTGAAAGAGGACATAAGGTGGAGAAAGAAAAATAATACAGTCAGTACTTTGATGCAAAAAATGTAATGGGACATAGCAAAATACTGAAAATTGGTTTTAAAAGTGTAATACAGGAAAAAAAATGAAGAGAAAAAAAAAGCCCCCTCCACTCCCCTCCCACTCAAAAGACACTTTGGACACTTATCAAAAAAATACAAAGAGTAAAAACACACACAATAGAAAGGTATGAGCGAGTACAGATTTACAAACCTTGCATTTTTGCCAAAATAAACTCAAAACCCTTCATTGCCTTGGTCACATTACTTTTAAACCGCGCCAGACCAAATTCCTGGGAGAGAAAGTAAATTATTTTAAAATTAAATTTAATTATTGCTGGTCCAAAAAAATAATAATACATTTTTTTTTATTCAGACAAAGTACTTATTTACAGGAGGAGACATGAAGAATAAATTTAGTTTTCAGTCATACAACAGAAACACAGAAGTGTCATTAAAGAACCAAAATGGGGCAGTTATGAATTAGTGTCTGTTTACGGATAAGGTTTAGAGTTAAAAGGTCACTAACAACTACAACAGATAATTTGAGACGGGCAAAAGCTTAGAGAAACTCAGTAGCTTGCTGCTTTTCTGTTTGCCCTTGCTCAAGTCCCAAAAATGTTTATGTTCACTTGTGCCATTACAAAGAAAACCTATACACCACTTGCATGTCAGACTGATCAAACCTCTCTGCAAGAGACATACATCTACCCCGTACGAAGGGCAAACTTCTCAAGCTGTTGTCCGTGCTCCGTATTGTCTAGCACCGCGGTTTTTTTCACGCTCTCCAAATTTAATCCACACGTGGACCCTTTTGTTCAGTGCCTAGAGGGGTACCAGCTATATCTCACTGACTAGGTCTTACATGGCCGAAATGATTATCTAGTGTTAATGCATCTCTTGTGCAGAGAGAGACGACCCGCTTATCGATGGGAACTGCCCTTCTGGGTGAAATCACTCTGATATGCAAATTAACTAGGTTCTCTGTGTAATGGCACAAGATTAGCTAAAACTATCTTAATATCGGAGTGGTGACCCACCAAAGGGAAAGCTACTTGAGTTCTGACCAGTCTCAGTATTCTCTTGCAATTTGAGTGTCACTAACTACCAAAACTATTTCAGCTTGCTGAATGATTATGGTGCAAGAACCGTTTCAATGCAGTATTTCATCTTAAAACACAAATGCTGAGACCTATTTTTTTTTTCCACTCTGTGTTTCTGGGTGGTCAGTTAAGTCATTTTTGAGATTCACCCTGACATTCCTGTGTGCTGGTCGCAAAACCTATAGTACTGGCTGGTGGTGAACTGTGGATGCACCTGCAAGTAAGGCTTTGGTTATGTGCATGCAGGCTCTTAACATGCATATACGGTTGAGATTTCAATGCTTTTAGTGAATCTTTGGACTGGTGAATCACAGTGAGTTCTTGACCGGACACTCCAGCATGAAGAAAGAAGTGTGTGCTAAGCAGAAAATGAGGACAATTATTAGCTACAGAAGCCAGTACTGCACCAGAATCGAGCATTAAATAAATGCATATTTTATGCAGTAACCATAGGCATTAAAAACAAATATTGCTGTTTGGGAGAGGATCACACATAAGACTCATCCCTGACTGGTGTATTGGAGGGAATTTCTCGCTGCTTCTGTTACTGCTTGCACATAATTAAATTCTAATGCATCTCAATTGCCATGTGCTTACCATTCCCCATTTAATAACACACCATTTATAAATTATACATTCTGCAGTGTTGTGATTACAGTAAAACCTCCAGCAGAAGGTCTGTTATTGCCCTTAAAGGACCACTCTAGGCACCCAGACCACTTCAGCTTAATGAAGTGGTCTGGGTGCCAGGTCCAGCTAGGGTTAACCCATTTTTTCATAAACATAGCAGTTTCAGAGAAACTGCTATGTTTATGAATGGGTTAAGCCTTCCCCTATTTCCTCTAGTGGCTGTCTCATTGACAGCCACTAGAGGCGCTTGCGTGTTTCTCACTGTGATTTTCACAGTGAGAGCACGCAAGCGTCCATAGGAAAGCATTATGAATGCTTTCCTATGCGACCGGCTGAATGCGCGCGCAGCTCTTGCAGCTGCATGGGAGGAGAAGAGGAGGATCGGAGGAGTAGAGCTCCCCGCCCAGTGCTGGAAAAAGGTAAGTTTTTAACCCTTTCCCCCTTCCAGAGCCGGGCGGGAGGGGGTCCCTGAGGGTGGGGGCACCTCAGGGCACTATAGTGCAAGGAAAACAAGCATGGTTTTCCTGGCACTATAGTGGTCCTTTAATATACTGCCCATTGGCAGCTGGCAAAACAGTCTTTATTCATATTCCTTGGTATTTCCACCTGTACATAATGGTCTCCTCACCTGAATGGGCCTGGTAAAACCAATCACTTTAGAAGATATCCAGGCTTCACGCTTGATCTCTGTCCAGCTGCTGTTCTCAGAATTTTCACAGTATGTGCATCTTTCCTCCACAGACTGTGGTCACAAAAAAACAACAACAAAAAAAGCAGAAATTAATCACACAGACCAACAGCTAGAATCACCACTAAGCACATGGAGTATATCAGGCTAGACTAGGTTTAATAAGATAATACATCTTGACTTCCTTACTTTGATCTTTCATGGCAATATAAATAAATGTACAGGGGCCACTTTGCAGCAGCTAACGTGATCTTTTGACACATTACTACAGTCTCCCCCCACTCACTGTCATTTGCATTAGAATACCTAGCAAAATGACCCTGCACAGGAAAACAAAGATCTGATATTTACAGTTTTATTTATATGCCAATTTTCTGCTTCTTTCAAAAGTAAGCTATTCTTATACCACCTATCAGGTGGTGATCCAGACAAAATACATGAAACCTCTATTTCAATGAAATGGTCTCATCGAATTGGTGCAGTGTGCACCAGCATTGGATTGACTGAGATAATCGATCTTGACGATCTCAGCCATAAAGGTGGGACCAGCTGTTGAGAGAGCACTGCAGCATGGGAGAAAAGGTGAGTAATACTGCTTTTTAACTTCTTACTATGGGTGTCAGGAGCCTAAACACTGCATCAATCCTTTAAAATGAGCAGCTGTGTCAAATCCTGGAACTCTACTTCTTACAGCAAAAGACAAAGAATAGGCTAAAAGATTTTACTATAGAGATTTATTGTACTTGACTCACCATGATTTTTGCATGATTTACGTTCCATGTGTAGGTGGTCAAAGTTCTGTTAGAAGGATCTACTATAGAATCTTCTATGATATACACAGCATGGGCTACATTGGATGGAAAGATGTGTTCTGCCCAACGTGGCAGTCTGTTGGTCTTGGTCAAAAGTTTCCTGGTCAGCAGCTTCTGGTCAGATGTTACCTCACGGTACAGAATGTCTTCTGATAGGACATGTTTGCTTTATACAGAGCAAGAGAAAGAGGGATTTGAGAAGCTTAAAAATACACTCTTTTCCATGCATTATCTAGTTGATGAATTTAAAACATCTAAATTGTATTTTGGATGCATGTCTGGAGCTATTCTAAAACTATGATCACCTCCTGCTAACAAACTACTGGCAGAAATATTCCAGCCAATCACACATCACATTGTTAGTTATGGAAGAATTGCTGAGCATGCAAGGGTGTAACAAGATGTAGAACATATGCATGAGAAGTGCTTAATGACAATAGGAGCTCCTATCTATGCTTCTGTGGATATTGTGTGGAGGTAGCTCTTTTTCTTTTTATATTCATAGAGGAAGTTACACAAGTTTAAACAGATGGTACTAATACAAAAAAATATATAAAAATCAATGCACCACATTAAACATATGTAACATAAACGTTAATTGTGGTGAATTTAAATTCAAATAGCAGAACACAACATTCAGCTTATCTTCCTGCTTGGCTATTTCAGCCTACATTTTAAAATGTTTTTTTTCCGTCACAATGCAGTGTTTAGTGAATAAACCCTTAGGATTTTACATTCATGACTGAAAACTAGGTGCAATCTTGCACCTGACAAAGGATAAATATGTCTGTGATTCTCAGTTAGAGGGGTTATTCAAAAATCTAATTCTCTACTATGCAATAACAAGGTTAATAAAGCTTCTAATGGCAAAAAGGATGAACCATGCAAGTACAAGTTCTTTTAAAAACAAAGATAAGAATAAGCATGGAACACCACTGATTTTAAATATGGAAATAAGGCACTAAATCCAATAAATGAGCGCAAAGAGAGACTTTAAAGCTAAAAATAAAATAAAAAATATCACAATTTATTTTAAACATTCTCTTGATTTGGGCACTTTTGTAAAATAAGCCTGTAGGGACATCTAATGAAACCCCAAAGCACTTCAACAAATAAAAACATATCAAGGGACTGGTGTATCACTTTAAAGGATTATTCCAAACATCACAACCACTTCAGTATTTTGAAGTGGTCATGGTGATCACAGTCTATGTGCAGCAGTTTAGCATGAAACGTTGGACATACAAATATATTTTATAATGCCACAGGAGATGTAACTTCACTTTTGGCAGACTCATTAATATGCCAATCTAATGTCACTCCCGTGCATGGTCCATTGAGAGAGTCAACTGGAAGGGATGAGCTGGCTCTCAGCCAATGAATGATCAGCATCTGGCTTCTGCAGGAGCATGTCACTGGCAAGGTAAGAGGACAAACTGTTGCAGAATGGTGTGCACCATGAATGAGATTGGGGCTATTGTAGTTGAGATGCTTAGAGTAACCCTCTAAAGCAGCATGAGAGTCTGTGTGAAGTGGATCAAGAATAGGTTATTAGAAATGTCAAAAATACAGATAGTGCACGTAGTATGATGAAAGCACAACAAAAATGTGCCCATAAATATTATACTATGGGTATTAACTGAAAGTCAACACAGGGCTCGACAAATTTGCTAAAAATCTAGGAGCCAGCTAAAAAATGTTAGGAGTCAGATTTTGGTGTTTACATTGCTGTCTGGTAACACCTCTAGTGACAGTCACTCAGACAGCCTCTAGAAGTGCTTAAAGGACCACTATAGTGCCAGGAAAACATACTCGTTTTCCTGGCACTATAGTGCCCTGAGGGTGCCCCCACCCTCAGGGTCCCCCTCCCGCCCGGCTCTGGAAGGGGAGATATACATACATACACATATACATACATACATATATGTATATTATTAAAAAACAAAAAAAAACACTTACCTTTTCCCAGCTCTGGGCGGGGAGCTCTCCTCCTCCGATCCTCCCCGTCGGCTGAATGCGCACGCGCGGCAAGAGCTTTCCTATGGACGCTTGCGTGCTCTCACTATGATTTTCACAGATAGAATCACGCAAGCACCTCTAGCGGCTGTCAATGAGACAGCCACTAGAGGATTTGGGGGAAGGCTTAACCCATTGATAAACTGCTATGTTTATAAAAGAATGGGTTAAGCCTAGCTGGACCTGGCACCCAGACCACTTCATTAAGCTGAAGTGGTCTGAGTGCCTAGAGTGGTCCTTTAACAGGGCAGTGCTGCACAGTGTGCTCGCACACACAAACTGCAACACTCACAAATCATTACTTTTATTATTTAACCCCTTAAGGACCAAACTTTTGGAATAAAAGGGAATCATGACATCACACATGTCAGGTGTCCTTAAGGGGTCAAACCCACCCAGCTTCCCAACCTTTGGGAAAGCTGGAGTGGATTAGCTTTGCCTGGTGTCCAGTGGGGCTGGTGTCTTCTCTCTGCTCGGCTCCCTAAAGCGCTGTTTAGTGATGCGGGTGCGGAATGATGTGATATTCCGGCTCCCAGCATCACTGGAAGGCGCGCAAGGGAGCAAAGCAGGGAAAATACAGCTCCCTTGCTGCCTTCCTCAATCAGCCCGCCTCGATAAATCAGCAGCCTGCCTCCTTCCCTCAGTTCTCAATATGCTAAACGTCCACCTGCTTGCCTCAGCTCTGCGTGAGCCGACTGCCCACCTCCAATCTCAGGCATCCAATCACCTCAGTGGTTGAACACGCTCAAAAAGGCCATGGCGACTGGGATTTGTCAAGCCCTGTCTTAAAAAAAACATTTAAAAATTCTTAAACACTGCTGAGCTAAGAGACAGCAGCAAATAACATCACATCTAATGACTTTACGTTTTACAAGTAGCTGCTATATCACAAAAATAAAACATGTTAAATGTAAGGGTGCCTAACTAGAGCTGTACAATTACCACCGTCCTGCAAAAAGCACCATAGCACAGTGTTAATAAGTTATATCATTCCATGGCTATTGTTACAAATTCTTACCTGTATGGGTTTGGATAGCGCTGCCAAAATGCAGCTGAAACTTGGTCCCAAGAGCTCTTCAGCAGATTTATTCCTAAGAAGTATTTTACCATTGTTCCCGTTAAGAGCGAAAACCCCTGCCAAACTGGAAATGCTCATGAAATCATGAGAGGATGAAGGGATGTGGAGGCGACTGGACGGTAACCGTCACAAGCCAGATAGATCCCGGAGTGTTTTGTCCGTTAGAGGGGGACTGAAAACACAAAATTAAAGTTATGATTAAAGCATATATCAAGATTCAAACAGGTAGTTTGAAACAGGGCTTCACAAATTACAAGAAAATGCATTTTTTGCCATTTTAATAAAGCTCTAGAATGTTAACCAATGACATTGTATTGCTTATAAAAACCATACAATTATAGCAAATAACTACCGCTTGCTCACTTGACATATTATCCCAACGAGTGTACTTATTCTAGAGATTATTATAAGATCTTGAACTACCAAACCGTAATCCACCTCTACAGTCAAAGAAAACAATAGCAATTCAGATGTATTCTATAGTAAATAACTGATTTTATTTAGCGCGGTAACATCAAATAAGGGTACATGCAAAAAGGCACTGGGATTATTGTGAGGTTTATTTATGGTACAGTGAAATGCAGTTAATTAAAATTCAAAGGCAAAAAAAGCCAAGCAAATGTAAAAAGGCTAGACTGTGACTATAGGCAAGTTGAAGATTTTTTCCAAAGCCCAATATATTTTGGATAAATGTCAGCACAATTCACTGTTTAGTGAAATAACAGTTACATATATAAACTATCAAAATAAATAGAATAAAAAAACAGATATTCAACATTTTATCAGTCCACAATCCTTTAAAGCTTTGTTGAGTGGCTGTCACTGCAATACGATTTTTAAGTATTGTATAAAGATAAAATGTTGTTTAATACTCATAAATCATTTTTCTTAGATCTTTGCAAAATATGCAAATAACTCTGAAGTAGACGGAACTGCTTGAGAACAAAATTAAAAAAAAAATATATTATATATTTGCTGTGACTTACAGGAGGACACTGTGAGGGGCATACTCTAAAAAGTGTGATCTATAGAAAGTTAAAGATCAACTTCACATTTTAGACTAAAATACACGAAAAATATATAGCTGACTGAATTTTTTTTTTTTTTTAAATTCTGCTATTTTCCTCTAAAAAAAATGAAATACAATTTTAATTCCCGACAGTTCGCAGCTTAGTGAATAGCCCTGTGTGTCTATACGTTATCTGACCGGTTTATATGATTTATTGAGGGTCTTTAACCCCTTAAGGACCAAACTTCTAATCATGACATGTCGCATGTCCTTAAGGGGTTAAAGGAACACTCCGCTGGCAGCCATGCTGTCACCGTGTCCTTCCCCGGGCGTTGGTGTTTATACCGTTCACCGTCCTCCTTACCCTCCTCATAGGGTGACCATCAGCTGCTCTCCGCCGCCATGAGGTGACTTCTCCACAGCCCGTGTTTCCGGAAGAGCTGGCGCAGCTTAGGCACGTCACTACGGCGGCCGGGCAGCTTCCGGTGTCACGTTCTCAGCCAGGGAGGCGCGCGCGCGTCATGTGACCGAGACTGGCGCGTCACGTGACCGAGGTCCGAGCGGCTCGTCCACGTGACCGAGAGAGGCGGCGCAAGGGAGTGGGCTGACCTTGCATACAGATGAGGCGGGCTGGTCTTGCTGGGTGGTGGGCGTGGTCTCCTCGCAGGCAGGGGGCGGGGCTTGGGCTAAGCATTGACAGTTCGCAGAGAGGCCTGAGAGAGAGCTGGACATACAATGACTGAGGGACAAGTACAATAGGAGACCCAGAGAGAGGGGTGAGACCTGAGGGAGACTGCTGGGGGGGATGGGGGACAGCAGGGCCAATACCTACCATTATTCATTACACAATATGGGTGTCTATAGAAACATCATACAGATATACAGAGGGGGGTCATTTATTATTTTTAGTGTTTTGGGGGTTTGGGTACAGAATGTGTCAGGGACACAGCCATTAATATGGGATTTCCAGCTGTGTGTGTGTATATATATCTCATATCATACCAGTCCTGCTTGGTCTATGGTCCTCTGGCTGGGGGTACCAAAGGGTTGTCATCAGTCCTCTGTAGGATTTGTTTACTAAAACTCTGAACTGGAAATTGACATTTATAATGGCAGAATTGGAGCTAAGACAGCCAAGCTGGGGCTATAGCAGAGCTTTCAGAATCAGCAACTGGCCCTTTATTTCAATTTGTAACCATTCAGAAGGAGTAAACAAGTCCCCAGTGTGTAGTAATGACACTTTATTGTAACATGCATTGTGTACTGCCTGTGTCATGTGTTTTCTTTCAATTTGTCTCTGTCATGCACAGCACAGGAGTATCAATTGTGTTACTGTGTTACAGGGGGTGATATGACATAGGAAACTCCTTTCACGCCAGTAAGTCTTATTGTATGTTGTATTTTAGCAAATAGCGGTCCTTCAATAAAGAATGATTTCTAAACTTTACAAAGCAGTTTGGATAAGGACAGTGTATAAGCAGGGATAGGATTTCTCATAGGAGCTCCTCTCTTGACAACAAATGTGCTTAGTTTTCCTGTTTTAGATATGTTTTAGTTTTGCTGTGGAGTATGTAACGCCCTCTGGGTAATGTTTAATAAGTTGGGATCTCCTGTAGCCTTTTTGGAACTGAATAAAACTGAAGAGAATTTAAGGGAACTTGAATTAGGAAGTGAACGTCATATAGAGATGCAGTACACGGATTCATTCATATAATATGCCTGCCAGTGGTTTTGAAAACATTTAATTATAGCAGGCTGATCCAATGAATAATCTAATAACATGGTAGAATTAAATTAAAATGTGTAGTTGAAACTGTCTAAGGTACAAAAGTATTTTTCATGATGACTAATGGTGATGCACATTTTAAAATTTGCATACAATATGTATTTGGGATGTACTTTATACGTTGCATGACAGAAACAGGATCTATGTGACTCTTATTTGCCCGCAGATGCCGTTTTCCCTGCTCGCACACCATAGTGGAGTATTGCACTTGGTGAACCACAGGACAGATTTAGAGTCAGCATGAGCGGGCAACGTGTTGATGTCAAGGTGGTGATGTTGGGAAAGGATGCCGTGGGAAAGACAAGTCTGGTTGAGAGATATGTGCATCATCGATTTCTCCATGGACCCTATAGGAATGTAAGAACACGATTATTATTTTGGCTTTCTGTTTACTGCTTATGACAATAATTATCCAAACAAATGTTGTAACATACCTTCTCTCCTATTGATGAATCTATCCAAAATATAAATGAGAAGGTTGATAATTATTTTATCAAAAACCTTGATAAATCCCCTGCAGCTGACCGGTTCTGTTGATCTTTTTATTGCTTTGCAAAAATGCAAATAATGTGTTGGGTTTTTGCACTTTACAGAATTAGAGGAGGTGCAGGTGAGCCCTCAGTAGCAAATTATGTATACAATTGTTTATACCAGAAGCTGCCAGACCCAAGTAGGCCAAATGAGGAGTTCAAGGGATCTCCTCGGCCGGCTCAGAGTGCCACAGTGCCAGGAGCAATGGGTGCAGCCACCACTCCCTCCCTCGCAATCCAGCATTTCTCAGTAATTCAGATTGTGGCCACAAGTTACCATGGCAATGGTATGAAGTACTGGTGAAATGCCAAATCAGTGAGAGACTGAAGGGATGTCTGCTACTGTAGAATGTGCAGGCTGCAAGTTCCTCCACTGGACCACCAGGGATTAGTGAGGATTCATGCCCTCCTCCCAGGCCAAAGGTAAGCAAGAGGGAGGAGAAAAAAAAAACAGTTTATACATGTTTATTTCAGTAGACTTCCCCTGACAACATCACTGGAAAATACCCCCATACGCAATATATACACTACACCTCAAATGGCCCACACAAACGAAACACAACAGACAGCCCCCACAAGACCCACAAATAATACAAACAACCCGCATGCACACATTTAACATCAAAGATAACCCACAAATATAAACTATACCACAAATAGCACACATGCAGAACACCAGAGATAATCCTGCACCAATAGTATAAGCAACCCACATACACAAACTGGTGTTATGGACAGAGGGAAAGGATCTAATGAAAACAGCTTACACAATACCACAGGCCTGCAACCCCTAAAATACACACACCTAAAACTACAGACACCGCACCAGCAAAAGCAACACCACAGACAATCCCCACCATACACAGTACTACAAGCAATTCACATACACACTAATCACACAAACCACAAACAGTACACACTACACACACACACACACACACATATTAGTGCCCCACACCGAATACCAAAAATCGTCCAGATACAAAAATACCACAAACAAGACACACAAATACATAACAACACAACAGGCAGCCCACACATGCAATAAAAAGATATAAAGATAACATATTGTGTATGTGTGTGTGTGTTATCTTTATATTTTTTATTGTATGTGTGGGCTGCCTGTTGTGTTTTATATGTGTGTGTGTGTATATACATGTTACTATATGTGTGTGTGTAAAACTGAAGACTATGTCTTTCATAAAAAAAGGCAAAGAAAACATGTTACTATATGTGTGTGTGTATATAAGAAAACATGTTACTATATATGTGTGTGTGTATATATATATATATATATATATATATATATATATATATATATATATATATACACACACATATAGTAACATGTTTTATTTGCCTTTTTTATGAAAGACAGTCTTCAGTTTTACTTTTAGAAAGTGAATGGTGCATTGCATATTCAACTATTCTGATTGACAAAGAAGTATTTTTGATAAAATATATGATTATGTAATCTATGTGCAAATGTAAAAGGTCTTTGATCTTTAGGGATTGGTTTTCATGTGAAAACTCTCCTACTTGTGAACTTACTCCCTATACATGTTGGTAAAAAAAAAAAAAAAAAAAAAGTATTTATTTTGTGTCCAACTCCCCAAAATATTCTTTTGAATTAGTAAACCCAAATTGTAAGTTAGGTAGATACAAATCTAATGATTTGCATGAAAAAAAGTTAATATATACCAAGCTGTGTATGTAGATTATCTATTTTTTTTAATATATATAAATTTAATTCTGATCAAGTTGTATGTATGTATTTTATAATCTGTACTAGACTGATCCCAATGCTATTGACTATCGCGGTTAGTGAGTGGCTAATATTAATATATATTAAAATGATTTGTGCATTCCTAGGTCCTTGAAGTATAAGCAGTTTATGAAACCACTCATTATAGAGGCACATTTTTACATATATGTCTCTGTTCTTCCTCTAATTGTGCAACTCATATTACCGTCCAAACTGTCTGCTCTGCCATTGAGGGAATCTCTGAATCATCCACAAATTACAGTGTTTCTATTTACATTGTATGGCTGTAAGGATGAAGGCTGAAGCCTAATAGATAATAATACTGCTCACTGCCATTGCTTGGTTAGAGGAAATAGATTTATATTTTCTTGTCTGCAAAACTAAGACTGATATTATATATAATTTATTTGTATTTTTTTTAATACAAAAGATGATCACGTGAAATATAGCTCTGCATTCTGAAATACCGTAATTCTGTTGCAGAGGAAGTTCTATTCTTGCCTCATTGTTGGTTACAGAATCACTTTGCTGTATTAAGGCCAAAGGGAATGTGTGTTTTTGTTTTCAGTGCAAACATTTCAAGTAACAAGTATGGGATTAAATTAATTGGGGAATTCACTGTTTAAATAAAACTGACATATAAGTTTTCACACGGTCTTCTGAAAACCATCTATACAAGGATATCATTCTTTTCTTTGGTTCCACTTTCACAGCTAGAGTGCAAATCTACACTGGATATATAAGGATCAGAATTGTGAATCAATGTACCACATTCCCAGCTACCCACTCATTCAGACTTTTATAACGTATTCCGCCATTTTCTTGGAGTCTGTTACGTCCTGGCAGCTTCAGGGGCGATAGGAAGGGAGCGCAGACCAAGTGATTTAATAATTGTGCAGAATTTACCATGCACTGTGCACCTCTGTTGATGCAAACTATCTACTAAAAAAAATGAAATAAAAGTAATCCCATTTATGGCAAATAAAAAAAAAGTTCATAGAAAAGGCAGTACTGCATTGTTGAGATCACTTTGATTTCCTCCATATAACCAGACCCCAAATCCCTAATTGTAAGAATAGCACTGCACAGGAATTCTGTATAGCGCAGTGTATTCTGATAATCTAGGTCTAGGGTTTCTAATATTTATATGCATGCATGTGCCTACCCATAATTCCTAGAGGCAATGAAAGCATGGTAATCGGAAAAAAACATCTGAGGGTTTGCTGAATTGAAATAAGTAGATGTTCTCAACTAACGGACAATTCTAATAGCAAATTATAGACTGTTTCTGAAAATATTTATTAAGGCATATTTTGAAGGTTAAAGGTCAACTTCAGTGTAACAAATGTTTTCCACTGAAAATTAAAGCTGCAGAGCTCCTTAGAGGAAAAATTTATGAGAAGTGAATTACTAGCAAGAATCATTAATTTAACTTTCTTCTGGCGCTCATGTCCAAGGGACTTTACAAAGTTAAAGAGACACTATAGTCACGAAAAACACCTTCAGCTTAATGAAGCGATTTTGGTGTATAGATCACGTTCACACAGTCTAACTGCTCAATCCTCTGCCATTTAATTAGCCAACTCAATGCTATGTATATGGTAAAGCAGAAATACCCACTTGTCATACAGATGTTATTATTTGTCATAGCAGTGTGGACTAGTGAAAATTTCCAGCAGTGAAATGTGTTCGTGTGTATAGGCCATTTCAGGTGTTTGTTCCAAAGGTTGGGGCCTTAGAGAGCACACAAAGACAGACTGTGGTGGTAGGACTAGTATACCTGTAATGATAGCTTTGAGCAAAGTGTTTTGCTTGCAGCTGTAGTGGTTTTGATCACTATATCTCCTTGTTTTGCACATGACCAACCACGTGATCCGTCTCTGTAGATAGTACATTAACCAAAAAAACATTTATCCTGATTTATTCTTTTGGGTGTATTTAAATTTTTTGCAAATATAAAAGTTGTATGATTATGTTATATTTACACATCTATACTATTTATTCCTTTCTTTTTTTCCGATTTCAGACTGTAGGAGTAGCATTTATTGCCAAAGCTATGTGTGTGGATGGACGGAACCTTACACTGGGAATCTGGGTAAGTGGGAGGTTGTAGAGTAGAAGAGAGTTGTGAAATGCAGACGAAGTAAACGTTTTAAAATGGAAAGATATTTTCACATTCATTCTGTGTGTTTGTGTGATCTTCAATAATTTTTGGATCTCTCTTTCAGGACACTGCTGGCTCTGAACGTTATGAAGCCATGAGCCGCATGTATTACAGGGGAGCCAGAGCTGCTATAGTGTGTTATGGTAAGGTGACAATCAACAAATGTATTTAGGAAAAATAACTGGGTGCTCATCTGTTTACCAAGACCACCATGAATATATCTTTGGAAAATTTGAAATGAATTCCTCATGCACTTAGTAGCATAGTATCCTTTAATTCAGGATAATTCTGTAAAATTGGGATTTCAAAATTCAGTCTAAATTATATAAAGTTCACAGATAGCAGCTTCTAAATGAATGGATATACAATTTATTATGAAGACAATTTAATACCACCAACACCATTCTGGTAACACTGTCTCAAGCGGGGCAATCCTACTCATGACGCCAATACTCTGGCTTCATTGGTAATGCATTGGCATCAGAATTGGATGGCATCTGTTACTCTGTTCTTATACTACAGAAGAAAAAATAGGGATATTGTCTACCACTGTCAATCTGAGGTAAAGTGAGATGATTCACCACCCTAATTAGGGGTTTGAGCCCTATAAACATATGAGAATAAATTTAATGTGGTGAAACACCGTCATTAAAGTGTAATAAAAAGACATATATCCGACCAATGGATATATATCTAATGGCAGAAATGATAACAATAGAGGATATAAATAGGAAATACGAGGAGAACAACTAAATACAAATGTTTAGTTCTACAACACAAAATATCTCCCTATAAGTGGAGTACAGTAAGGAGGATATAAATAACCTAGAATGCGACAGGTATAATGTTAGTAGATAAATGGCAGCTAGGATAGGTACTGTTGTAAACATAACATATGGCAATATGTCTAATTTTTCACCCAATATCCTAATGCCTTACAGTCACCTGGTATGATGCAGTCACATAGAAGTTATATCATTTATCAAGTGGACTACGAACCCACTGTAAACAGCAATAGTAGATGAGTAAGTCTATTGTTAAAGCCCACGATCTATGAGCTGTTAGTCAGTAAATGGGATCCCAGGAAGGGTGTGTGTGTCGGCTGGTCCCTACGATAGTTAATGCGATTTCTAGTCCCTGCACAATTTAGCAGCTGGCACACGTTCCCTCCATGTGAGTAACCCATACTGGATACATATGTAACAAGATTGTAAAACAAAAATATCACAAAGAAAGGTATAACAAAATAATGCAACAATTCCTAAACTGAATGTCAATTGGGGATACAAAGTGAATAAAATGGTAAGTCTAACTAGAGTCCTGAGCGGAGGAGTGCAGTAATGCTGAAGAAAATAAAAAGTCTTAAGTTATCAAGCCGCACGCTTAATGGACAACACTGTCCGCACTCTATGCGCGTTTCACCCGGCAGCCGTCCCTGGGATCACCGGGTTTGTTCTAATAAAATTTATATTTTATTTCACTTTAATGACAATGTTTCACCACTTTCAATTTATGCTGTTCTTATATTACCTCAACAAGCGCTACCCTGAAAAATAACAACAGCAACTACCTCACATGTGCTAGTGATGCAGTGATGGAGGGCAGAAGATTAAGCTGGTCTACTGCTCCCCTCTGTCATTCCAATGTTGTTATAGATCTTTCTACTGAGAATTCATTGCCAGCTGACGGGAGAATCAGAAGTCTATGTAGCTTTTTAATAGAACCTGTATTTCTTAACATGTTGTATTGCCCCTCCCCCGTGCCAAATAGTAATGAAATAACACTTTTGACCTACCTGAGGCTCCCACAGCACTGCTTACCTCTCTACCTCCTGCAACATCATGGGGGAGGAATGGTCTCCTCCACAAAGGTCCAGTTATCTGTTCCTCAAGAACATTTGGGATCTGATGCGCATGCACAGCAAGTGCCGAACGCATTCAAGTGACCACTGTCCCCAGAGTCCTGGTTGAGATGATGTGGGCTAAGTGATTTTTGCATTCCTTTAAGACAATTACACGTAATATAACTTTGCTAGCACTGTATATACATTAAATCTTGTAGTCTTTCATTTTAAGTTGTGTGTGCCATGACAGGTACCCTATAAGGTGCCCAGCATAATTTCGAAATATCATTGCTTGTTAGGCAAAACAAATAATTAGATAAATAATCAGATCAGTTGTTTTTATGAACATGTTACTTACTTGCTGCAGAGGGATTTAGATAGACTGGGGGACTGGGCACTCAAATGGCAGATGAAATTTAATGTTAAAAAATGCAAAGTTTTGCACTTGGGCGTAAAGAATACACATGCAACGTATACCCTTAATGTAAGCGAATTAGGGATAACAACACACGAAAAGGACTTGGGAATTGTTATAGACAACAAACTATGCAACAATGTGCAATGTCAATCAGCAGTGGCCAAGGCCAGTAAGGTATTGTCATGCATGAAAAGGGCATTCATTCTCGGGACAAGAATATCATTTTGCTTCTTTATAAATCACTGGTAAGACCCCATATTGAATATGCTGTGCAATTTTGGGCACCTGTTCTAAAGAAGGATATTATGGCACTAGAAAAAGTGCAGAGGCGGGCTACAAAATTAATAAAAGGAATGGAACATATCGGCTATGAAGAAAGGTTAACAAATTTAAACCTATTTAGTTTAGAAAAACGTCGCCTGAGAGGGGATATGATAACATTATACAAATATATTCGGGGCCAATACAAACCATTGTGTGGAAATCTATTCACAAACTGGACTTTACATAGGACACGAGGCCATGCGTTTAGACTGGAAGAAAGAAGATTTCGTCTAAGGCAAAGGAAAGGTTTTTTTACTGTAAGAACAATCAGGATGTGGAATTCTCTGCCTGAAGAAGTGGTTTTATCAGAGTCCATACAGATGTTCAAACGGCTACTAGATGCATACTTGCAAGAACAGAATATTCAAGGATATAATCTTTCAATGTAGGGTAATAACTGCTTGATCCAAGGATAAATCTGACTGTCATTCTGGGGTCAAGAAGGAATTTTTTTCCTAGCTTGTTGCAAAATTGTGCTTCAAACTGTTTTGTTTTTTTTTGCCTTCTTTTGGATCAACAGCAAAAAACAAATGTGAGGTAGGCTGAACTTGATGGACGCAAGTCTCTTTTCAGCTATGTAACTATGTAACTATGTTGACTTGCTTAAAGTTACTTTAGAACTTTGCTTTTTCTTGTGCTATAGATATCACAGACAGCTGCAGTTTTGAGCGAGTGAAGTTCTGGGTGAAAGAACTACGAAACTGTGAGGAAGTAAGTATATATTTATTACTTTATTAAAGCTTAAAGATTTGCGTTGAACATTGTAATAACTGCACTTTCTGTCTTCGTAGCAATGCCAAATCTACATATGCGGGACTAAAAGTGATATAGTGGAAAATGACAAAAGCCTGCGCCAGGTTGACTTCCATGATGTGCAGGATTACGCAGATGGTATGGTTTATTATAAATATTGGGTTTTAACAAAAAAATAAAAAGCAACATTTTGCACTTTCTCCAGCTCTAGATTTAAGGAAACAAAAGATTGAGAAATAGCATATAATTAAACAAGGTATTTCTGATTTTTCTATTTATTATTGAATTTACAGAATGATATGACCCATTCTTAACTAATACAGGCTATAACATTAAAAATGTTGTAGAACCACAACCACTGCATTTATTTGTGTTTAAATAACATGGCAGTACTGTGTTGTGCAAATGTATGCATGGTGTAAAATGAACATATCATACAGTTTACAGTGTTATTTTGGATTATATTGTCCAGTCTTGGGAGAATACTGTCTATTTAATCTGAGTGAAAAGAAGCCATTTTCAAATGTGCTGCCACCTCCGGCTCTAGTCTTGTTTTAACATTGAATACAAAAACCTCACCCATGCACAGTGGTTTCATATATCATTTCATTTGAATTTGTTTGTTTTGGACAGCTGAGCACATCTTTGAACACTGTAAATACCGCGACATGTTTGAAATGTACACTAATAACGTTTATGCTTACTCTTATTATTTTTCATTGTTTGTCCTTTTCCACTTTATTGGTCCTTGTTCCACATTGTGCTGAGATAAAAGCCTACTTCTGTGATAACTCTATGAAAGATTTATTGAGAGAGAGAGAGAGCGAGAAACAGACACTTTTATTAAAAAGTAAGGTGTGGTGAGGTTATTGGGTTACAGAGATTTCATCAGGAGGTGGAAGTAGGTCAGGCCTGATATGCATACATGCATTTTAATATATGGTATCTGGACAGTATACAATGCCAAGGTTAAAGGGACACCGTAGGCACTGTATCTGCTTCATCTCATTAAACTGGTTATAGTGTCTGGAGTCCCCTGGTACCATAATTTCTTTCAGCATTAAACAGTTTTTAATGTTTTTATGTTTTAATGCTAAACAAGAGTCCCCGGCAGTCCATCCCATCTGTGCAGCTGTGGCTAATAAGGAAGTATTAGCCTGAGCAGCAATGGACAGCTGTGATTGGCTGAGAGTGTCAGGTGACTGCTTTCAGCCTGTCAGAGCTCCAACTGACGGTATGAATGGGTATGACAACAAGGAAGTGTGTAATCTCGGCCTTAGCTACACATACAGAAGGGGCTGGACTGTAGGTGGCCAGGGACTCCTATGTTGTGGCATACTGCACGAACATGGTGCAACACTGAGTGGAGGGACAGTACCAGGGCACTCCAGGCACTATAACTAATTCAGAGAGATGAAATGGTTATAGTGACTACAGTATCACTTTAAGCATTCCTTGCTAAGCATCTTTATTTTAAAATTGAAAACCCTAAACTTTATAAACATTGCTTTGTGCATTTAAAACAATTCCTGAACTACAGCTGAATTTGATTGACAGCAAATTAGAAACATCACAGGAACAGTGCTTGACCTAAGTACTGAGAGGATCTGCAGCACTGAAGTGGCCAAACCATGAGTTATATTTATCATTTAGAGTAGACGATCCCAAAGTCGGCTTATAAACACTTACAGGTGGCCTCTCTTTACAAGCCAAGAGTCCATACTAGACCACAACCATCAGCTCTGTCCACCCTGTGGCTGGTGGGAGTGATGCCAGCACTATTTCTATGCCTATAATCAGGGCCGTCTTTAATATCGCTAGGACCCTGGGCAAAGCATTTTCTTCGGTCCCCTGGGCACTCCCTCCCCCCCTTCCCACTCCCTGGCGTGCAATCACACCTTTCACATACATACTGACACACCCACACATATATACAGACAGGCATACTGACACACCCAGACACAAACACACTGACAGGTATACTGACACACACACACACACTGACAGACATACTGACACACACATACCCGGACAGGCATACTGACACACAGACACACACACACACACACACACACACACACACAAACAAAGGCAAACACTGACAGACATACTGACATACCCATTGACAGGCATACTGACACAAGACACATACAGTGACCCACACATATAATGACAGACATATTGAGACACACAGACATACACACAGGTATACTGACAGACACACAGACATATTGACACAGTCACACTTTTAAATCTACTCCCCTTTTCTTACCTTGAAAGATTGCTTCCCTGGTGTCCAGAGTGGTTGCTGAGGCTGTTGGGGTTTGCCAACTGGCAATCAGGACCAGCCCCCCTCCTCTCTGCTTCCCTGGTGTGGTCTCTCCTGCGCGGCTCTCTATATATTTAAAAATAAGAGTGAGGTATTAAATTCTGAAATGAGGACCTTCTCCTGTGACCCAAAAGACCCAAGCTGGTGCCTATTTTAGACTACCGATCCAAGTCATCTGACTATTGCTTTCTTGCTAACTAGAACCAGAAAGTGATCCACTTGCAGTTCCCTCAGGTGAAGGTGAACAAACACCAGGGAGTCCACTGAGCTATTGGTTCTCAAAGTGGAAATTCACATGCTTCGGCCATGCTAAAGCTGTTGAAAACAGCACAGCAGACCACTCATGCCACATTGCAAGTCCAAGAGGATGCACTTGAGGAAAAGCTGTAGACGTCCTGTCAAAAAATATGTATCACAGGTAGCACAAATGTGTATGAAGATTATATCGAATTGTTATATTTTACAAAGTAATGTTCACGCTTTACCCTTATGAGCTGAGAAGGAGGAAATAACTTGAAAAAACAGTTATCACCACCTGATCTTATTTTGATCTGAATTTTAGATAGCATAGTTGCTGTAAAATTCACAGTTCGAAGATTCCAAACAAACGTCTTTGTGTTTAAGTGGAAAATGTATTGTAAAATATAACATTGAATGTCAAATGATCATCTTTGTGTAAAAAAAAAAAAAAGTTGCCCGTGTGACAAACTAGTTGGGCAAAATGGTTTTTATAATTTAAAGAATTATAAACCACAGATTAGCAATTGCTATAGAGCAGGCATCCAAAATATATATTTTAACAGCAATTATGTAGCCAATCATATTCAAAAAATGGGTAATCATTTGAAATTGAAATGGTTGTTTAGTGCTCTGTATCAGCTTTAGTAAAGGATCTTTTCTTCAATTTTTATTTGCTTATATTTTGAGATGTACTACAAAAAAACAACAACCACACTCATCATCATCATCATCATCATTATTAATATGTGGTATGCTTTAATTAATATGCTTGGAAACTATTTAAACTAGATCACTGCTCCCAGTTGTCATATTTTAGTGTCCAACTTCCTATGCTATGAAAATCCAATCTTCTGTAAATTCAACCTATGGGGAGATTTTTCTAGGTATTTGTTATTGGCTCCATAATTTAACTTCTTGCCTTAAGTACACTGTCTTTTTGTTCGGTGCAAAGCATTTTCAACCATTTCCTGCCTGACCTTCCTTCCTGTCCTCCATACTGAAGGTTAGCTAAAATGTTACGCTGACGCATTTTATAGTTTGATGCCCCTCTGGCTCATGATAACTCAGCATTTGGTTTAGTACTAAGTATTAGTGATAATTGTAGGCAATACATTGTTCCCACAAGGCTCAGTGATGCATTAGCAACACAAAAGATTGGTAGCCTTCACTTAAAATGATGTTTTCGCATTCCATTTACTGAATAGAAACACGTCATCTGTATTGTTAAAGTTTCCAGGAATACAGTATACCTTTTTCTGTGGTCAGGAGTCATATCTGAATCACCTTTACATTATCTCAATGTAATCCAGTGAGTTTTTACGTGCTAGTTATAATGTTCTTTATTTCTCTAAGTAGCTAGAATAGTGTTTGTTTTATTTCGCTACTGCAGAAAAAGTATATCAAATTTGCACATGCCTAGATTGTTGGGTTATAGTGGAATAGTATGTATTATTTCTATAGAATGCGTAAAATAAAAGCTTGGTTGTTTAGTATGCTTCTTGGTCACATGATAAGCATGCTGTGACGGTTAAGGAAATGGTAAAATAAGCCTTGTGCTGTTACCCAAAGTAATTAATACCACTATTAAAAGAATGCTATAGCGAAAACTAAAAAAACAGATTTTTCTTTTGTTGATCTGGCTTGACGGTCGCGTATGCAACACAGGATGAGTTAGGACTATATAATTCCTGGGTGCCTCAATTGTTTTGTTTAAGGGCTGTTTAGGAGGATTTTGGAGGGGAAACCCAGTAAGCTACCTTTTTGTTACTGATCATGCCCTGTATCTTGTGTACACATTCCTTGGCTTGTGTATGTGTACAAGCATGTCATTTAGGTCAAATGTAAATAAGTTTTGTACAGGTGATACCTGTCAAGGTGCAAAACGTGCAAAAGTGGGGGAGAAAACAGAATGGTGTTTTAACATGTCACTGATATTAGATGTGCTTGATAAACTTGCTTCTATTTTAATCCCAGTTACTTTGCTGCCAACTTCTACTTTCTGATGTCACAGGTCATGCGAGAACCAGAACATTGCACTAATGTTCTATGCAGAGACAAATATCTGACCTGCATAACTAACTATTTGACAGGCACACAAATCGTAGACATTATAATGAATTGAAATATTTTACAAAGTAATACTCACTCTTTACTCTTACAAGTTGCAAAAGAGGAAGTAATTTGGAAAAACGGTCATCCGCACCTGAATTGTTCATAAAGATAACACTTAATCATACTTATTGCATATTCCACAGTTTAGGGATTCCAAAGAACTCGCTTGTCTGTATTTTAGTGAAAAAAACCTGTAAAGCATAACATTGTATCTGAAATTAACTATATAGTCTATAAAAGAAGTTGTCGTGCTTGCACTAGTTAGGCAAAATATTTTGATTACTTAGTAAATTGCACAATGTGCCATGACAATAATTCTAGCAAGCATGCCACCAGTCATTTTATAGAAGCAGGTAATCAATTGACACTTCTGAGTTTCTTCACTGTCCCACTTTGCTTAAGAGGTTGACAATTATGCATGAGTTTTATTTCAAACAGGATCATGTCCTAATTGAGCATTTGTTTCTTGTAATAAAGAGTTTTTGTCTGGTTTAGGACTCTGTCTTTAAGGTGACATGTTTTTGTATTAAAAGGGACATTCCACATAATAATGACTGCATCTTACTGCAGTGTTATTGGTGCAAGATAGCACTGGATGCAGACCCTTCTGGTTTTTGTAAAGCCATTTCCAAATCAGGGGTCTACCCATCACCCAAAAGCCATCCATTTGTCTGAAGGAATAAGAAAGTTTCACGGAGAGCTTTAAGTGTCAATTCAGCGGCATCAAAAGGGATAATGAACAATGTGTGTGTAACGGCACCCCCAGGCATAAAAGGGTTCAACCCCCGTTTAGTAGATCTTCCCTTCCAGAGACACAGGCACAGCTACTGCAGAACATCAATCCGCCAAACAGGAAACCATATGAATGCTGTAAACAGCCGAATAGGAAAAACCATACGAATAGGTTTACACTCCTAGCAGTCAAACTGGAACAGCATACAATAAATCCCCCCATGAACGAGACAAAGCTCCGTGTTGAGGGTCAAAAAAGTGAACAGACAGGGCTGTGGGTTTATTGTGCTTATGTACACATTCTTACACATTAGTACCACCCACATAGTTTTGGAACACAACCAATAAACACATACAATACACTCAGACACTCCCACACAAAATCCTCCCCTCTGCCTGTGATACAATTACCTTACACAATGGGTAATGTAATTATAACAAGCAGAGAAATACAATTTTTCAACGTTATTCATAACTTGAAAAGTATGCATCGCATTCACATAAATCTTACATTTTCAGAATCAGCATACTCCAAACATATATCAAAATCATACAAATTGGTCCAGTGGTTCAAAAGATAGATCATAGTCCTTTGTGACCAAAGGAAGCATGGCTTTTCTGCCCAAAACCAGTTCCACAGAGTCTTCTATCCTGGAGATAATTGTGAAGTAATCCAATTATCTCCAAGGACAGAGGCAAAACTCCATTGAACACATGGCAGCAAATGACAATAAAACACACAAAAACATATAACTGTGCAGCCATTGCACAAAACAGGTACATTCAACATATCCCCAGATAGCTCAGATCTGAGCGCACATTATTTCTGAATGGCGCTCAGAGCACACACATACAGCTCAATTGCCATGGAGCCAAAGTCTTTCCCATAGTCTTTCATTATACGAATGGGCTCCATGGCATAGCTATCTGGGGTATCACCACTCAAACAGGGCAAGCACCAAATGACCCGGCTTTCATGTCTTTGCAGGGGAAAATCAAGCCTTTTAACATGGGGCCATAATCCAAAGGCAACAGGCGAGCAACCAGGCTTCTCCAATGCAATGTGGCGAGATTGCTCTCGTCACAGTGTGTTTCGCCTGCTAACCCTTAAAACTATTTTGGCCAGAAAATGTGGAAGTGAAACATCAACAGATTGTGCATTCTAACATTCCCTTGAGAGTGGTTACTGGAGTACTTGTGATATTTCTGTCTGCTTCCTTCGGCCCTTGTGTGGTCGACTTAAGACAGTTTGTTTTTGTAAAAACAACATAAAACATTTCTACCTTGTGTTCATCAATAATACAGCATATACTATGAGGAGTATATAACGAGGGTTTTATAATAATTATTTTAAAAGAAAATACTCAATTGGGACAAGTAAATACCTGGGTTAAGGAAACTTTATAAGATAACGTTCACCCTAAAATAAAAATAAAAAATCATTATCAAACAAACAATTAGCAATAATTGGAGGGGGGAATACTCCCTATGCCAGACAGTTAACAGGGAAAAGTGTGAACAGAAACAGAATGTAAATGAGAGATTGAATTGAACCTCCAGAGAGTCAGGTAATCAAAGCTGCAGAACAAGCTGAGAAGGTCACTACAGGTCAAAAGGTTGTCTCAAATTCCAATTGAGGAGCTTTTTTTGTTGTTTTAGCTGGAGTAGCAATTTTACAAGGTCGCTTTTGAGTCCCTGTCACTGAAGTGGGAGCCATGGGTGGTTAAAGGGACACTCCAGGCACCCAGACTTCTGCCCATTGGAGTGGTCTGGGTGCCAACTCCCACTACCCTTAACCCTGCAAGTGTAATTATTGCAGTTTTTTATAAACTGCAATAATTACATTGGAGGGTTAACTCCACTTCTAGACAGCCACTAGAGGGCATTTCCGTGTCCCTAGCACAGGAAACCTGTGCTAGAGCGTCGCTGGACGTCCTCACACTGTGTGAGGACCTCCAGCGTCGCTCATTTTCCCATAGGAAAGCATTGAAAAGCATTTTTCCTATGGGGAGCTCTAATGCGCATGCGCATTAGGTCTCCCCGGACTGTGGGCGGGATCAGTCTCACCCACTGGCCGACGCAATCACTGGGAGGAGCAGCGGAAGAAGCAGCGATGTGGGACATGTCGCTGCCTCTGATAAGTGACCTGAAGGGGTTTTCACCCCTTCAGCAACCAGGGATTGGGAGGTGGAAGGGAGAGGGGACCTGCAGTAATCCGTTTTCCTGGCACTGGAGTTTCCCTTTAAGGCAATCCCAAAGCCAATCCATTAAACAGTTTTTAATGGATCTCTGGCATGTTTGTATCATAAGTCCATATTGTCACATCATTTACAGTCAAGTCCGCTGCATGTTTTCCTGGTGTCAATGACACAGAGCACTGTCCATCTGAGGCCTTTATTAGCATTGTTAGCAAACATAAAATGAGTGCCCTTACTACTGCATCATATATGGTCCTGCAAACTTGCACATTCTTGGCATGCAGGAATGACACTGGCCAGTAGCTGTGGTCCACATACTCTACCAGAATGCAGATCTACCAAGGATAGGCAACCCTTGGCACTCCAGATGTTGTGGACTACATCCCCCCATAATAGCAAAGCATCATGGGAGGTGTAGTCCAAAACATCTGGAGTGCCAAAAATTGCCTATAAAAAGAAAAAAAGGTGCGCTTTGTCTTTAAATATAGACTCAAATATTTAAATGCCAATGAATTATTGCATGGGTGTGGAATATAATCCCAATTAACCAATTTTGTGCAAAATAGCAATTATGTGCAATCCAACAAGAAAAAGTGCAAATACAACAATTTCTATGGTGTTTTGGTGTTATATGGATACAAAACCACTTACATAAATTCAATTTTCAATGCATATAGCTGTATCTCTTCCACAGAAATGTATAAGGAAAGAGAAAAAAATATATATAGTGTGATACCGTTATATACACAAACAGTAACAAGGTGAATATTAAAATCCCACTCACAATTGGAGAGCAGACCAGCCTGCTCTATCAGCGTGTGTATCAGCAAGGGAACAAGAATGCAGCAGCAAGTGACTTTCCAAAATCGTCTATTAATCAGCCAGGATTTATTGATCACAAGTCACAAACATTGCCTTTGCCTGCGAATCGTTTCCTCACACTGATGAAGGTGCCATGGTGTTGTTTCTTGTACTCCCAACAACGTATCCTATGTTTTTGGTATTTGACCTAGCTTCGGCATATGTTCTACATTTTTTTATATTTGTTTAAACTTATATCTGCAAAGGGTTTATCCTAAGGCTCACAATCTCCATGTTGGGTATGTTCATGTTTGGTTTGTCGATTAGTAGATTCATATGTTAAAAGTACTGATCCGTAGTTTCCGCTGAGGCTTGTTTCTCCTTTAATCTCCAGTATCTCCCCTCCACACTAATTTGTTCTTCCTGAAGAAATTGTACCTCGGTGGTGAATGGAGGTCAGTCAGCAGTTTAAGATCTCCTTAAACCAGGAACAAATAATCCTTATCTTTGGCTGCAGGCTTTTGTGAAATTAACCTTGCTCTACTGAATGTATCTAGTTAATATTACTCGCAGTGAGTGGAAAAGTCTTCTGCTAGCAGCGCAATATTATGTTTTGAGTCTCGATGTAGCCTTGTGAGCTGGTTAGAGATAACCCTGCAAACTAGAGGTTTATCCAACCTCTGCTTCTAGAACTTTTATTCCCCATGGTTGGAAAGGCCACCATAACTGATACTTGTGTTGAAATTTTGCTTACTATTCTGGAAGTGGCACTTCTTCGTATATCCAAGCAATAAGCCACTGATCATCTTGCCAACCTCCCCCTCGCTAGCTCTGAGTAAATGTCCCCAATAAACTAACCACTATGTTTGTACATACACACTTTAAGATGAGGTTGAGGATTACAAAAGAGGCAACTATCTCTTACTGTGCAAACCACTCTTCTAGAAGATTCAGTATTGCAATCTCTACATATCAAAATATGTACCACCCCTCTTTGTCAGATACACTTATAGGAGCATTGTATAACTTGTTGAAAAACAAAACAAAAAACTCAAATCATTATGTAGTATCATGTCATAAGGGCATTAGTTGGTAGGGTTATCTAGAGAGGTGTGATTTATAGAATCCATTAAAAGAACAAAAAACAGTGGTACATATCAACTCTGTATACATAGATTGTGCGGAACCTCATTTCATGAAAGAAATAAAAACAAACAATATAACAACCCTACTATTTCTAAACAGTCTCCATTGTTTCTGATTTATCAACAGAGATTAATGCTCATGTTTGCGAGACATCTAGTAAAACGGGAAAAAGTGTAGGTGAGTACACGTCTCTTTATCTTTAGAAGAATAATCAATTGCATATCAGTAAACCGCGTGCATGTTCATGTTTTGTCAAATTGTCAAATTGCAGGGACACACAGTCTGTTCAGTTTATGGATGCCTGATCCACTATATGTTTCCAAGCACTGCCTCTATACTGATGGGATGCACATGAACACTGCTACCCCATTGTACATCTTATATGTCACCAGAGAAATATTAACTGTAGAAGAAAGCATTTTCCGCGTAGTGCCCGTCAGTATGTAGACATAATTTGCATCCAGGAAAACAATTGGGAATTTGTAAATACAACCTACTCATGTAAAGATATCTTTTAGAATCTTTCCAGTTCCAATTTTTATATATAACTGGTTTTTATTGAGTTATCATAGAAAATACAGGCTAAACAATAATATAGCGTGTTCTCACAGACAGACAGTTGTGGGTCTCCAGCAAGTCAGTATTAACGTGGACCACGCAGGGTTCCCATGCATTGTGCCTTTGATTATGCAAAACAGGTGTGACCAGTTACAATTTTTTAAAATCATAAACAGTAGAATCATGTGATTTCTGACATTATTTTAGAGCAGGGAAGGGCAACCTTCGACGCTCCAGATGTTGTGGACTACATCCCCCATAATGCTCTTACACCCATAATGCTGGTAAAGCATCATGGGAGGTGTAGTCCAAAACATCTGAGGTGCCGAAGGTTGTCTGTGCCATTTTTACAGGGTCACAGTGGTCCGCCACTGTAGAACATTCCCTAGATATGCACCTGGTTAATCAGTTTGTTTAACCCATATGTAAAAGTACAATTACACCAGTCTACAGAAAAGTCACACTTTGTATTGCCACACTAACGGTTAGCGGTTATCCTTCACACTTGTTAGCTAACTAGACCATGGGTCGTCAACCTGGACCCTACCGCCCACTAGTGGGCATTTCAGGATTCCAGGTGAGCGGTAGGGATTTTCTAATTTTGATGGGTGGCCCATGCTGTCAGGGCCACCCGATGGATGTGGATTGTGAGGGGGCCCGGTCAGCTTTAACAGCGCGACCGGGCCCCCTGTGATTACATCACAGAGCTGAGAGGAAGTGACTGCACGTCACTCCTCCCAGCTAACACACAGACCGCGCGGGAGGAAGGAGGAGGGAGTCAGAGTAGGAACTCTGACTCCCATCCACCTGAGCCACCACTGGACCCCAGGGAAAGTCACCCTCCTGCACCTAAAAGGTAGGAAACAGGACGGTGACTAAAATATTTTGTATGTGTTTGTTTGTGTATGTGTCTTTGTATGTGTGTCTTGTGTGTGTCTGTATGTGTGTGTCTGTATATATGTGTGTCTATCTGTATATGTGTGTATGTATGTGCGTCTTGTCTTTGTATGTATTGTGTGTGTGTATGTGTCTTTGTATGTATGTGTGTGTCTGTATGCATGTCTGTGTGTGTGTGTGTGTGTCTGTATGTATGTTTGCCTGCCTGTTTGTATGTGTCTTGTGTCTGTATGTGTGCCTGTCTGTCTGTATGTGTGTGTGTCTGTATGTGTGCCTGTCTGTTATAGTGGGCTATAGTAAGTAATAGTAAGTGGGATACCTCGCTCAGCCTTCCTATTGGGCATTGCTATAAAGAAGGTTAAAACATTTTTTTTAAAAGGTGGGGAGGGAAATTGAGGAGGGAGAGGAGGGGAGCTGACACACAGATGAGAAATCATATTATGCGCAAACAGAGAAGTCGTCTGAATATCACCGAAAGAGGAGACCTTCGTTTGTTCCTTACAAAAATCGAACCAGATATCAAATATTTAGTCTTGCAGCATCAACCTCAAGGATCTCATTAATCACTAGTAAAGGTAATTTCAATTTACTTTATTGTTTTCTCGTTAAACTTTATAAAGTTAAAACATTATAAACATGCATTAAGTAGAAATAAAAAGATAAATGTACGCACATTTATTTTTTTTAAAACATCCTCCTTTCTAAAAAATATTCCGCACTTGAGCGAAAACTGGTGGGCGGTAAGGAAATTTTTTCAACGAAAAAGATGCATTTGTGGGTGATAGGTAGAAAAGGGTGGACTACCACTGAACTAGACTGTATGCTCATTATCAACCTATTGTTCCTGTTACAGTTTGTAACCATTTGATTTATTGTTAAAGTACCTCCTTTATAATAATATTCTAAGGCACTGCAGAATAAGTTGCCACTATGGAAAAGCCAATAATAAATAAAATCAGATACATTAGATAGGTACATATCTGGAATGCTACAGTTACTTCTATTGTGTGTTAATGGTCTGGTAGTTTTGAAGGCCTGTGTCTAGCCCCAGACAGCAGTTTATTGCAGAAGAAAAGTGCTACGTGCTGTATGTAGGTTTATACCCCTTTTACACTCAGTGGATTATGTTTGTTCTTTATAATTAATAATGAATGTTGCCATTGCACATAAAGGACCACTATAGGCACCCAGACCACTTCAGCTTAATGAAGTGGTCTGGGTGCCAGGTCCCCCTAGTTTTATCCTTGCAGATGAAATCATAGCAGTTTCAGAAACATTGCTATGTTTACATTGCAGGGTTAATCCAGCCTCTAGTGGCTGTCTCCCTGACAGCCACTAGAGGTGCTTCCATGATTTACACAGATTAATCGCACTTATTTGATGCTGGACATTCTGTGTGTGTGTGTCTCATTAGTGTTACAAGGTCTCAGGTGTGAATGGGGAGTAGGTGTGTTAAATTTGGTGTTATCACTCTCACACTCTCTCATACTGGTCACTGGAAGTACAACATGGCACCTCATGGCAAAGAACTCTCTGAGGATCTGAAAAAACAAATTGCTGCTCTACATAAAAATGGCGTAGGCTATAAGAAGATTGCCAAGACCCTGAAACTGCAGCATGGTGGGCAAGACCATACAGCGGTTTCACAGGACAGGTTCCACTCAGAACAGGCCTCGCCATGGTCAACCAAAGAAGTTGAGTGCACGTGCTCAGTGCCAAAAAAGATTGCCATAGTAAAGCATTGAGTACTGCTTTCCTATGGGCGGGTTTGAATGCGGGCGTGCGCCTTTGGCCGCGCATGGGCATTCGGCTCCACTCGGAAGCTGACGTAGATGGAGGAGGAGAGATCACCAGCGCCGAATTAAGGTAAGCAAAGAAAGGTTCTGTTGAAACACAGTGTAAGATTCTTAAAAGGGGACCTGAGGAACTGCCAGAAGATCAGCATCAAAAAGCCATGTCTAACACTGGCACTAACATCACAATAAACCAAATATGAACCTTACTTAATCCACATTAAGGGATTGTGCTAGACCACGGGCTAGCACAGTCCTAACAAATGGGTCCAGAGACTCCAATAGCTTCAGGCACATTTATAAGTAAAAAAGGAACACTGCAACGTTTCGACCCACAATTGGGTCTTTGTCAATCATCAGATAAAAAATGTGTGTGTGTGTGTGTGTGTATGTATGTATGTATGTACACACACGCACACACTAATCGGCCACAAAATTAAAACCAGACAGGTGAAGTGAATAACATTGATTATATTGTTACAATGGCACCTGTCAATGGGTGCGATATATTAGGAAGCAAGTGAACAGTCAGTTATTAAATTTCATGTTTTTTAAACAGCAAAAATTGGCTAACGAAAAGATCTGAGAGACTTTGACAAGGGCCAAATAGTGATGGCTAAATGACTGGGTCAGAACATCTCCAAAACTGCAAGCCTAATTGTGTGTTCGCAGTATGTAGTAGTTAGTACCTACCAAAAGTGGAACAAGGAAGGACAACCAGTTAACTGACATCAGAGTCATGGGTGCCCAAGGCTCATTGGTACTCGTGGGGAGTGAAGGCTAGCCCGTTTGGATTGATTAAATACCATTGTGCAGGTAATTTGGTAATAGGCTAAATGTTCAGAGATCACCTATAAATGTCTCACATTAGACCAAAATTGGAGCCTTCCAAATAGACTTATCTTTCTCTCAAAATAAAGCTTTGATTGACAGGTCTGGTGGGCAGAGCTACAAGCGCTGTTTTAGAGAGCCAGGAATTACACTTCTTGTGTCACATACCTGCTTATACCAACATGCTGATATGTTCCTGCTGACATTGAGGGACCTGCTGGTACTCAGAATATTTTTTTAGGTAGTTCTGCATGTGTAAACAGATCTTTAGATCCTAATTTCTATCATTAATGAGTTTTGGTTAAACTGTACAGGAAAAATAAAATAATCTAAATGCTCAAGAACATATCAATGATACATTGGTTCCCTTGTTGTACAAAGCAATGTGTAAAATTGACTTGCTAACTCTTCCTCAATTAAATACAGTGTTTTTGTTTCAGATGAACTGTTCCAGAAGGTTGCTGAAGACTTTGTTAACTACAACAACATTCAGACTGAAACAGGTGAATGAGCAGAAATAAATTACTGGTCTGCTGCTCTGCATACTCATATCCCTCAAGGTTAAAATGTTATAGTTAGAGGACAGTCTGTCCGTGGCATGCTGTGACCTCTCTGTATGAATCTTTCTATGTGTATTTATACATGTCTACATAGGGAATCATAATCCAGAGAAGGTCCATTTTCTCTAATGCAAAACCATATCAATTGACGTAATGCCAAACTGCAAGCTATTGTATAGATAGATAATTTTTTTGTTTTTTCTGTTTTGCGTGTGTGACCCCCTATGTACTATTAAGTATTCTTAAAGTATTGCATTATGGGTATTTGTGTAATTCACACACCAGTAAAGTAGCCATAGAGATTGTGAATTTTTAGATCAAAATCTCTCATCACTTATGTGATAGACTATTTCTACTGACCCCTGGGAAAATACAGCTTGGCACAGCGCTATGAGGTCAGACAGATACAAAAGTCTGTTAGGCAGTTACCTATTTAAGGTATCCTACCTCTTTACCCATGGATCACTATCTTCTCGAACATCAGTATATCCCACGTATGGCAATCAAACTTCATGTATTATTTGTGTAGTTATCCAGCAACCATAAATAAATACTGCACAGAATTTGTCGGGTAAAGAATGAAGAAGTGATTGAAGAAAGAAGATATATATAAAAAATAAAATAAAAATAAAAATGCACAGCTAAATTATGACCAATAAAGCATGATTGCTGAAGTGCTTTATGTTTGAAGAATGTGTCCTCTTGTTAAATTTAAAATTGCGGATTTCAGTAGTTACCGTTAAACCTTCCTTCCCTGGCTATCAATCAGACAACTGGTCCTCTTACTTCCTGCATGTTAAGTTCAGTGGAGCTAACCTCAAAAGGCCCAAACACTTGCCTTGCAAAGTTTACTTATTGAACTGCATTGGAATGTCTGATTGGACAGCCTTATAAGGTCTGGGCTGGGTTTGGACAGGAGGGCTTGCAAAGGCTTCAGACAAAAGAAATGCAGCTTTTGCAAACTGGTTTATGACAAAACTCACAATGACAAAATGCCCAATTAAATGCATGCATGTGTTCATTGGGGTAAATCCACTAAAAATGATTTATTTTGTATTTCAGCAGTGTAGTGTCCCTTTAAGTACAGAAATGGACTCTGATGAGGCCAAGAGATTTATATGTATGTGGGAAGGATTGTGGTCTGATATACCATGGGTGTAATAAGAGACTGTAGGAGCTGTGAATAAATCTACATACAGAGCAAAAACGTGTTAACGTGGAGATATTCTGTGTGTAAAGCTGCAAGTTGGTGTTTGTATGTGTATATATAATCTCGGACATTTTCCATTTCTCGTCATTACTTTGCCAATGATTAAACATTAGACCTATTTTGTTTTTTTCTTCTCAGAGGCAAAAGGGGTGGAACTGGGTCTGAAGAAAAATGCCACCTCCTACCCCTGCTGCAGCCAGTAACAAGGAACCCTGCTAAATTGCCAAGACATCTGTGTAGTCCTCTCAGACTAATTTCGTTTTAAACACGTTTTACACGTCTTACAAAGTTGTGGACTTTTGCCCCATTGGCTGCGAGACATCATCATTCTCATGTCAGTATATGGAGAGGTGCTCCCCATAAAAGCTACTGCAGCGTTTAAGGCTTGTAATGCAACGTAGAAGGAAGAAGTACAGATTTGTATCTACATTTAGATTTATACAGGAACTATGACCATGAATGGTTGTTAAAGTTTGATCTTTGCTTATTTTTTTGTGATGTAATTTACAAAATAAAATGTATAGCGATGAAAACACTACATTCACGCATCATACTGGAAGCTCCAAGGATACAGACTCCCCAGAAAGACATTTTTTACCCATTACACCTTCACACAAATTATGTGATTATATTCACAATTAGGCACAGTGAGGATTTTAAAAATATTCCTGAAAATCTTATACATTTACAAGAAACAAACATGATTCAGTTGGCAGAGGCAGTTGGAATACTGCAAATGTGTTCACCTGCAACTCCCATGATGCTCAGCTACTTATGTAGAAAAGTATCATGGGAAGATTAGTTCAACTGTATGTAGATGCAGTGCTACCCAATACCTGTTCCTGGTTTAAGACGTACAGATTGCAACTGTGGACTGTATGTAGTGACTGACGCCAGCAGCGCAAAGAGTAAGCAGAGTTCAAAACAGGAGATTTTAGAGTTCCTCAGACAGAACTCAGAACTTTTATAGGAACACTACTGGCATGTATCTGCTTCATCTCATTAATATGGTTAGTGTGTTGGAAATCCACAGGTACCATCATTTCATTCAGCAGTAAACAGTTTTAAAATGTTTTTATGTTTTAATGCTAAACAAGAGTCTCCAGCAGCTCCTCCCCTCTGTGGTGCTTTGGCTAATGAGGAAGTATTTGCCTGAGCAGCAACGGGGAGCTGTGATTAGTTGAGTGTGTCAGCTGACTGCTTTTAGCCTATCAGACCTCCAACTAACAGTATGAAGGGTATAACTACAAGGAGTGTGTAATCTCTTCCTTAGCCATACCTCCAGAAAGGGAAGGACTGTGGGTAGTCCAAGACCCTTATTTAGTGTTAAATCTGCTCTAAAATGGTTTAACACCGAATATAGGGCAGCGCCAGGTGACATTGTTGCCAATTCAAAGAGATTAAATGGTTATAGTGACTATAATGTTCTTTTACGGAGAGAATCTCTTAAGGAGCAGACTATTACAAACACCTTAATTTTTAACTCTTAAACATCTTTTATTATCTTAAACATTAAATCTGAAAGGTCACATATAGGTTTTTGATAGCAGGTGTGGGCTGAACTGCTTTTATTTTTTGCAATAGATTATTTTATTCCTGGTACAGACAGAGCATGCCATCTAAATTATCCTGTCCAGTGATCATGCATCCAACCACAACTTAAGTATCATAAAGCGATGGAAGTGTTGTAGGGTTAAAAATGTGTTTTTTTTTTTTTTCTACGATGCTGCTGCATTATGTACAGCAGCAAAAATAGCAACAGCATCTACTAGAGTAAAGTAAATGAATGCTCACTTATAGAGAACGGACATTACAGACTGGAGTTAAACCTTTTTTAATGAATTCTGTAGAATTTTTTCTAAACAAGTTTTGAACAATATTTGCCATCTGCTTAGCAGCAGTGAGAAAGTACTGTAAAGTCAATGCACAAATGCCTGAAATCAGAATTGTGCGAGTGGTACATATAAGTGCTATTATCCAAGCTGATACAGCTCTGTGTCTTTGCTGCTTTCAGCTGTCTGTTTACATTTAAAATAGAAGCTGAAAGTGAAGCTAATTCCTGAAGGGTTTAGCAGCGCAGGTTTTACATTTTTCCCAAACACAAATACAGCATGCATAGTAAGAAAGATAAATTGGCTTACCTTGGGGGTTAGGTGAATGAAAAATAAGCCATTTGTGGGGGGGTTTTCATCAATGTGGGTTTTACAAATATATTCTAATCCTGGAAAACTTTAGCTATTTTTACAAAATTTAATCAGTATTCCGGTCACAGTGCAAACTAGGTTATTCACTCAAGTACAGATTTTCAGGAATTCAAAGTGATATTGAAAGTTTAGGCAAAAATGTACAAATTTTAAAAAATATCCATGTCAGCTATGTTTTTAGCTAAAAATATAGTAGCTTTCCCACTGGTTAGTCCCCACTCAGATCTCACATTTTAGCTCACTTGTCTTGTTGCAGAGAGAACCTGAACTTGCTGCATATCAGACTGATGAAATCCACATTGGCAGCACAGAAACAAAGTGAAAAAAAAATGTATCTCTGCACAAGACATACAGCATCACAAACAATACTGAATAATAAGACTTAATTTTAAGTCTGTGTTTTTGCCAGTATTATCTTGATATAGCTTAAATTTTGAAATTCACTTTGATTCCAAATAACTAACTTTACTGAATATGGTGCCAATTTGTCAAACTCTTTTAGAATGGTTTGACAACTTACCTGAGTCCAGCCAGGCGACAGCTAAAGCCCTGCATATGGATTCTCCTGCAAGGAGAATCTGGTTAGCTCAGCTGAGCAAACGAGCTGTAGAGGGCCAAATATATTGTCTGAGAGCAACAGTGGAATGTGGATTTGTATCAGACATGCTTCAGCACAATTAAAGTGGCCTTGTCACCTTTGGGGTGTTTGCAGAGACCCCAGATGGTGGCTGCTCAACTTGCAGTTGCAGGAGAAGATACTTTTTATTTACCTGAACCTGTCCCTTGCGGCCGCCTTAATCATCATCTTCCGCAAGGTCCTCTTCAGCACCTTGCACGTCATCTGCCACGAGATGATGTCACTGATGTCTATAACAGAGACAGCAAGATCCTCCATAGACAGAGTCTTTTTCCCTTCAGTCGTCATTAGTAACGGCTAAGGACTTGACAGTGGTAGCTCCACCTTTTAGTCAAGCGTAGGAAAAATACATAAGACAAAGTATTTCCTATATCCAACTTCTTCTGCAGGAGAGGTCAGATGTGGTGAAAGACCCCCAAAGGATGCAAGTAAGTTGTCAAATTGTTCTAAAACAGTTCAAAAAATTTAATCTGGGAGGATGCCATAAGACTCTTGGTACCATTACCTTTTTGTATGTAATGATCATGCACTCAGTAATCCGTTTGCATAGCATAGTAAAAAGCACAATAACAATCTACAAGGTTAGACTAATAAAACACCATTAAACAGTGTAGGCGCATCCCACCACTTTTTATGTCTTGAAAAATGCATTTGCAGTATTTTAGAAACACTAAGATTCTTCTTCTGGAGCACCGTCCCGGTGGTAAACCAAGCAAAATATGGGAAGAAAGTGGTGGGTCTTTAATTCTGCAACAGGTTTCAGTTCTGCAGGGTCCCTCCCTCCTCATTGGTAAATGTTTGGAGAAGTTTATTTGAGAGCATTTAAGCATGTCAAAAAATGGAACTGGTTTGGAATCTGCCCTGTTTTAGCAGGCTTTGCACATGCCTACTGTTCTTTAATAAGAAATTCTGATTGGAGTTGTCATTCAGGCCAGTGGCGGATCCAGAGCCTGATCTCGGGAGGGGCACTTGTAGATTATTTAAATAAATAATCCAGGCACAATAACCACTACAGCTCAGTGTAGTAGTTATGGTGTCAGTAGTGCCAGGATTCCACCCCAGAGTAAGTAGTCATACCGTTTAAGAACAGTTTGACAACTTACCTGGGTCTGCTGGGATATAGGGTATAGGAGCAGTGGTGTGTGTTAAGGGTGAAGTGTGTGAGTGCGGCAGTGTATGTCAGGGTTGTAGTGTGTGTGTTAGGGGGCAGTGTATGTATGGGGGACAGTGTGTGTATGGGGACAGTGTTTGTGGGGCAGTGTGTGTGTATGGGGACAGTGTTTGTGGGGCAGTGTGTGTAAGGGGACAGTGTTTGTGGGGACAATGTGTGTGTGTATGGGGACAATGTGTGTGTGTATGGGGACAGTGTGTGTGTATGGGGACAGTGTTTGGGGGGCAGTGTGTGTATGGGGGGGCAGTGTGTGTATGGGGACAGTGTTTGGGGGGCAGTGTGATTCCCTGGTGGTCCCAGTGGTTGGAGTGAACTCTAGCCCGCGCTCCCGGGCTAGAGTTCACTCTCGCGAGAATCTCGAGAGAGGAGGACCCGGAGGAGCTGCAGACTGAGCTCCCGGGTCCTCCCTCTCCCTCCGCCGCCGGCTGTCAGCACAGTGCCTGCGGACCGGGGAGGGAGATCTCTGATCTTCCTCCCCGGTCCGCAGGCACATTGCAGGGCTGGCACTTGGGCAATGCCAGCCCTGCGTTAGCCGGCAGGGGGGAATCTCGGGGGGGGGGGGCAATTGCCCCGTTGTCCCCCCCCTGGATCCGCCAATGATTCAGGCTGCAGAGCCAGATGCCCGTGAGAGGATGTATGCTATTGGCCTCCTACTGGTTCTCACTTGTATTCCCTTTTAATGGGGAAAAGTAAAAGCTAAAGATCATTTCGCTGTGTATTTGAAGAAGATGGGAAAAGAGTTGAAGAATCCAGAAAATAAGTCATCTATATCCAAGCATTTCAGGAATGTGTCATAGAAAAACAAAAGTCCATTTCTCTAAAGACGTTTTTAAGAGTGACATTCTTGTGGCATAACAGGTTACACCACGAGTTTCAAGGACATAAGGGAAAAAAAAATTAGAAACATTCTTAAACAGATGTTTTCAAGCATCAGCAGCTCAAAGCAAAAGCCTGATAGTGGATCACTCATTAGCCTGAGCTCAAAAGGTATGACAACCTTAAGAGACATTGTCAAATTGATGTGCAACATGAAATTGACCTCAGGAGTCCTGTGTGAACTATGCACAGAAGCATGAAATGATTTGTCAGAAGACTGGGAGGCAATATTCTCCCCTTACAAGACTGAAAATTGTCCAAATGTGAAGGGGAAAGAAATTGTTCTCATCAAAAGCTGCCAAAGAAGAGGTAGCTACAGATGAAAGATGTCAAGTAACATTTTCTGGTGTCTTCTTGGCTAAGAGGCATGATTATTATTATTTTTGTCATTTTATAGCACAAACATATTCCGTAGCGATTTAACATGACTAGCTTGTTCGGGTTATATGCAACCTTTCCAGCCGGGGCTGGAAAGATGGCGCCTCCATGACTTTAGCTCAACTGCCAAATTTAAGCAAGGGCCTTGGGAGTAGCGGGGACAGGGGATTCTGGGCTGACAGGGTTTGAGTGTCGGTTAGAGATAGAATGTCACCTGGAACTATTTCTTGCAAAATCCTATAAGAAAATTAATAAGGAGTTAACCATGCAAAACTAGCTTGCTAACTAGTGCCGATAGGCGAAGAAATTAACTACCCAGTGACAGGTGAGGCCCTGCTAGTTGCCAAGTGGCTGTGAGAGGCTCTACCTATGATTTGGGCCGTGTGGGCTCATAGCCACAATGCATTGTGACGGGGTGTTGGCCTCTCGGTGACGGTACAAGAGTCAATACGTGTGGCCGTGACATGTGAGGCCCACATGTCGGTATGATAAATACATTATTATTGTTTACCTGATAGGCTTGGGATTGCAAATTGTCTGTATCCTAATATGCCTATTGGTGTAAAACTTTTATACAGAAAAACAGATAGCATGACGAAAATTCAATATTCCATTGGATATCTTGAAACGTAAAGGAACATAGAAAAACGTATATAATATTAAATTGTTTAACGTATGATCAAATGCGTATAGAGGTGCTTGCAAGGGTCAGGTGTGCAGAGACAAGCCCCTTGTTAATGTTGAGGGTTTCAAATTGCATTTGGTAGTCATAACGAAGGCAGAGTGAGGCCTTGATATTTGATATGAACATAAAGGAAAAAAAATTTAATGTTTGAATACCTGAAAAAACTCAAACTCACCGAGAAACTCTTGTTTACCGTATCTTTTAGTTGACATGCTAATGGTTTTTACCTGAATGGTATTTGTAGTGATTGACGCGGACGTGTTTGATTGGTAGCCAATGTATCTGAACGTACCTAATGCTAGTTTAACACCACATGACGTTTGAAACGCAGTATTACTTTAATAGGAGTGTAGCGGAGTAGCAGGGGTTAATCCAATAGCTCTCCGCTGGGAACAAAGATTCAGCATACAAAATCACAGGAACACAGCATAATCCACCTCCCCAAGGACTAGACGACACAGTCTGGGAGTCAGCTCTCAGCTTTATTCACAGGTCTGCTTTTATGCATTTCTCCCATGCAAGGGAGGTAACTTACAGTACCCAATCATATCATGGTCACCTCCCATCCCTCTCCTCCCCTTAGATTAACAGTTAAACAGATTAATGGGGACAGAGTTTTCCCGACTTTATGGATGTTCCCTAAATACAGGGGGTACAGAGTTAAATAAGGGGTCCCCTGGTGGGTCTGATCTGGGTGAGCAACATACTCAAAATTCACCCAGATCGGACCAGGGGTTCGGGAGTTACAGGCATTGAAAGATTTGACCGACCGCAGGGGCTTAGGCATCTGTTACCGTTCATATGAATCCCCTCGTTCGTGGGATTCCACCTACCGAACGCCGGGGCGTTCGTGTGCTTGGTTCGTGCTTTCTGAGCATGCTGGAGGTTAGTCGAATGCCCGGTTTGAGTTCTAGGCGTTCGGCGACCAAGTACCGCTGTTCGTGCGTAAGATGTCCGCCGCCACGTGTTCGGTAGGCGAAATGGCGGCCACACACACAGGCACCCCGGGGTGGTCTCCCGTTCGGTAGTTTCAGGGCATTCGTATTCAGAACAGCAAGAATAACATTATAGTCCGTTCGTGCATTTGGTCACTGCTTTAGCACCCATTCGCTTGTAATAATTCAACTGTTCATTCGCACAGAATAGTTAGTCCAAGTGGCAGGGTTTGCCACAAGGAGGATGATCAGTACTACAATCTCAATCAGTTATTGAAAGGGTTCACCTGAACGGATTATACCTGAAAGATTTGATTTTAAGAAAGGATATTAATCACTGCATGGTATAACTAGAAACTAGATGTACTGTAAACCCACTAATGGGTTAGCCAAAGTAATGAACATTATACCCAATTAATGAATTACCCGCGGGATTTAGTAGTTTGTAAGTGAACACTTAAATCAACCTAATAGTACCTGCCACGTAACTGTTTAAGTGTAAATCTTTTTCAACATTTAATTATCTGTATTTCTGATTTACATAAATACGATTTTAAACTGTTTAATAGACAACGCAATAAATTTAAAATTTCTAAACACAATTCTATTGTGGGGTATTTGCTTTATTTCTGTACTCTTGGTTTGAGCTGAATATCCACGGTAAACCCACTGAAATGTATTTGAGTAAATGAGAATTGAGCGTTTGTTGATTTAATGCAGTTAGTGTGTTTTGCCTTTTTCTGTTTGGGAGTTATTGTGTATGAACCTCTTCCATTCATCTCCCAAACGAGGACTACCCCTGTACCCCATTAGAATGTTCACACCAGCGAATTAATGAATGCCTCCCCTGAGTGGCCGCCATTTTGTAGAACCGAATGCATGTGGTCAACAAAAGATTGGCGACCATTTTGTCTCCCGAACGTGGACAGCGGCACTTGGTTGTCGAGTGCCTGGAACTCTTTTCGGCCACTCACACGAACTCCGGTAAAGATTAGACCGCTGCCCGTTCTACTTTCCAACCAGCAATGCAAACAACGTTAGGGAGATGAGAACTACCGGACAGGGGGAGCATTTGTACCCTGACATTAAAACAATCCCTTGCATGGTGTTCACGTAGGAACCCCTGAACAGAGAGAACCTATAAATTAACATGGTGAGGGGAGGTTCGTGAGTTTAGCATTCGTATTTTTGTACATAGACTATGTTAAACGGAGAACCAACGAATGAATTGATAGGTTAGGGAACGGTTAAACCCACAAAATGCACTACATGCTAAAGATATTGCAGTAAAGTGTCAGATTGGCACGAAAACCCACAGAGTAAAAGGAACATATAACAGATATGAGAATCGAAAAGAGGCGAACAAAGTCAAACAATAGCAACGAAAGTGCAATTAATAGAACTAAGTGAAAACCAACTAATGAACACGTATAATGTAACAAATTTATTTACAAAAACCTAGGAAAGGGAGCCAATCCCCGTGGTTTTTAGGCCCAAACATGGGAACAAACCCAATGGTTATTCCCACGTGTACATATGTAAACGAGCCGGGTCTCCGTAGAGACGGAGGGCCAGAGTCGGTGTAGGCCACAATAGGAGCAGAGACTGGTTAGCAGCAGCACGGGATGGACCCGACCGGAAGAGTAGGTTGACCGAAAGTGCAGGTTGCCGTGGATACCACATCACTTGAACGAAAAAAACGGCGCAGGTAAGCCGGGGAGATTGCGTTTTATGGGTCAAACTCCTCCCACAAATTCATGCCCATGGCCTTCTACATGCGGAACCATTGAGGGCTGGCTTGGAAGGTGATTCCTAGCTAAAATATCTGTCCATGTGGCTTTTGAATTGGAAACATTTTGCCCATGCAATCATTTTGGGAAAAATTATGCAGACGAACCAAAAAGGTGTAAAAATGGGACAGTGCACAGCAAAATAAATAAATATAAATGTTATGTGTATGTTTTACAGTATCCAGATAGGCACATTTTCCCGCCATTTGGTTTACAGGTCAAGTGTGAAGAAGTAACCAATAGAGGGTGAAAAAAAACTGGAACAGAACAAAAATAAATATAAACATATTTATTAACCCAACACGTTTGTAACCAAGGCCTTTTTGGAAAGTTTGCCATGCGTTCATTCTACCATAATTCCCCCCTTTCTGTTTAAGTTCACTCGTACATATTATTTATCATTAGAGGGATAAATAGGGCTTTTATTTTGATACTCTATATAAAAGAGGTATCAAATATTTTAAAAGCAAAAAGGAAACTAAAACACTATATTTTTCTCAGTTTTTCCATTTAAGAATTTCTGCACGCGAAATGAATATTAGGAAAATGAACTCAGTAGATTCACCGATTTGTTCTGATTGTTAAATTTCCCAATATGTCTAGAATTTCATTACATTTTTAAAAGTTATGAAAAATACTGCAAGTAGTGCATTAGGGTTTTAAAGCTCTGCAAAATTTGAATGGACCTACTTTGTCTCTGCATATTTCCTCTGCCTGACACTTCTAGATACTGGGAGGAGCTGCATGCAGTCTAGAAGTGTCATTCTCCCCAGTCGTCACCAGTGACAGCTGCAGTGAATTAACTTGATCTATGGAGGATATCGCGGGATCCTCCATAGACCTCAATGCTTTACTCTCACACATGCACATGGGTACAGCAGTGAACTCGGCTCCTGATGAAGAGGACTCACCGGAAGTACATGGTGGCAACTGTGAGGGACAAGTTCAGGTAAATGGAAATCACCTTTACCTGCCCCCCATCACCGGACTCCCAATGGTGATCTCATCATTGGGGCGATTTGTAAATTCTGTGACAGTGATCCTTTAATAGCAGTCACAGAATCCAAAAGTGCTATCCAGGCCAAGTAACAAGGAGCATTTTGACACTTTTCATTTAAATGAAAACGAATTTGAAATACTGTGCGTGAGCAGGTATTGAGAGGGCTGTGAGCACTGGTCACTTTAAAGGGACACTATAGTCACCAGAACAACTACAGCTTATTGCATTTGTTCTGTTGAGTAGAATCATTACCTTCAGGCTTTTTGCTGTAAACACGGTCTTTTCAGAGAAAATGCAGTGTTTATATTACAGCCTAGTGATAACGTCACTGGCCACTCCTCAGATGGCTGTTAGATGTGCTTCCTGGGTCATGGCTGCCTAAAATGCATCCAAACATTCAGTATCTCCTCCCTCTGCATGCAGACACTGAACTTTCCTCATAGAGATTCATTGATTCAATTCATCTCTATGAGGAGATGCTGATTGGCCAGGGCTGTATTTAAATCATGCTGGCTCTGCCCCTGATCTGCCTCCTTGTCAGTCTCAGCCAATCCTATGGGGAAGCATTGTGATTAGATCAGGCTACCACTTCTGATGATGTCAGCAGGCTGTTTGTTTTTTGAGTCAAACAGCATGCAGAGTTACAGCTTCAGGCTTGAACACAGTAAGATTTTGCTATTTTTATGGGGGCAGGGGGGCTAGATGGTGGTTTTAACAATATAGGGTTTGTGTTCCTGACCCTATAGTGATCCTTTAAGCACTGAACATAGTTCATCTGTCAGTCTGCGGCCCCAGCTGACGGTGGGGACATACAGGTATCGAAAGGCATTTAACCCTTGCTGGTACCTTTACTGCCATGACAGTCTATGTCATCATTGGGCATTAAAGTTCTGCACTACATATTATAATTCTTTTTTCACAGTATGGTTTGAGGTATCAATAATAATTTATTTATGAAACAATTTCAGTGATATTACATACGACGAATGCTTACGTCGTATGGAGATTTGTTTGACTAGGTACGGAAGATAACCTCTTTCAAGAAGATAACGGAAGAAAACTTTTCAAATGAGCTCCATTTATCACCTTGCAGTCAGGCTCTTTCAATTACATTATTCATAACAGTGAATGTTTGAGGCTCTGGAGATCTAATTTCAGCACGCATATTCTCCTTAAGCTATTCAAATGTATGCAGTTTTTTCACATACTCCCACTCCTTCAGATATCCCAACAGTAAGTAATCGGAGAGCTGAAAGTTCGGATTACTGTGGCGGCCAATTATTCCTGGAATTCCTTGAAATGATTTGCTTGCCTAACTGTTGTCTCAGGAGGTCCACTGTGGCCCTGACTGTATGGGCAGTAGCCCTACCCTGGGGCATTTCAGGAAGATTTTCCACTAAAGGACGTAAATAAATTTCAATCATATCCCGATATCTCACACCAACAAAATTCCATTATTTTTACTTGTAGTTCCTTCGTGAAATTACCCATGATGCATCTCCCAAGACTCAGAATATGTACTTGCAACAAAAAAAAAAAAAAACTACTAACAAGTTATTTACCTGTCAAATCCAAGGGGTGGAACAAACATATATACATAGAGTTGAAGTTCCCAATATTGGCTCTTAAATTGTGTTCCACAATTAGGTACAAGAGCTGTGTCACATAAAATATAGTCCCTGGAGCTCCGGACAAACGACGCCTAAAAGGCCTTAAAAGGAAGCCTTGCTGCACTCATAACGGCATTCAACCAGCCCCCGGGGAAACCCCAGTAAGAGAGCAGCAAGCTGATGCCTTTTTTGTACCCGCAAACGAGCAGAAAGACCCGACGGAAAACCGGGGCCTACCCTGCCTACCAAGCCACGAGGCTAGCACAGGAACTTACAGCCCTGAGAGTGCACCAGGACGCCTACCTGCAGATTGGGTCAGCTGTGCCTAACGACCACAACATGGGCAGAAAATCCCAGAGACCCACACAGAATACAAGCAGGACCACACAGGACATAGGCGACCTGCTGCAAAGACCAATGGCGCCCAAGATGGCGGCCTCGCCAGATCGCACAACTGCCTCCCAAGATGAAGGAGAGCAATCCGGAGCCGAACAAGAACTATTAACCGCTCATCCAATAAGGGATCCACAAACTAACAGTACTAACCTCACACCGGCTACCAAACAAGACATAGCCGACCTGCTGAAAGAAATGAGACAAATGCACGCAGCAGATATGGACTTGCTAAGGACCGAAATGCAGGCAATAATTACACGCACTCAAGCCACTGAAGAGGACACCCTTGACTTGAAACAAGAGGTACAGGGGCTAAAAGAACAAATAATACTCATGCAGACATCCCAATCCAACCTCACTACGAGAATGGACCTAGCAGAGGACCGCAACAGACGCACTAACTTAAAACTGAGGGGGATACCGGATAGCGTGGACTCCACAGAACTACCCCACTACCTCAGACGTCTCACAGCCACGCTCCTACCGCATGCCCAAGCCAAAAAATTCACACTAGATGGCTTTTTTAGGATCAAAAAAGCAAGACAAGCTCCAGCCACAGCTCCACAAGATGTCATCATCCGGTGTCACTCAGTAGCAGACAAAATCAAGATCCTAACAGCAGTCCGAGGAAGGACACCACTTGCATTTGAATCATCCCACATTACCTTCTATCAGGACTTAACAAGAAACACGCTGTTGTGGCGCAGGTCCCTGGCACGAGTGACAAGCAGTCTGCGTGAAGCTAAAATTGAGTACAAATGGACTCTACCAAGGACTCTGACTGTTACCAAAAACGGTACCACACACAACCTATCCTCACTACAGGAGGCAGAACAGTTCCTACGCGCAGTGGGGATTCATGCCGGATCCGCAGCACAGGAAAACCCCACATCTTCGCACACCTGGGACCCTGACAGAACGACTCCATTCATCCCCAGGAATAGAGAACACCGGAGAGAACCGACCTGAACTGTAAAAATAGTAGCCAACACGCATACAATGCGTTAACCGGTTCCGGCCTCGCCTTCTGTTTTACCTTTAGTTTCTTATGTTGTTTTCACTGTTTAATTATCTCAATGTTTTACTGTAACATATGCACCTATTCGACTAACTATACGCTACACTATAACTGCTGCCGACATAACATCAGACAAGACCTACCCTGAAAAAGCTCCAGGGAGAACACACCTCCTCCCACCCCCCCCCCGTGACCCCCTCGGTAAGGAGTCAATTCCCAACCCACTGGACGATCGCTGAGGCACACATAGGCTCAAAGAGCGACAACCCCTATATACATGTATACCTATACACAAACAGACACACGCTGACATACGCGGACTTCATAGTACTCACCTGTGGACACGCACATCACTGAGGACAACCATTCGTACACCCAATAACCCCTTCCGGGAACATATAAGGGGGCACGAACACGCAACCAACCCCAAACAGACAACCCTTGGGGTATTTACCCCCCCACACCAATACAATCCTAGCACTGGAGGGAAAAAAAAAAAAAAGACACACACCTCAAAAATTACTCCAATGTTGCCTCAGTTCGACACCAACTGATCCACAAATTATTTTAAAAATGTGCAGAACTAGCTGACACCACAGACTAGAATCGACTGACTGCTATGTATGCCTAAACTACGTTGTGATGTCATGAAACGTTTTGAAAACCCGGAAGGCTGATGTGGCCATACGGGTAGTTATGTAACTAACCTTGCACGCAAAAATAAAGAATTGCAAAAAAAAAAAAATATAGTCCCTATAAATTCCATAAAGTACTAAACTTTGGTAAAAGATGTAGAGATAATAATTACAGTTTTTATTTTCTTTATAAAGTCATAATTTCTTTCAGGGTACTAAAAGAATAAGAAAAGCCACATAGCATAATACTGCATATAAAATATACGTATATGTGACAATCTACCCACATACTTGTAAGCCAGTTCCTTAGAATCAGATGAAATTGCACTGAAGAGGCACAATACATAAGTCAGGCCAGCAACATTAACCTCTTAAGGACCAAACTTCTGGAATAAAAGGGAATCATGACATGTCACACATGTCATGTGTCCTTAAGGGGTTAAAGGGACACTGAAGGCACCCAGACCACTTCAGCTCATTGAAGTAGTCTGGTGCAATGTCCGATAACCCTAGAGTGGTAATTATTGCTGTTTTTTGAGAAACGGCAATAATTACCACTGAGGGTTAACTCCTTCTCTAGTGGATGTCTACCAGACAGCCACTAGAGGGACTTCCGGAATTGAAACAGACCTTTGGTCTGTTATTTGACACTGGACTTCCTCATGCTGTTCATCAGGAGCACCAGCATCATATTTTCCCCCATTGGAAAGCACTGAATAATGCTTTCCTATGGGGAAATCCTAATGCGAGCGCGACCACTGTCGCACATGCGCTTTAGGTCTCCTCCGCTGGATGACGCTGGCGGAGCCTGACCCAGTACGAGGGACATTGGTGCTGGAGTGACTAAAGGGGTTTTAACCCCTTCAGCAACACGGGAAGAGGGGGCGCGAAAGGGGCTCTGCAGGAGCGTATGGTGCTAGGAAATAGAGTTTGTTTTCCTGGCACTATAGAACCTCTTTAAACAATTTATAGAAAAAGGGTATCGTAAAAGTATTTTGGAAATATCTGTAAAAGAAGTCAAAAGTATTCAAAGAAATAAACTTCTCATCTATTTGGAAGGGCCAAAGATTACAAAGAATGCAAAAGATATCCCTTTCATCTGCAATCTGCATCTTTCAATGGAAACCATAGAAAAATGGGGAAAGTAATAATAAAAAAAAAAATTTAGTTAAAAAGTTTTTTTTTATTATCAACTAAACCAAAAATAGTTTATAGAGGTTCCAAAATTATTATTTTTGCTTTTTAGTAAGAAGTAATTTGATTTACTAAATTGCTTTTTTTTTTTAATACAAAGTGAATGATTTTTTAGTTGTAGTATGTGACGAGCATGTAAGGATACAGAAAGATGTCAAAGAATACAAATATAACATTTACTATTAGACATTTACTTACCTGCTTCTCCAAGTATTTTATATACATTTACTCGATATATCCATCCAACAGAATCCATCCCCTACATCCTTGGTCTTTTTTTCCTGTACACTTCACTTGGACACAGGATGTTTTGCACCTCCTTGTTTCTTTTGTGGCTTACTTGGGTCTAAAAGTACCCTTAGCCCATTGGGAGTTCAGCGTTTCTCAGGACACAGCCCCTCACCAAGGGTGACCCGCTAGAGCTTTCTACCCTTAGCGACCGGGGAGTTATACTGCAATGACCTAAAGGTAGCAGCTGGATGTGCCAGACCCTTTGAGGTGATAATTCCCTGGTATCGGTACACCTACCTTATTGTGGATTTCTTGGGTATCTTGGCTTTCCCATGTATAATCATCCTGGACCCAGTAGAGCTGTTGAGAAGAGGACATTTCTTTTCATGGAACGCATGGTGGAACACACGCATACTTTGCGTATGCACGAGGGCGCATTTTCGGTTTCTCTTTTCCAGTTCCATCAGATTGAGCCTGTAGCATCTCCCGCGACACATACCAGATCAAGCCTACCGCAGGGCTGCCTTCCGACTCTATTCACTCTCTTAGCATCTATTTATAGAATGCTGCGCCTTCTGGAGGTCCCAGTTGCTCTGAATAAAGTCTGGGTTTCTGTTTCCTGAGGTGGTTTCTTTCTGCTCGGCTGCAGGTAAATAAATTGTAGACATGTGCAATTCGTATCATTCTGAATGTGAATTCAGACGAATTTTGGGCAAGTCCTGAAGTTTCGAAATTGCTGAATTTCCGAAGTTCCGAATTTGCTGAAGTAACCGAAGTGTCACAGTATTGCCGAAGTACTATTATACCTACCCAGTGGAAGAATGAAGAATGTTACACTGTATACAAGTTTAAATAAAAAGTATACAAACATAGCCAGGAATCAGCTGTAAGCATTTGCAACACTTACAACAATCAAGTAACACACATTCATATAAAATGTAAGTTACTTTACTAGTCAATTGAATAACAGGAATGAATAGATAACTCCCTAATTCCCACAGTATTAGGGAGCTATCTAATAAAAGGCTGAAAGACCTAAATTGGTCTTTTAGCCAAATTTACTAATACCAAATAAAAATTACTTAGTATTAGTAAATTATGCCCCTACTCGCTTAAACCAACCAACCAGAGTGCTCTGAGCCTAATTGCAGGGCGGGGGAAGGCTTTATAAGCCTTCCCCCGCCCTGCAAAGTTCAGTCTGCATGGAGCCCTCCATGGGTGAAGATGCATTATTTTTTTTTGCGCTCAGGGTTTTTTTTTTCTATTCAAAGTGCGACGGTTATAATGGATTTTTATTTGGCCTTTTTTGGGGCTGAAAAAATAAGATTTTAGAAAAAAGAAGACATCAAATGGTAAGTTTTTTTTTACAGGTATCTAGTTAATGGTCCCCCTTCATTTTTAAGGTAGATAGGGGTTAAAAAATTTTTTGGGAGGAGGGTGACTAGGGGTGGGGGGGGGGGGGGAGGACAATACTCTTTAGGATCTCAATAGGTCTCCCCCCCCTTATTCTTTTTTAGGGCCCCCACCTGCCGCTCAGGGGTGGGAATTTTTTTTTATTTTTTACAGTGAGCAGCCACAGGCTGTGCACTGTTTAATAGACATGCCCCTACTCGCGGTATAGCGAGTAGGGGCAGAATTGACTAATACTAAGTAATTTTTACTTAGTATTCATACATTTGGCTGAAAGACCAATTTAGGTCTTTTAGCCTTTTGGTAGATAATCCCTAATACAGTGGGAATTAGGGAGTTATCTACTAAGCGGCTGCAAGAGAAGTCCCAAAATGCCAAAGTGCTGAACCAAAACTTTTCCCCATGCACATCCCTAATAAATTGTATTTTTTCCTTTCTTCAAGGCTAAGAAATTGCGTGCCAGTTTCTTTTCTTTCTTTTTTTTTTTTTTTAAATAGCACATGTGCCCTCCCATCTCAAGTGGATATGCTCTTTGGAAAACATCTGGTTGATTGCCCTTTCTCAGGACAGATGGTCCTTTTGATTCAAAGATTACAGGAGCACAGACATGGAAGGGAGGTTTCTCCTCTTCAAGAGGTAATCGTGGGAGAAATGGATTATCTAGACAGTCTAAATTCTGATAGGGTGTCAGTCCTTAGTGGTAGGAGGAAGGCTTCTGAACTTCTCCAAGGTCTGGGCTGAGTTCATCACAAACAAATGGGCTTTGAATATTCTCCAGAATGGATATTTTCTGTAATTTGAAGCCATTTATCTTTCTCTGTATCAACCCAGATACCTCAAGACCCAAAGAAGTAAGAGCTCTCCATGTCTAACAGAAGGAGTATTTTGCTTGGTTCCTACAGGACAAAGAGGATTGGAGCATTATTCAAGACTGTTCCTGACCGCAAACACAAGTGGATGGAGACCAAATCTTAGATCTTCACAAGCTCAACAAACGGTTTGTAAGAAAATTCAAAACGGAATCAGACAGTTCCATTATAAAAGTCATCTCTCCGGGTGACTGGATGGGTTTCTATAGACCTCTGAGATGCTTACTTTTATGTCCCGATTACCCTTTCTCACCAGACGTTTATCAGGCTTGCAGTGGAAAAATCAGCATTTTCAGTTCCAGGCTCTTCCCTTAGGCCTCAACACTGCTCCCAATACCGTCTCAAATATTTTGACATTATTTTGTATATTCAGCTAGAATGCATTTCCATAAACAATTATATGGATGGTATTCTAATTCTTTCCAGCAACAAGCATCAATGTCTTACACAGCAAGATCAGGTTTTTCATATTCTTCAAAAGTTTGGATGTGGCATCAACTTCAAGATGAGTCAGCTGTTCCCATCTCAAGTGATAAACCAAAGTGAGCTTAGTACAATCTGGATATAACGTCCAGACTCTACTAATCAAATGAGTGGAGCACTAAAGGTATAAACTTACCCTAAAATAGGGTTAAATCTCAGATGTATATCAGTACATATAAAGGAAACAAAAAAATAAAACACAATATAGTGTAAATCCACAGGTGGTAATGTATTTTGGTGTTAATTCAAGTGGTCAAACTCACATTGATCAGAGCCTCAAAGGGACAGGCTCAAATCACTTGCACAGTAGTGTCGTATGGAGACACTGCACCCTTTTGCCTGGAATTGATTTCCTCAAAGGAGAGAGAAAGGGAGACTTCCTGGTGTATTAAGTTTCAACCAAAATAAAAAAACACAGTGGTTATGGTTGTGCTCACCTTTTCCTGAGCCAATGAGAACCTGGCTCTGGATGATAGACCTAGGTACCTCAAGAGGGGGGCATCTGCCCTTCTTTAGCAGCAGGATGAAGTTAGAAGCTGATGGGACTTAGTTTAAAATACATACATTTGTTGCAACTTTAAATATAAAAACAAAAACATAATTTTAAATAAAAATATCCAGTTGCGTCTATATAAGATAAAGAATGATAATCTATCTAGTTGTGAAGTTCTACACATACAGATCTTGAGTGTTCCTGTTGCTGTACATGAGGTTCAAAAGGCTCAAAACAGAAGATTCTCTGCTTCATCTCTCTCAAGTCGGTCCCAACCAGAAGATTCATGAGCCTTTTGGAGAGTCTAGCCTCTACGATAGGGCTTTCCAGATGGGCTCAGTGACATATGAGAATACCTCAAATGGAGTTCCTTTCACAGTTTGCAAATGAAGATCTTCATACATTCCAAGGTCAAGAACATTCTATCTTAGTGGCTGGAAAAATCACAGTTTCTTTTTGGGATTTCCTCTGGGACACATTCAATGGTGAACAATAAAGATGCCTGGTACCAAACGCACTAAAAATTGTCTAGGTGATAATCCCCTCAGATAAAAAGTGCAAGTGAAGTGCTTAAATGTAAAAAATGGATAAAGATGCCTGGCCATCCAGTTGGGGAGCACACATTGGTTCTCATCACATCTAGGTCCTATGGAATCACAGACCACTTCATAATTTCTCCAATGTATTGGAGCTGCAAGCCCTTCTCTAGTTCCCCTCTCTGAAGCATCATTGGGTCACAGTGAGAATAGACATAATTTGCTTACTTCAACCATCAGGAAGGGCAAGAGGCAAGCATCTAATGAAGGTTCTTTCTTCTCGAATGACATGGGCAGAGAAGAATTTGTAAGCATTAAAGGCAGTGTATCATCCTGGCAAAATAAATCTCTTGGTGGATTTCCTGAGCAGAGTTACTTTGGATCCAATAGAGTGGATTGGCATTTCAGAACCTTGTCCGAAATTGGGGCCTTCCCTAAGTAGACCTGATGGCAACAGGCCAAAACAACAAAGTGGCAAGACTCTTCTCACACTTCTTTGACCCTTCTGAGAAAAATAGAGATGCCCTGTCTTGCGAGTGGAGTTTCAGTCTGGGATATGTGTTTTCCCCTACCCCTCTCATATTCCCTCTGTTGGAGAGGATTAATTAAGAACAAGTTGTGATCATAGCAGTCATTCCACATTGACCCAGTTGCCCATGGTTTCCCCTACTGTAGAGACTAGACATGTGCAATTCGGTTCGTTCCGAATGTAAATTTGGACAAATTTCGGGAAATTAGATTAGATGCTTGCCTCTTGCCCTGAGTGGCGGCCCTAAATAAAAATGTTATTTATCTTCTTTTTTCACTCTGATTGGTGGATTTGTTTACCTGTCAGTCTCTTCATTTACCGGTCAGAGCACTCTGATTGGATGGCTTAAACCCACCAATCAGAGTGCTCTGAGCCTAATTGCAGGGCGGGGCAAGGCTTTATAAGCCTTCCCACGCCCTGTAGAGCTCAGTCTGCGCGGACCCCTCCATGGGTGAAGATGGCTAATTTTTTTTGCGTTCTTTTTTATTATTATTAGTATTTAGGGCCCCCATCCCCCGCTCAGGGGTGGGGGCCAGGGGGGAGGACAATAGGTCCACCCCATCATTTTACTTTAGGGCCCCCACTTGCTGCTCCGGGGAGGGGGCAAGGGGGGAGGAAATAAATAGTATTTAGGGCCCCCACCCACCGCTCAGGGGTGGGGCCGGACAATAGGTTCCCCCCCCCATTGCTCAGGATTGGGGCCCCGGGAATAGGTCCCCCCCTTTAGTTAAAAAGCCCCCACTCGCTCGGGAGGGGGGACCGGGCATGCCCCTATTCTTGGTATAGCGAGTAGGGGCAAAATTTACTAATACTAAGTAATTTTTACTTAGTATTAGTAAATTTGGCTAAAAGACCAATTTAGGTCTTTCAGCCTTTTATTAGATAACTCCCTAATACTGTGGGAATTAGGGAGTTATCTACTAAGCGGTTACAAGAGAAATGCCGAAGTCCCGAATTTCGGAAAGCCGAACCAAACCGAAAATTTTCCCCATGCACATGCCTAGTAGAGACTATCCTGAGATCCTCCAATGAATCTCTCACAATTTAGTACATCTTGCCATCACCAATAGTTACATCAAGACCTAGTGTTTTATCCTGCACCCCGATCCATGAAATTGATGGCATGGAGATTTAGAGGCAGCTCATCTTAAACAAAGGTTTTTCTGACTCAGTGTCGGGGTTTTGGTGGGGAAAGGCTTCTGAACAGTGCAACAACCTCTATAGGGTGAAAACCAGAATGCAAAGAAACCAATATACACACAAATCAAGGCAAAAAATAAGTGAATTGATATTTAAGAAATGCAGGTAAATAAAATACAAACACAGAAAACTGAATGTAGCAGAAGGGCCTCTGGATACAGGGGGACAGCCAGCTAGTAGAACAACTCAGGATAAAAGGACCAGACCAGCAACATTAATGAACTGGCCATCAAGAAAGGGTGAGGCTCAACAAAATAGGTATATGTTAATCACAAAGTAAGGCCAATTGGGAACATCTCAGTCTGTGTGCAGCAGCCTGGAATAGCACCACAGACAGGTAGTGGCACTGTGAGGTACTGCAGCAGACTGAGAATAAACTGAATCGTGACACTCAGATACTTTGTTAAAAAAAATCTAGCTCTTAGTTTACTATCGAATATGGGGTATTTTCTGTGTCTGGTGTGTCCTTCATGATGTTGCCACTCAATCTCTGAAAATTAGCAACAATCTTTAGTTCCTCCAGAATGGATTTGACAAGGGATTACATCTTATTTACTTAAAAGTCTAGATATCTGCTCTCTCCATGCTGTTGAATAGAAAGCTTACTTTTGATCTGGACATGTTTTTCAAGCAGTATTGAAACTTTGTCCTCCAGTGAAGTCTTGCTCTCCTCCCAGCAACTTGCCCCTTGTACATTCCGTTGATTACTTTAACAATTAAATCTGTTCTTTTGGTGGTCAGTACTTCAGGCACAAGGATTTTGGAACTTCAAGCTCTAACTTGAATCTCCGTTTCTGATTCTTTAAGAAGATAGGTATTACAGACTGTACCAACATTCTACCCTAAAGTAGTGTCTTCCTTCCATGTCAACAAAGACATTCTACAGACATTTTTTCCCCCATTGTTCATCGGAAGAAGAGGAAAAGTGACATTGTCTTGACCTGGTTTGTTGTCTATCAACGTACTTGGATCACACCTCTCATATCAGGAAAAACATCCAATCCTTTTATTATTCCATCCGGACACAAGTTGGGTTGGGCGGGTTCTACCTCTTCAATTGGTCGATGGATTGTTACAGTCATTTCCCAGGTTTATCAGAGTTCTGGACCTATTGGGTCTCTGTGCTTACTCTACAGCTTCTTCTTGGGCAGCTGCAGCTAATGTCTCCCCTGACTGCATCTGTTCCGCAACAACTTGGATATCCTTTAACAACTTTATACATCATTACCATTTGGATGCAGCCAAATCTGTTAGCTTTGTGTTTGACAAAAGTGTTCTTTCTGCAGCATTATAATTTATAATACATATTTTAATTTTGCCTCATACTTTTTCACCTTCTATGGATACTATCTTAAGTTTCCTCCAAGATTGTTTTTATGCAGGTCTAAAATGTCTCAACTCTCAAAGTTTATCTTTCTGCCTGGAGTCATCTTTTGGTAAAAGATTTAGCATCAAATGTTCTTATTTGCAGATTCTTTAAATCCATCAGACTTTGCAGACCAACAAAGAAATCATTCTTTCCCACCTGGGATTTATCTATTCTCAGGGCTCTTTGTGACCCACCTTTTGAGCGCTTAGTAGACATCTCATTGAAACACCTGTCACTGAAGACTGCCTTTCGGTTAGAGATTACTTCTGCTAAAAGAGTCCATGAAATTCAAGCACTATCTTCAGAGGAATTCACAATATTTTTCCAGGAAAAGGTAATTTTGCATCCGAAACCACCTTTTTTTTTGTACCAGAGGTTATGACTTCAAATGCTATCAGCCAATAGTCCTACCTTCATTTTGTAGTTCTGCATCTTCTCATCAAGTGAAAAAATGGCATAGGGATGGAGAAGAGCTCTAATGGGTTTACATTAACTGTTCTTCCAAGTTAAGAAAAGTGGATCATCTTTTCATAATTTATGGGTGAATTTCAAGATAAAAAAAAAAAAAAATTAATACTTTATCAAATTAGATTGTGGATACAATACAATTGGCCTATTCTTTGTGCGGTTTACTATTACTTATGTCCCTTAGAGCACATTCGACAAGAGCCAAGGACACATCTTGGGCTAAAAAAAATAAATCACAGCTATCTGGTCTTTATTTAACGCCTTCAACAAACAATACAGACTGGATATTTTTCTTCTTTAGATGCGGTTTTTCAGGCGCAAGGTGCTACAAGCTGTGGTCACTTAATTCCCATAGTTTTTTTTTTTATGGGATCTTGCTATATCCCTACTGTACTGCCACCAGGAAAAATAGCAATTTTACTGACCATAAATTCTTTTTTCCTTAATATGGTATATGGTGGCAGTACAACTCTCCGTCCCTTTTTGATTATAATTTTGCAGTATAAGTTATGAACTGATGTCCAAAAATTTCAAGATTGTTCCTTGTAATATGTGTATATGAGCCTTTGCCTATAGGACTGCTGGAATTGAAGAGGTGAATTACGATAGGTCACTCAAGGCCTGTCTTACTGAACTAGTAGGATTTTGGTTTAAAGGACTCTTCTGGAAGAAACCATGTCTAGATCAGTTAAACATTCTCCTTTTTAACTGGTCTATTTCTAGTCCCAAGAATGCAATTCATGCACCTGGAGTGTGCTTGTATTTTATAATCCAATCGTGACGTTGAAGGCACTGGAGAGACTCATTTCGCTCAGATATGCAGCCAGCATGACCATGATCTTGGCACTGAGATGCTTATCTTCACATTCCAATGGTAGTAGAATCAATAAAATATTTGATCTTGGCACTTATATTAAAACACTTTACATTGAAAGGGCAGAATTTGTGGTTTTAAACCGGAGTGCAAGTGCCAAGATCATGGTCATGTTGGCTGCATATTTGAGAAATGAGAATCTCTTTACCATATCTAATTGACTGTTTCAAAAGTTTCTTCCATCCTAAGTTTAACACAAAGCATTCACTTCACACTCCAGTCCCTTCAATGTCACGGTTGGATTATAAAGTAAAAGTTTACGCCAATTGCAAGAATTGTATTCTTGGAACTAAAATAGACAAATTGAAAATGAGAATATGCTGAAAACGACACTGTATGTGCTTCAGCTCATTAAACTGGTTAGTGTCTGGAGTCACCTGGTACAGTCGTTTCATTAAGCATTAAAAAACGTTTTTAATCTTTATGTTTTAATTCTAAAAGAGTCACCAGCAGCCCATCAGCTCTGTGCTGCTTTAGCTAATGAGAAAGTATTGGCTTGAGCAGCAATGGGCAGCTGTGATTGGCTGACCGTGTAACTTGACTGCTTTTAGCCTATCAGAGCTTCACCTGGCTCTAGTATGAATGGGTATGACAACAAGGAAGTGTGTAATCTCTGCCTTAGCCACACCTTCAGAATGGCTTCTATTTTTCTGCGCAAAAATATATAATTTTTTTTATTTTGTTGTATACCAAATCTTGATATTCTTTACAATATTTAAAACCAGTTGTTTATCGTTTCATTCCAATGTTTTTTGGGGAAAACAAACAATCCCCCCACCCAATAAAACCCCCATATATGTCTTCCTTCCACCTTGCTTCTGGCGTTAGAATTTACAAATGTTCTCTTGTTTAGTCTGATGCAGTCTATTCTTCGTTCTTCCGTCCAGTATACGCCTTCAAAACCAATTCGCTCTGTAATATGCAGATTCCTACTGAAATGACCTTGTTCCATGGAGAAATCTAGGGGTAGAGCCCTTTTAGAATCTGACATCTGTTATATTATTTCCACCAAAAGAGGCAGCAAATCCTCTCTTTCTCAAAGGATAATGAATTCTTAGAGCCTTTTTGCTACAGAATACAGACTGATGCTTTTTCCCGATAATTTCAAGCTTTCCTCTGTCATAACAGCCAATAATTCATTAGGCAGCTTAGTTTGTCTTAAATAAGAGATCCTCTGAGGAGTCTCCCAACCAGGAATTTTCAGCTCAGAAACGTGCCATTTGGCCCATTCTCAAAGATCCATCTGACACTGATTGCAGACATAAAACAGGGACTAAAAAAAAAAAAAAAAAATATAGGTTGCCAATATGCTATTGGTGGACTATTTCATAGGCCTCCTACACCAAAGAGAAAAAAAAAATTATATGCCCAATATTTAGTTAGAAAGCAAAATCAAGACCTGTCTTATTGAACAAAGTTCTTTCTGGGCATGCTAGCTACGATGGTCTTAAAAATCGTGGTGGACTTAATGGCTCGTATCTTCCCCAGATAACATTTCTTCACTAGTACAAAGCAGGAAGGGACCAGTGGACGAAGATGTTTATTTCAGAGAAATTTACAAAAGAGACTGTGATGGTAGTTGTTCATTTCCAACCTGAGACTGGGTTTTAATTTCTCAGAAGTAGATTGCATGGTGATCATGACGGATGCTAGTGGGCTAGGTTGCGGAACCCGTTTCATTCACATTTATGTCCAATGGAATTGGGGTAAAAAAAGTCTTATGTTCCTACCAATATTTTAGCAGCTAACTTTATCCTTTGTCATTTTCCAGTTAGATAAATGGGTGAAACTGAAAATGGATAACAAGCGAGCTGTTGCATATATCAACAAACAAAGAGCAAGACCCTCCTTCAAGAATTATCCCCACAGAAGACAGTTTTAGGCCTTCCGGTAGGTAAAGTCCAGGAAGAGACAATAAAGTGCATTTCCTCAGTCACCATAGCTTGGAAAGTTAATGACAATATTGAGCTGCCCAAGTTTTTTTTGATGCTGTGGTCAATACGTATTGCAATCAATACATAAATCTTCCTGTCCTACATATGATCATATTTGAATGTGAGTGGTCCAAAAATAAAAAAAGTGTCAGTTTCCTCTCCTTTTGTGATTGTCATTCTGGAGTTTCTGCAATCATGAATAGATCAGGTTTTTTTTAGAGTTCTACTCGAGTGCAGCCCTAGTGGGAACTGGGTGGGCAGTGAACTATTTTTTTTATGGTTCTTTATAGAGTCAAGAAAGTACAACATATGATTAAATCTCAATCACCCCATGGGACTAGGGATGCATTATAATTTCGTCAGCCGAAAATTTTGTTTGAAAATGGGCCTATCCCATTTTGGCCGCAAATGGCTCAAATATGCCGAAAATCAGGCATAGCGACTTTGGGAGGGGGCCTGGCGGCTTGCCCTGTGTGCCGCCGGGCGCGAGGGAGAGAGCCAGTACAGTCTGCAGCTCCGCTGGGTGTGAGCTGCAGACTGTGCTGTAACATTTAAACCACTGCATGCCTAAAAGTAAACCCCATCAGTTCCCTCACCCGATCGCTCCCAAGCCGCCTCCCGAAACTGCTGCAAATGTCCGAGTCCTGTGCTCTATCTGTATCTGTGACAGGACCGCACACCGCCCCTGTGCTACTTTGTACCCAGAAGTGACGTGTGAGCAGTGGGACAGCGTGTGGCAAACATTCACACCGTGAGCGGTAAGTAAATTAACTTATTATATTCTGAATGTACCTGCCAATCTGCCCAGACTGCTGATGAAGTGCTTTGTCCTAGCACTCAGTCCACTCATGCATTTGTAAATCCGACAGATTTCAAAATGAGGGACAGATCCTTGGGAGTTGGGACCTATTTTTCTTCAAATTTGGAACTGTTGGCACCTATGTAAATTAACACTTCCTGGGGGCTTATTAATCCGTATTCCCCTTCAATCCCCCATCCACTGTGTACTGATGTATACACAGATTAACGGGGATTATATACATTTAATAGAAAATCATCATTTAATGCAATCTAAAGTGAATTGGAATTTAAATAGCACAAATATATCATTACATAAAGGGATAATAAATATATATCCTAAATTAATCTAAAGTAAGCTTGGCTATTTTTGTGTCATTCACTTCTCAGTTTGCTATTTACTAAGGACCAAATGCAGTGCAGATTAACAAAATTCAGTTAAAAAAAAAAAAAAAAAACACAAAAAAACCCCACAACAATTCTCATATTTACTAGTTGCAAATCCTGTTGAAATATACAGGGTTATTCACTAAAGGAAGAATTCAAAGTGTATTTCAATTAATTTAAGGCCAGAGTAGCTGAATAGAAAGCATAAACTAACTCAGAATTTTTCCAGTTTGGCTATTTTCATCATACACTTTAAATTCACACAATTGTATTCCCTTGCACTAGGAATGCTATTCCTACCCCCCCTCGCTCGCACAATTATTAGGACAAACCCATAGGAAAGCATTGAATCATTAGGTGGCCAAAAGGTGCCTAATATACAAAGTTGCTTTAATTCCTAAGGAGCTAGCTAAAGTAGTAAGTGCTTATGGTGGCTTTAAATTTGACGTCAGGGCCTGCCGCGGCCCGCGTGAGGTCCAATCAGAGGCTTCTCATAGAGAAGCCTCTGATTTGACCTTTTTACAATCTCAGAGCGCAGGGGAGTGGGAGGGATGATTGGGAAAACAATTAGCAGAGGGTATAGGGAGGCGGAAAGGGACTTAAAGAGGTAGGGAGGGGCTACACAAGCTTCACCCTTGCATGCTATTTTTGCAGGGGTCAAGCTAATTACATCAGTTGCCAGTGTGCAGTGCATACTGAAGATGGACGTTAATTATGTACAGATCAGCCTAATGCACTTATATTTTAAAGGTCTTTTACCCCATCAATTCAGTTTAAGTTTAAACTAGCAGCTTTGGGTGGCACTGTGTGTATAATATCTATGTATCTTTTTATAAGTAAATAATAATAAAAGTTATTTTTAAGTTAATCACTTTACTTTTTTAATCTATAGCTGAGGCATAATCCTCTTTCAGTGACTTTACAATGTCAGCGGTTTGGAACTATTTCAAAGTTTCTGATAAAGACATCAAATTTGCAGTCTGCAGTCTTTGTTCAGCTGAAATTTCAAGAGGAAGTACAGTGCAGAGGCACTTTTCCACAACAGCCTTGATACACCACCAGAAAACACGACATCCAATTCAGCATGAAGAGTACAGAAAAGCAATGTTCGTAGAGGAGCCGGACGGCTAAGGGGATCACGGTTCTCTACCAACTACTGCTTACCTCCACCCCATGCACACCCTCAAAATACATGTCCTGATGGGAACAAGCCACAGGATGCACGCTTACGGATCCACAATGGGACAAAATACACATCCTAGCGCACCAAGGCACCATTAGCACCAAAGTGCAGGAGCTCAACTATAAACTTATTGTTAATTGGTACCGGACCCCTGTCCAACTGCATCACATGAACAGTGAACACTCTCAGGCGTGCTGGAGATGCGGTTCGGAGCTGCATATCTGGTGGTCGTGCTCAAAAATAGGGCCTTACTGGTAACTCCAAGATTACCGAAATACTGGACTCGGACCTGCCCTTCCAGCACCTGTTACATCACACGACATGCTTCTTTAAATGTACAAGCGCTCCCTCACAAGACACCTACTGAACGCAGCTAAATCCCTCATCCCGCTTAAATGGCGCACAGCGGATCTACCGACCATCGAACAATGGATGGATAGGGTCAAAGAACTATACAGCATGGAAACTCTCATGCCTGCATTGCACGGCACCTCAGAGAAATGCGCCGAAACATGGGCCCCCTGATACGCATACATGGCGCAAAATGCACCACGAGGAGTCCAGAGGCCATTGCCCACCGGAGGAGAAGAGTAAGAAGAGACTGTGTCCCCCCCCCCCCCTCCAGAAAGGGCTGGGTCAGTTGATCTAGCCACTCATGTGCTGGTGGAGATGGCCGGGAATGGGCAGGCCCGACGGGTCTATCCTGATGCGGGACACTGTTAGGCTAAGAGTGGCGGCGCAGGAGATCCCACAACCCCTTTTTTTTCTCTCTCTCTCCCTCTTCTCTCTTACCTTCTCTTTCTCCCTTCCATTCTCGCTCTCTCTCCTGTTCCTTGCCCCTCCCCCCACGTGCCCGGGACTGTGCCTGAGCCTCTTCGACTGGACTAAGAAACGATAACCGGCGACTGCGTCGCTTGACCAGCCCACACAACCACGACAAACAGCGTGACAGAAGCCAGACCCACGTATAAACAACCTGACACACCCTAAGACTGACCTGCTCACTGGACGTTCCTGCTCTACACATGACACCCTTGAGTGTCTTAAGCTCAGGCATCGAGGCGGGAGGTTGGGCCCTCATACGTGCCACGGTTTTCCCTGTGGCTATGTTACCCTATTCCGCATCCAAAATCGGGACAGTGCCTCTGGAGTAGACGCACAAGCAGATTTAGCAGGCAAAGCCACTGAGCTATCACCGTCCAATAGCGGTCTTTCCACCGTACCCCTCATGTGGGGGAGACTCACCGTACTCTAAGCTAGCTGGCACAGTACGTGGCCTTAACTGGCCCAGGGGGGTGGAGGGATGGTTAAGGCGGGATGCGGATCACACCTGACTCCCCCAACATACCTGTAGCTATGAGTTTCCGAGAGTTCCCCACCCAACTACATGACGAGACAGGAACTACCTACCATGGTGATGTCACCGACATCAATTTGCAACATCGAGAGTATCTCTGCACCACTGTAACAAACCTTAGGCTAGATAGTGGGCCCACTACATGGCTGTTAATTATAAACATGTTACCGTTGAAATACTGTTGCGAACTTGCAAATCTACTTATTGTGAGCTTTTTTTTCATACTCAACTGTTAAAAACAAAAATAAAGATTGTAAAAAAACCAAACAAAAACAAAAGTATAGAAAAGCAACAATGCTTAAAAGTACCCCAACTACTAGCACACCAACACCATCTGTCACCACAGTCTTTGAAAAGACTAAGAAATTTGCAAACTATAGTGCCAAAGCACAAGGTATTACAGAGGAAATAATGGAATTTCTTGCCTTCGATGAACAGCCATTCTCTGTCGTAGAAGACATAGGATTTCGTAAGCTTATACAACACATTGAGCCTCATTACACACTGCCAAGCAGATGTTATTTTGCAGAAACCGGTCTACCTGAAAAGTTTGACCGGGTTTCAAAATGAGCTCATGACCACAGACATCCCAGCTCTAAGTTTTACCACTGACATTTGGAGCTCAGACGTAAGTCCTACTAGAATGCTCAGCTTAACAGACGCGGATTTTAAATTGCAAACAATTTTGCTTCAGGCACAAGAGTTTGTTTGGGTCACATACTGCAGCAGCGATATCTGAGGCTTTAGTTACCATGCTTGAAACTTGGCACATTGACAAGTCTAAAGTACATCCGATTGTCTGAGATAATGCATGGAACATGGTAAAGGCTATGGAGGACAGTGACCTTAATAGCATACTGTGCATGGCACACACTCTGCAGTTGGCTGTGAATGAAGGAGTGCTGAGTCAGCATACCGTATATAACCGCATCAGGGAGAAAAATTGTGGGTCACTTTAAGCATTCTCCGCTTGCTTATTTCCGATTACAAGCTTTGCAAGTACAGTCTGGCCACCCAAACGAATGCAGTAAGATATAGCCACTCGCTGGAACAGCACGTACTATATGTTAGAAAGACTTGAACAAAAGCGAGTCTTAGCTGCGTACATGGCAGATTACGAACTGACAGCAACGTTCAGTGCACATCAGTGTATGCTAATTGAAAATATTGTCTCTTCTTGCTCCATTTGAACAGTTAACCAAGGAAATAAACTCAACTAATGCATCTGTTGCTGAAGTTATTCCCTTGATTGCAGCACTGAAGCGTCTGCTAGGAAAAGAGGTGCAAACAGACCATGGCGTCAAAATAGCTAAAAGCACTCTATTGGAGGCTGTTAAACGCTTTCAAGACACGGAGTCCAACCCCCTGTACAGCAATGCAACAGTACGAGATCCTCAATTTAAAGAACATTACTTTGACGTGGAGAAAAAGCATTGTGCATGGGAAATTATACAGGCACAGTTGAAAGTGATGGAAGCATCTGGTGAAAGAGACTTGATGCACAGCACAGAACAAAGTGTGCCAGAGAAACGGTCACGACGTACAAGTGATAAGGAGCACATTCCCTTGCTTTCTGACATGTTTGACGAGATTCTACAGGAAAGCAGCACCCCAATCCACAACAAGTGCAGCTACAAAACAGATTTCTCGCTGAACTACCCATCGCCAGAAGTGACAATCCCCTTGACTACTGGCGCATGAGCAAAGATCGCCTTTCATTGCTTGCACGCAGATAGCGAGAGACTATTCAGTGCAGCATCTCATGTTCTTGATGAGAAGAGGAACTGTCTCTCCTGTGAGAAAGCAGAGCAACTTTTGTTCTTGAAAAGAAACCTGCCACTTTTACTTAAATAGAAAGCAGTCCAAGTTGTCATGTATGTATTTATTTTATTTAATTAAAATTGTGTAGCCTGGCAAACATTTATTCTTGACTTGAGGCTATGTCCGTTTACAGTTTAAGGTTGGTTTTATAGCAGTTTCTTGCACTGTTGTTTTGTACAGTTTTCAAATAAACTGGAAATACGTTTATTGATATTAAATTAGTATCAACAATATGTTATTCTTCAGTCCTATATAACAAACAGATTTAAAAAAAAAAAAAAAAGTTATTTTCTGTCCAATTTTGGTGTGTTACTTTCAATAAAAGTGTGGTTATTTTATTGGCTTGTAGCTTTTCAGATTAGATTTATTAAATTCATTAAAAAGTCTAATATTAATAAAATTATAGAAAAAAAAAAAAAGCTATTTTAAAAGTATTTGGGCAATAAAGTCATCTTTGGTTTCCGGCCAAGGGCATCCAGAATTTTCACTTCGGTGCATCCCTACATGGGACTTAACCTTGATTTTTATGTCTCTTACTTATCCACTGTTTGAAGGTTTGAAAGAAGCTTCTGATCTGCTGCTGACTCTTAAATGCCTCCTTTTGACTGCAGTGACTTCAGGAAAGCGTGTTTTGGAATTGCAGTCCTAGTCTACAGAGAGACCTTATACAGTCTTCTAACCAATCAGGATAGATCTGGGAATTGCCTTGGATTTTAGAAGAAAAATTAATTAATTATATAATTAATAAATTATCCAGGAATAGTAAATGCCTTAAAGATAATAATTGGTGTTGTAAAATTGTAAGTAAATTGAAAAATAAAAACTGGAAAAAATAACGAAAAACAGTTTTGGATTTTAGACCATCAGGTTATTTTATCCTTCCATCAATCAAGAAATCATCTTGCCTAACATTTATCAATCCTGTCTTTTCTAGACAAACCTTGGATGTAGCCAGATTTTTGTTTAGTTATCTCAAACTAAGGCATGGAAAATCTATGAGAGTCTTCACAAATATTTTTTTTTTTATATCCATGGCAGTATAAACAAGTTTTTCCTTTAATATACAATTTGATCCTGTATCTAAAACAGAAGGGTATAGGATGGGGGTGTCCTATTTATAATTATATTTACTGTCTTAAGCAGCCAAGTAGGAGGGGCTTAACCCAGTAATGATGTTGCCAAGGATATATCCAGGAAAAGAAAATAAGGCAACTATGAATACATTTTCGTATTTTTAGGCGATTCGCTCATCACATCCTGCGCAAACTACCATCTCAATTTGGGAAGATCATGGCCGGGTCATAAACTGAGAAAAATCTAAACTATAGCTAGTTTCTGGGCATCTTCATACATACAGAATCAATGCATTGGTTTCTTCCAGTAGAGAAAAAAAAAAAAAGTTCTGTAAACTGCAATTCGTACACTGATGAAGGAATCATTTTGTTTCACAACAGTAGCAATGCAAGTTTGTCAGTAAGAATTCCTGCTACGAAGTAAGCAAAAACTAATTTCAAACTTCTGCTGAAGAGACACTGATTGGGTCTCACAGCATGCCTCCACGCCAATTGTGAACTTTGCTTGACTTCGTCAGTTTAATCAGCATGCATGATTCTCATCATTAGCAGATTAACTGGGTACTGATATTAGTAGAGGGTTTCCTTGTAGTTAAGGTTAGAGCTATGGGAAAGTAATGGAAAAACCCCTACTTAAAATTCCTGGTGTTTAATGGTTTCCACAGAAGGTAGGTTAAAGGTCTACATGTCTGAAAGTTCTGCATTTTTTGTGCAATCTGGGGTTTATTTTATTTTAGTGATTAATGGTAATATTACTGACATTATATACAGTATTCTAACATAAAAATGTATGTGCAGAGAGAGCCTTTCTTCAATGCACCTGTGTTAAACAAAAATATACAACTGGATAAACCTGTCTAGACAGGCATTGTCATGCTTTGAACCAGTGTGTCACTTTCACTTTCAACATGAGTTGAACTGTGGCCAACTGTTTCTTTAATATTTTGATTACATATGTAAAAATGTTGTCAGACCATTGTTTTCAATCAACCACTCTTGTGCAAGAAGAGGAAAATCTGCATTGGGCAGAGCTAAGCTGTATGTGAAAAGTACTCTAGGAAGCAAAGTGACAAACAGGCTCTAATACCGCAACTCTATGTCAAATGTCAGAGGACAACTCTCCATATGGGGACATGCTTTAATAAAGCTAACCAAAATGACAGCTATTTTTATCTACAAAAGGACTTTCATGAAAAAATAGCTTTTGATATCTTGTAACACATGTTCATAAGCTATAGCTCAGTGGGCAAAGGTTTAATAGATATAGCTATTTAGTTTAAATGACACGAGTTTTGATGTTGGTTAAGTCTCCTCCTTAAGTCTGCTGGTGTTTTTTACCAGAAATACTACTGACGGCATCTAGTCTGCTGTGTAGAGCAGTGGGAAAAGCCTGTAATGCTGCAAACACACCACTGCAAAAAATAGTTTTTCAGCCAGTCACATAGAGAGGCTAGAGGAGACACACCCCCCCCCCCCATCAAAAAAAAAGTGTTACAACCACCACAGCGTTGCAAATAGCGTATAAACTATAAACATGTCAAAATATGTATAACTTACAGTATTGCATGCTTGTATAGCCATCTGCAACTCCTCACATCACTCACAGACACAGACAGCATTTTAAGGAGCCAATACAAACAAGAGACCAGAGAAAAGTTAAACTTTACAGTATTGTTTTCTTCTATATACAAAGAATTACAGTACATAATCACAGAATGGGAAATATTCCCTTCCATTAGTGAGAAAATGCAAAAATAAAAAATAACTACTTACACAGAGAAATAAAACAGTTAAAAAAAACAAAAACAGTGAAAAATTAAAAAACAAAACACAAATCGAAAACTCAATGTGACATAAGAGTGTTTTTTACATCAATTGACAAACAATAGCTGCCCCATCATCCCCTTATCACACAGGCAGCAAGATGAAGAAACGTTGCAGAAAGCTTCACTATTCCAGAGCCAGATATAGCACCATTGTATGTGGCGTTACAAACAAGATACTATACGGAGAATATGCATTTCCTCTCTGCTAAGGCCCTCTTGTCCGCATAACACATCAAATAGCACCAAATGATCTAATTCAGCTAATGTTTGTAAAAATCGAAAGACAAGATTTACTTTGAATAATGAATTTTCTGTTGCTTTGCCAAGTACTATTTACCGAGCACAATACAACAGCTTACCAATACCTTCCATACTAGGATACACAATGCAGTTATTCGTGCATTTACTTTATGCTAGATTGTGATATATATAATAATAATAATAGTTTTTGTGTACTGCACAATTTACTCCATTCCTGAAATCTAGGCTTCACAGTAATGTAAGTATAATGAATCACCAATTGTCCTGCCCTGGCATTTTCAAGCTAAATTCTGATTTTCAAATAAATATTTTGAGGGATAAACTCCCCCCTCCCCCCAACTTGGTAACTCATCAAATAAAGTGACAGTATACCTATAGGAAACCCAGGAGGTACAGCTTTCTTTGTAGAATGCCCTGTAATAATTATAATAAAACGTGATAAAGTTATTACACAGTCACACAGCTAACCAGGTAAGAGGAAACTAAAGCATTACTTCCTCATCTAGAAACTCCAGCTGCCAGCCAATGAGGTGCCACGGCCACCTTCCCAGTGAGTCCCCACATGTGGAGGTCAGCTTATAGGTGAGTGAGACAGTGGATAATCTACTGTAATGTAGTGGCTGCATGAGAGTAATAGGAGTGTGATTGTCATCAGCAGTCACTCTAATATCAGTAACAGTACTGTACATGCTGGGATCTCAGTAATCCCAGCATTTATTGTCTGTGAGCAATAGGGGTGTGATTGCCGACAGCCAATAACCTGGATCTGTTTTGGCTTTGGAAAAATATCTGTCTATGTCACGATGGTTGCCATTTGTTGGCTGAGAGCTGTCAGCCACTGACAGTCATTCACTGCACAGAACTGACAGCCACCTCGTAACTCGTTTCGTGCTGGCTGATGACACCCCTGTGACGATGCCAGAGGTAGAGTTATAACTCTGGTGGTAGAGTGGTTAGCCTCTGTATTTGCAAAGTCTAACACTGCACATAGAGACTCCAGGCACCATGACCACATCAAATCAATGAAGTGGTCATTGTGCATAGGGTAAACTTTTAAAATAAAAAAATGGGCCACCTAGTTTATATTGTGTACATAATTTGGGTCCGGATTATGAACCTTTACCTTAAAAGGACACTCCATAGCAGACTTATGACTCAGATTTTTGAATGCATTATAGACACCATTCATAAAAATAAAATAAAAAATAGAGAAAAAAACAAACCGAGGATCATTATGTTTCTATTCATTTCCCATAAACTCATACCGTGATACTTTTTAAAGGAAAACACAGACCATGGTAAATACATAGCTCTAGAGCTTACGTCTTTCCTGTTCAAAATGAGTCATTGGAGAAAAGCTATGGTCTAATGGAAGGATGGGGTTTAGACAAAGCAATACATATGTATTTATGAAAAATAACCAAAAAAACAAAAATGACAATCGATATGACTCTTTCCACGGCGCCCTGATGCATTCTAGCACATTTTGTGTCAGTGGCATCCCTTTTTATCTAGATGTCCTACAAAAAAGAAAAAATATACAAAGAATACCTTCAATCGTCCTAGCACAGGCAGATACTAGATCTGAACCATTGGTCCCCCCCCCCCCACCTCATTTAGGTATACAATGTCACTCTATTTGATGTTAGAATATAACTTTTTGTTTATGCACTTGTTTGAAAAAACTGAATGGTTTTGCATCTGGCATGGCTTATTCTGTACCTGACTTTATCATGGATTATCTCTGCCTGTGATTAAAAGCTAGCGCTCAAATCGAAAAGCAGATGAGCTATTTGTTGGTGGAAAAAGCTGTAGCAAGAAAATTTTATTTTAAAAACTATTGAATTACATTTTAAATATAAAAAAATTAAAAACGTTCTGGATCAGCACTACACGCACTGCGTATGTGTGTCAAGGCAATGAATCCAGTAATTTGCTCTTTATTCAATACACTTTTCCATGCAGTAAAGCGGTCACTGTGTAATTCTGATGCACAGCATTAAAGTGACTGTTAGTGCTTAGACTTTTTTGTGTGCTTTTCTATGTGCTTGCATCTGTGTATGTCCCAAGCTTCGACTAACTGTATGCAACTTTGTATAGCGCTACCTTTTTGTCTGTACACTTGCCTTATTTAGTTATTCAGCAAAACTGAATTTGTAGTGAAGTGTAAAGGGAATTCCAAATTAATTGCAGGCCCAAAACAGAAAAAGTTTTGAAAAAGTTCCCTAATAACTATTGGCAATGCTTAAAATTTCCACTCACCCATTAGCTGTTGGCTAATGAAAATTCAGCCCAGGCAAGAAAAACTGTGCCACGGACTCTCCTGACTTGCTGCGACACTTTCAGGCCAGTCTAGTAGCAAAAGATTTAAAAGTAAACCCTGCTATTTGGCATAAAGTTAAAAAAAATTTCAGAATTTCCAGTTGAGTGAATAACCTCACTTGTGTGTCTCTAGAATTCAGCTCAATAAAAGGAAAAAACAAAAGCAAAACAGGAAACAAAAATAAGTCTGATTGTGACTTATTTAGTGCTATGTCTATCAACATTCTTATTGACAACTTTTCAGTTAAAATACATAAATTTTTATATAACCTCAGCTAAAGGCAATTGTATAGAGTGAATTCTTTGCCTCTTATAAAAACGTTCTTACATGTATAGTATTTACTTTAACGTGCGACTTGGAGTCTGAGGCCTGTCACCGCTACATAAAACAGTTTCCTGGATACAAACACACACATATCACATGTCATTTTTGTGACGAACGATTATTAGAACGCTGGACAGCACTTAAACCACGCTGTAAAAGAAATGAAAAATTATGCAGATTAAGGTAAAAACAAAGTTTTGTGTACTCAACTAAAGGGTTTGATTAGAAACTGAACAAAAATTTTTTTTTAAATAAAATGAAAAATCCTCAAGGCATCTAAAATGTTAAAAACAAGAAAAAAACTTATTAAAACACTATTTTTTTCCCCTTTAACAACCTACATTCTAGCTTCTGATCCAAACTCATTTATTCATAGCTAAGATATTAAAAATGTGCAGAAGGCCAGGGGATGATAATATGATATCTCACAACAGCAAGGCATTGGTACAGTCACCAATAACAAGATTCAGGAGATTTTATTTCAAATAAAATAGTAGTAATAGAAAAACAAACATTAAAACAGCAAGCACAGCTGCTTGTAGCACCATAATCCCTCTTGGGATTGCTCAGATTCAGCAAAAGCAGGAGGGAGATTGCAGGTGGTAAGGGACTTGAGGAGGAATTTGGGTCTAAAATTAAGAAAGGCCTTTAAATGCTGATCCAGAAACTCTATTCTCAATACGCAAACCATAATAGTTTGGTCGTATGCAACAAAACAAAGCAGACACCACATGCCAGGTAAAACCTCTCAAATCCATGAAATGCACTTCAAAGACTCAACACATTCAGATCACACTTATCTCCAACTCAGGTAAAAATGAATCACGGCTTAATCGGATATACCACTTAAAATCCTTTCCTTTTGCTTGACCTTAACACAAAAGTATGGAGCAATGGATGTATAAAATGGCAGACTTTTATTCCTCTTTATCCACATGAGGTATTGGGAGCTCTGCAGAAGCCAAAGTTCTTCTGGAACTGTGCCGGCTGTGATGCGTACATTCTGTACATGTATAGTAAAACACCTACTAAGAAACATCTGTAGTTTAAAACAGTTTGTCAATGAAAGTGTTTTATGCTCCAATGCTAGACTCACACAGTGAGTCAGTCCTTGATTTCCTAAACATACACACAAACACAGCTCACAGCGTTTTGGACAGAAGTCACCAAGCAGTGATGGTGGCAGAAAAGTCTGTATTGTTGACAGGTTGATGCAATTCAGGAAGTCATATCAAGGCCTAATACTGCAGACATTGTCCTCAACTGACTTAGGAATTAAAGTTTTAGTTTGGCATTGACAGGTAAGCTGTGGAGACATGATTTTTACTAGATGCCTCGCTAGCTTTTTTTTTTTTTTAGCAATTAAAAAAACAAACTAAAAACTAGTAGAATTCATTTTGTGTCATCATTAATAAAAGTAGCTCGGCATCATCATTCTCTCACACGCCTTTCAAGATTCGTTGGAAAGCCATTTTAGTGACAGAACAGTGACCAATAGTGCTCACCCCCTGGCACTTAAATTTAAAGCTCCCCAAAGCGTTCACATATTACTACACTTCATTGTAATAAGGCACCTCTCTATTATATTAGTCACTAAACCCAGTGTTACAAGAATCTGCTGACCATAATATGCTGACTGAAGTGCCTTATTGCTTCTGAATAGTGACTCCTTGTTAAGAGCATTGTCTTCCATCACTGAGTGAACAACCCCTGCATCCACATCAACACATTTTACTAAAAACCCATTGGATGTTAGGGGCTCAGTGACAGCAAGCCTTGACTGCAAAAGGCTAGGGACATCTGAGGTGAGGGGGTGGGGGCAAGGGAGATTGTTTGCCCATATGCGATTTTGACATTTAGCTCTGCAGAGGATTTTCTTTATAGTGTAAAAATGTTACAGCCGTTCCCACACAATACTTGTGTATTCCAAATATAACATATCTCCCTTGGTTCAGCATAGTCTTTTCTCATTCTGCTCTACACTCCATCCTTCATTTATTTTCTTCAAGAGTGGCAAAGCAGGCAGATTCCTGTAATGGTCTGGGAAGGGCTGAAGGCCGGCAACTAGAAGAAATGTTCTGTCCAAGTAAAATAGGTGGGTCTTTTTCTGAAACAGAGGGGACTGAATGTTCTACAGGGCTAGTGGGTATCTCTGTGGGGGTAGAAAGAGGAGACTCTTCTGCAGGACCTACAGGCTGGTCTTTTGCTTTGTGGGTGGAAGATGTTTCTGGCATGGACACAGACTCGTTAGGGATCTTAGGATGCTCTCTTTGGATTATATTTGAAGATTTCTGTATAGAATTTACAGGTTCCTCTAATGGGCTTACTGAGAGTAGCTTCTCCTTTGTGGTTGACCTTGCCTTGAGTGCTTCTGAAGGTTCTTGAGATGTTAGAGTGGATGATTTGTTTAGCAAGGTTTTAGGACAACCCCTTGCATCTATATTTGAAGGTTTACCTTTAGCATTTACTAGTCTTTCTTTTGAAGATGTGGAGCCTGGCCCTTGTTTCTGGCTTTTTTTTTTAGTCAATGATTTCAGTAAAGAAGGTTTATTTATATTTTTTACTGGGGCAAGAGACAGTGGTGTTTTGGTTAACTGAAGAGTCGAGGAAGCAGCAGACTCACACTTGGTTTGTGTTTTGCTTTCATCAGATAGCAAGGTTTTTCCACCCAAAGTCTGCTGCTTTACAGTCGAGGTCAACATTCCCTCCCCAGCTGTTGATTGGTGCTTTTCAGATGATGACAAAACAATTTTTCCATTTGACAAAAGCGGCTTTCCTGAAGAGGATAGAAGCACCCTACCAAAAGGTAAAGAGTTCTTACGAACAGGTGCCAACATTACCTTCCCAGCAGGCAGATGGTTTTTACCAAAAGAAGCTAACAAAACCTTTCCAGAAGATAGGGATTTTTTCCCCAGAGTAGTCAAGAGTACTTTCCCAGAAGGTAAAGACTTTTGACCAGTAGAGGCCAGAAATAACTTCTTACCAGCTACAGAATTCTGACCAGATCCAAGAATTATTTTTCCAGCTGGCACAGATTTCTGCTCAGAGGATCCCAAATTTGCCTTCCCAGTAGTTTTAGAGTTTGTACCAAGAGCCAGGACAACTTTCCCAGACCCCGAGGTGCTGGACACTGTTGGAGTTAGCAGCACTTTTTTTAACGAAGGATTTAACTTGTGAGAATCTGTGTTTTCCTTTGCATTGTCCACAGTTTCTTTCTTTGGGGAAGGACCTGCAGAATCACACTGCTCACTAGAGGAGTTCTCATATTCTCGAATTTCTCCAGGTTCTAAGGGATGAGGTCCACATGGATCGTGCTCAGTGCAAGATAATCGTCCATCAAGTTTTGAGATGAAGAGCATGCCCTCTCGGTGCTGCTTACAGAAGGAACTTGGACACATCTCACAGAAAGAAGCTGCCTCCTTCCTACAGATGTCACACTGATGCCATGGGCACTCCCATTTACCTAGAATAAGAATAATAAAATAAATAAAAATACATGAATACCATATAATGAACACAAACAAACAAAAAGAAAAGTATGAGTGCTATGTGCAAGCTTTAAACTCTATACATTCATTTTACAAAACTGCTCCAAAGTCAAACTACTAATCAGATTTAAAAAAACCACTTAGAAAAACATTTAGTGCCTAATCTAATGCTGAATCTAACATGTAGAATTAATCACATGACTGACTAATCTGATTCCAACAGCTATTTGTCCAAGTCTTTCAATGTTCCTCTAAAAATACCAACATGAATTTTGTTTTCCCCCATAATTAATTTTTTTCAAAACTTCAAGGTTCTAGTTCAGGAACTGATTATCTAAGCATTTAATATTTGGGATTATTCACTTAACTACAAATTGTAGTGGATTGAAAACCAAAACTCAAAGTTCATGCTCACTGAAATTCATGGTTATGTGAATAAACCTTAGCTCTGTACGTTTCCTGTACAATTATTTTACTTTAAGTATCATGCTATATGTAGCAGGGTGACATACCAGCAGGCCTCCGAGTTAGACTTAAACAGTCTGCATGGAACACTTTTGGGCACCCTGGCCTTTTGCAAGACACAAGTTGACCCCCATCTCCACAACTGAAACATTCATCTTCGTGCTCTTTCACCAATTCGCGTGCCTTGCGTTTTCTATACTTCTTCTTTCTCGCTCTGTCCTCTGAAACGATTGGCTGATTCTGAATACGAATAAAAGATCTTTGTTACATAATTCAGGATTTTAATATGGAAGCTATAAAATGTTATAAAATGCAAATGTTAAACAAAAAAGAACATTTTACCACTGGTGCATAAATCTGCAAATAGCTTAATAGAATTTTGCAGAGCTCCATAACCACAATGCCAACAAAGAGGCCTCTGGGATTACAAGGTTACCTAGAACATGTATCTTATTCCCATATTGACATGTTCACTGAGCATTCCAATGAGTAAAATTGTACCAGCACAGAGGCTGCAAAAAACACAAAAAAACACAAGCCTGTACCAGCAGAAACCAGAGCTGAGATTCCACTCCAAAGCAAAGCATAATGAGCTTGGCCACTAAAAGCAAGCCAAAAGAATAGCACTCCACCAGGTAAACTACAAGAAACGTTATTCAATTGTAAGAAATAGCCCAGACAGGATTGTTATAGTTTTTTCCCTGTGGGCCGCTTCTATTTTTGGCTGGGTCAAGCTCAAAAGCTTGTTCTATCCTTCCAAGGAAACTATTTATGTTCAAGGACTACAACTAATTAAATGCACTGTATCATGGCATACCAAGATATATCCATTATGTGCCAGACAGTGCCTTGAAAGACTCACAAATCATGTATATTACTATAATAAGTTAGTTCCATAATAGGTTTAACAAACAAGACAGGCTCTATTTAACTTTTAAACATTATTGAGTTCTCTTAAATATGTGCAGTATATTACTTAAAATCCCATGAAAAGTGGTTTGTTAGCCCTGACAAACTAACAAAAGACATCACAACAGCTATTTGTTTTCACCCACAAAAAGATAAAATAACCGGTTATCCTCCACTGACTGTTACAAACACAATAATAATAATAAAAATAAAAAAAAAGAGAAAAATATGCATCATTCCACTGTTCCCCCCCCCTTTTGTCAACCAATTGTTCAGGCAACACACCTTGGGTCTCACGCCGAGAAAGCCACTACAGTTAGGAGCACCACATTTACAAACTGTCTTCCCGTTGCCAAGACACTCCAAGTTGTAGTTGAATGTTAGCTCAGTGCCTGCCAACATAAATTATAGCATTTATATTCAAATGATTAAGGCATATTTACAGACTTTAAATGCACTTGGGGAAATGGTAAACATGTAAGTTAACCAGTTAAAATAGGAGATAATGTATGGGGCAGGGAAGGAACAAAAATCATTAAGTTGGCAAAGTACATTTGTCAAGTAGGCCACATTACAGTCTGTGTCATCATAGTATCTCTATCCTACTCGAATACTATATAAGCACTACCAAAAAGTAAACAATAAATAAGGCTTAATATGATAGTTTTTCAATCTATACCAAATCCATTATTATATGAAGCCATAAAACCCAACCATAGTTAAGTGATGTTCCACTTACCAGCTTTAATGTCACAGAGGGCAAAGAGCCCAACACGAGTATCACCATTCACAGTCCATTTCTGAGTCTCACAGTTGGGCTGGCAACAGTGATTCATAAATCGTGCAAAATTACCTTTTGGCCCTGCATCAATTACCCGGTCCTGGAACAAAGTTACAGAATGTATTGTGTATATGTAGTTTAAGGTTCTTTAATTTGGCTTTACATCAAATCAGTTAAGATTTTTGGATGGAGGAGGACAACACAAACAAAACAAAAAAAAGGAAAAAAACGTTATAGTTAAATATGGAGGAAACCACTGCGTATATCCAAATCTAATCTGTAACAAGATCAAAATATTTAAATCTATATTAAGATTTCCAATTGTACACAGGAATTCAAATAATTACTAAAAGATTTGCCTTTTTTCCCCCAGTTGCTTGTCTTTTATTTTTCCTCTTTAATTAATAGGATTGAATTTAACCAAGTAAACCTTTATACAGATGCATACACTACATATCCATTCAACAAGGAACACCCTATATTACTTACATACATTCCAACACATACACAATCTTTCTACATACCTTGTCCAGTGTAAGCATATAGAAATTTGTGATATCTTGTTCCTGGGCATAACGAATCCGAGCGCGACACTCTTCCTCATCAATCATTTCACCCACATACTCATTGACAAACTCACCCTGTAAGTACAAAAGTACATTTTCATTACGTAAGCATATGAAAGGATGCATAGACACTGGGAAATACATACAGAACAACCATATAAGTTAACACAGAGAATAAGGTACAAAAGAGCTACATATGCCTGGACAAAAAAAACTAAATTAAAAACATTAATAGGATTGTCTCGCGGACAGCCACTGGAAGCGATTCCTGCATGCAAACAGAGATTTGGTCCGGTATCGGACACTGTACGTCTTCATGTTCTGCATGGGGACATCCAGCGTCAGATTTTTTTTCCCCATAAGAAAGCACTGATTCAGTGTTTTCCTATGGGGAGGTGTAACTAATGGTCAAATGATCATAGCACCGGGAACTGTGCCTCTCTTTCCCTTGCCAGCTCTGCAGGCCTCTCAGGCCTGCTAGCAGTGTAATGCCGGCAGGGGAGGTGGGGGTTTTTGGACCCAGGGGAGCTCTAACCTGCAGCTCTGCCGTGTTCTCCTCTCACAAGCTTGGAGCGTTGCCGTGGTTACAGTGGAAACGCTCCAAATCTTGCGAGAGTGATCTCTAGCCTGAGCTGCAGCTCACCAGGGATTGTCTTGCACTGTCCCCCCTCCCAGGCAAAGGTGAGCAGGGAGGGAGAAAAAAATAAAAAATACATATATTTATTTGCCCTCCTACCCCCACAGAGACACAATAACCCCCCCTACACACACTGTACCCCTCACAAACACTACAGCCCCACACACTGTACCCCTCATACACAAACTGCACCACATGCATGCACACACACTACATCCTTCACAAACACAATGCACCCCCGTACACTCACTGCACCCCTCGCACACCATCCCCTTCCCCCCACACAAACATTTCACCCCTCACACACACTACTGCCCCTATCCCCTACTACAGCCTGGCAGATCCCAGGTAAGTTGTGAAACTGTTCTTAAACAGTGGTTATTGTGCCTGGATTGTTTCGTTAAATAATCTACCAGTGCACCTCCCAAGATTAGGTTCTGGATCTGCGCTTAAACGGCAGGCATTTCTGTCGAACAGGGGCCCAGTATATGCCGCTGTTCTGTACATATATACAATCTTGAAAAAAATTTGATTCGGTGCGCCTTGGAAAGATTTTAAAATATTAAGGGTACCTTAAACTTAAAAAGTTTGTGAATCACTGATCTAGTCTATGAAAGCAAACAAAAAACATTACAGATTAAAATGTGCCATTTTCAATATATGTAAAGGGCAGCAGAGCTTGCAGATTTAAAATATAGGGACAAAAATCTCAACACACCTTTTTAATGTCAGATTTGCAGCGTAACCCCCAGCCTCTGCTTAGTGTTCGGAAGATCTCCACCTCTGGGTACTGGCGTTTAGAAAAGGCCTGGTTCTGACAGCGCTCTCCAGCTGGACAGACTTGTGGATGGCATTCATACAGTAGCATGCGGTTAATGCACTCCGAGTCCTGGCCACATGGGTTTTCATCAGATGCTTTGCAGTTGCAACGTGGGATTTCAGACAGGTCTGCTGTGAAGATCTGCACCTTACCAATAGGTCTGTTGACCTTCCAAAAAAAGTAGACTATTATTTTGTGTCATAGTTTTATCAAAAAACACATACAGTTGTGCTCAAAAGTTTGCATACCTTGGCAGAAATTTTGAAAAATGTTGGCATTGATTTTGCAAAAAATTACTGATCATGCAAACAAAATGTCACTTATTAAAGGATAGTTAAGATATGAAGGGCGGAGAGCTCCCAAAGTGGTCAGAAGTAGAGAGGGTGATGCAGAGAAATAGAACATTAGAAAGAGAAGATGGGCACTTAGGGGATTCTACAGATTCGAAATATAGATGGGCACTCTGGGATGATTATTGTTTGACCCTTGGATAAAACTTATTATAGTTACTCCTCTTCGTCAGCCCACCGTCCCGTTAGATTCTTGGAACAATGAATGCAGTATGTGTGTGGTAGTTTAAGTATAGGCACCCAAAGATACCTCTTGGGATTTGTCTCATTCCTTGGCTTAAAGTTATTTTTATTTTATTTATTTTTTTATGATCTTTATACTTTTCTATTTTTTATATATATTTGTATAGCGTCTCCTCTTTTAGTATAGAAGTTGGTCATATCTTCAGCTTATCCTCATTTTTAGGGTATGGGTGTTAAAAATTGATTAAGATGTAGGCTTGGTGAATGTGTTTGTTATAGGGGAAATTGCGTAATGAGGACCGGGATGAGGACAATATGTTGAGCCAATTGACAGTTATATGGCAATACCTGTACTGTGTTATAATATATTGTTAACTGACAGGTCGATTGTTTTGTATGTTTTATGTAACATTGTGTCAAAGTGAAATTATTGTGAAGAAATTTGTATTTGAGTTTTATGTATTTTGTGATAAAACCAATAAAAAATATTTAATTACAAAAAAAAGTTAAGATATGAAGCCATTTATTATCACATAGTTGTTTGGCTCCTTTTTAATAATTTGGGTGATCAATGAGGACAGAAATCAAACAAATAGCCCTGTAACATACACACAAGGTGACACACACACATTTAAATGGCAATTAAAGGTTAATTTCCCATATCTGTGGCTTTTTAAATTGCATTTAGTATCAGTGTATAAATAGTCAATGAGTTTGTTAGTTCTCACTTGGATGCACTGAGCAGGCCAGATACTGAGATACTAGATACTGAGAAAAGAACTGTCAAAAGACCTGCGTAACAAGGTAATGGAACTTTCTAAAGATGGAAAAGTTATCCAAAGCCTTGAAAATGCACTGTTCAATCACTTATTGAGAAGTGGGAAATTCGGGGATCTCTTGAAACTAAGTCAAGGTCAGGTAGACCAAAAAAAGATTTCAGCCACAACTGCCAGAAGAATTTCCACAGGTAACCTCAGGAGAAATACAAGCAGCATTGGAAAAAGACTGTATGGTTGTTTCAAATAGCACAATCCGATGATACTTGAACAAAAAATGAACTGCATGGTCACGTTGCCAGAAAGAAGTCTTTATTGCTCCAATGCCACAAAAAAGCCCGGTTACAATATGTCCGACAACATCTTGACAAGCCTCACTGCTTCTGGCACACTCTAATTTGGCATGACGAGACCAAAATAGAGCTTTATGGCCACAACCATAAGTGGTATGTTTGGAGAGGGGTCAACAAGGCCTATAGTGAAAAGAATACCATCCCCACTATAAAGCATGGTGGTGGCTCACTGATGTTTTGGGGTGTGTGAGCTCTACAAGTACGGGGAATTTTGTGAAAATTGATGGCAAGATGAATACAGCATACTATCAGAAAATACTGGCAGACAATTTGCATTTTTCAGCAGTAAGGCTGCGCATGGGACACTCTTGGACTTTCCAGCATGACAATGACCCTGCGCACAAGACCAAGCTGACCCTCCAGTGGTTACAGCAGAAAAAGGTGAAGGTTCTGGTGTGGCCATCACAGTTTCCTGACCTTAATACCATTGAGCCACTATGGGAAGATCTCAAATGTGCAGTTCATGCAAGACAACCAAAGACTTTGCCTGACCTGGAGGCACTTTTCCAGAGATGAATGGGCAGCTATTCCACCTGCAATAATTAGTGGTCCTATAGACAACTTTTACAAAACTGACTGCATGCTGTCATTGATGCTGAAGGGGGAAATTCACAGTATTAAGAACCAAGGGTATGCAGACTTTTGAACAGGGGTCATTTCATTTTTTTTCTTTGTTGCCAGGTTTTGTTTTATGAGTGTGCCATTCTATAATCTATAATCTACAGCTGAATATGAATCCAATGAGAAATAAAAGAAATGTGTTTTGCCTGCTCACTCATGTTTTCTTTACAAATGATACATATATTACCAAGTCTCCAAGGGTATGCAAATGTTTGAGCACAACTGTATGATATTGTGGAGCTTGTCTTTGATCTTGAATGCCCCAGGATTTAAGCACTGTGGCAGAATATGTATGGTGGCAATATAAGGGTTAAGTTGGGAGTCAGGTCAAATCTAGGTAGTTTAGTGGGTTCCTTGGATCATTTGGTAAATTAAATGGAGGTGGCTGGTCAGACTGAACAGAGTAGACAGGCAGAACTATTGACAAATCTGTTTCTGTGGACTGGTTAATCAAGCTAAAATGGTCACAAAGCTTGAATTATATATATGCTCCCTTAGAGCAAAGCAAGACTGCTGCTGCAGTTGTGAAGGAGCTCCGTTACTGTTCACCCAATTCCCCCGTTTGTATTTTTATTGTCGTAGTGTTAATAGTAATTTAGGGGCAAATTCAATTTTAGGAATAATAACAAAAGAAGGACTTATTATTGGCAGTCATGCTACCTGTGACTGACTGGCATTGAGTTATACAATTTCAATAAAGTTTTGTTAAATTGTTAATAAATATGTTATATGTGATTAATATAGAATTTGTTTGTTTGTGCCTATTTTAGTTCAATTTGAACGACTACCACGGCTTAGCTCAATTAAAAACTGTTGTCTGTGTTTCAATGGTCTCTAATTTCTTTAGTTATAAATATTGCCTACCATACATATTTTCAAACTGAGATTATAGAAAGCTCAGATGGATTATCTCCATGTACTGGAATAAGCCCAAATTTCAATCTTACCTTAATGTGTTTATATGGTGGAGGTTTCTTATCATTTTTCTTTTCTTCCTGCAGTTGTCTCATTTCTTTCTGAGCTTTGAGTTCTTCAAATCTGTCTGCTGCCTCCATTAGACCTAGCAAGAAATCAAAGCCAATGGATATGTTTATATTCTCAAGCATTTATAAGAACAAAATAAATAAAAGCTTCACCTATAATCTATACCTTTCTTATATGTGGCATCCACTCCTTTACTCATTTTGTCTTTGTTTAGGGCATCTCCCTCCATATACGGGAAGACTCTTGCCTGATGGGTCCACAAATAGTCATTAGAGCCAAAAAATAGCACAGGGAACTCGCCGATGTCATGTTTCATCTTCTGAATGTTCACAGGAATGTTCTTGGGGTGACAGACCTCAGCTGGCCACCACCTGAAAATAAAGAGATTGTCAACATCAAGGAGGAATTTATATAGATTAGGGACAATTGCAGAAACAATGTATCTTATGCCAAACAGTATGAGAGCTCTTTACCTGTATCTCCCCACCTTCACCCACACAACCTCCTTGTAATGAGGCTTCTTCCCAGCTTTACAGTCGTTGCAGAACCAGCTGCCCTCGGGCATGTTAATGTTAAGACATTCACGGTGAAAAGCAGCGGGGCAGGATTCACAGCACAAAAGGCTTCCTCCTACCAATTAAAAAGAAACATTCAAGTTAAATCCAATTAATACATTAATAAAAACTATAACATCAAGTGACATGCTGCTTACTCACTACAAAGCGGTAATAACTCAGGATCTCTCTTTAAGCGTAAAAAAAGATTTTATATCCAAACCATTCAACACAAAGAGAGCTAATTACTTGAATCATTTGCTGATTATATGCATAATTACTCACATTGCACTGGATCCAGTACAAACATCTTAAGTAATGTGTTGTAATTTTTGTAAAGCATGGAATATGGACTGCATATTGTAACAAACATTACTATGACATCTAAAAGGCAATTGGCACATTTACAGGACAATATACTATGGTGAGAATTGCTGCAAATTCAAAGTAAAATGAAAGTTAATTTTACATTTAAGGCCATAACAAGCAAACTGAAAACACAACTAACAGGGAATTTAAAATGAAGGGGGGTGTGATGGAATGGACTGCCTGGCACCCTAACTGGGGGACTCCGCCAATCGTTGCTTCCTAGTAATCGAGTACTCCAAGCCCTCCACCAGACACCATCAGCACTGTAGTCCCTACTTCCAGCGTTACAGCTTGGTTGGGGTCTCGCTGTCCTCCACCCACCCTTGACCCAACACCAAGATCCAGCTTCCAGAGAGTGTAGCAATAAGTGATTATAATCCCATGGGAATATAGTCATATAGCAATCCCCAGAGTGATATAGCCGTATCCCCCACACATGAGATCAGACTATGTAGAGGGTAAGCAGGAATCCGTTTAATGGTAGCCACAACTGGACTTATATGCAGGTCATAATGCAAGGGGCACTCCCCCCCCCCTGGACCTGAGAGTAGACTACAGTAAAAACATACACACGATTACACTGGCTCTCAGGTCCAGGTCACTACCATACAAAACAGGTCAATCCCTCCCGTGTGCCTGGGAGATAATTGAGTCAGGAACTGAACTAACCCAATTATCTCCAGGAACAGAAAACATTTTAACAACCTCCCTAAAGCACCCCTAAAACACTTGGAAACCCCACAAAAGTCATATCCCCTGATAGCCCCGATATGGGGGACCAACATATCCAAAAATCACCCAGATTGCAGGGGTTCGGGAATTCCATGGAGGTCATAATTTAACAGACCGCACACGAAGCTCCTGCCCAAAACGCCAAACCGAACGCCACTGAGTTCATATAAATTCAACCGAGCATAACCGGAGGTGGAAGCGGTACGACCAAACACCGCTGTATGTATTTGCAGCTAAAGATGGCCGATGCCAACCACTTAGAACGTTGCAGTTAAAGATAAGTCAGGGAGGTTAATGGGCTGCACACTTCTGTTCTGGGTGGTCCAACTGTTCGGTAACTAAACAGAATAAGTACAATCCGCTTGGTAAGCCCCATATACCGAACCATAACAGGGAAAAGGCACAAACAAAGCCTTTCCACAGTCCTGAACCAAGGTTTAATACATGGGCCATAGTCCAGGGGCAAGAGGCTGGCAAGCAGGCCCCTCCAAGAACCAGTGGCGGGGTTACTTTCGCTACAGGGGATATTTTACAGCAGTAATCACATGAACGGTTTAGCATTTTTCCTAGTAGAGGCCAGGCCAATAATATGTAATATAGTAATCAGGGAGTTTTATCACACTAGCAGCTAGTGATCTCTCAAATCACACTGTTATTCTCTCCAGCAAGCAGCATCAGCAACACTCACAGTAATGCTCCCATGTAACCTGACTTGCTGCTGGTTGGTGAGATCAGGGACAAACGGAAAGGCAAGGGGACAGATTTAAAGCTTGTTTCAGCCTTATTGGGCACAGCACAATCAGAGAACCAATCCAAACACTACAAGACATTGTTCCGAGAAACTGCCAGCTTGCTGTAGAAGTGCTTTAGGCTGTGCTGTCGGGTAAAGAGTGCTATAATGTATTACGTTACAGAGCTATTTGCACTCTGACAGTTCTGATTTTTAGAACAGACTGTCAGGGTGAAGGTATGATCATCATGGGATCCATGTAAATAACACAGCGAGAAGAGGTGAAGGACTACTGCAAGCCACGCCATTTGACATGCAGGTAGCTAGCCCTTCAAGCCCATTTTGGGCAAGTGAGCCTTATGAGGTTGGCAGTCAATGGATTAAATACAAGAGGAAAAATTAAGGCCACAGTCAAAAGTTACAAAAGATTACAGTGATTCAATATATTCAATGGTAAAGGTTATCGGCAACTACATGTATCTAGTTTCCCATACCATTGCACTCTATGTGGCACACAGTCAAACCAGCTTACCTTCAGAGCACACAAAACACCAGCTGACGTTGACGTGTTCATGGTTCTTACAGCCACGACGAGGTGTGAAGTGGTTAGGGCAAATAATACTGTTAGATGCCAACGTAACGGTCCCTGCTGCCATGCAAAAATCATTGGCATGATATGCAACCGGACAGCGCACACATCTCATCAGGCGGCCTGTTACAAAGTGAGAGTTTAGTCAGCTTACCAACTTGGCTTCATACAAATGACACACATTATTCAAAGGCCAGTACAGAAATGTTTTAAGCTCATTTGTTTCTGGTAAACCAGTATTGAAGCTTGACCCATGTGCTAATGCAACACTCCAGACACAAAGCACTTAAAGGACCAATATAGTGCCAGGAAAACACTAGTTTTTCTCTGAAACTGCTATGTTTATAAAAAAAAAAAAAAAAAAGGGTTAACCCTAGCTGGACCAGGCACCCAGACCACTTCATTAAGCTGAAGTGGTCTGGGTGCCTATAGTGGTCCTTTAAGCTTTTCTAACACGGGACAGGGTTTTTTTCTTACCCACTTCAATTAACCCATAAGGTCCACAGACTTTATGGAACTTGCAGGATCGCTAACCGCTTGTATTACAGCTCACTGGGAAGCACTGGACCGAGTCTTCTTAGTGAAAGTCTGTGCCTGGAATACACATGATGACTTGCAAAGGCTGCAGTTTTTGCAAGCTACTTTTTCCATATACCTCACAGACAACATGCAGAAAAAAAAAAAAAATACATACATGTCTTCATTGGGGGTACATCTACTAGTTTAAAAAAAAAAAACGAACAAACCACAATGGTATGTGTTCCTTTAAGAACCACTGATCAAACTTAAAGGAACACTATAGAGTCAGGAACACAAACATGTATTCCTGACCCTATAGTGTCAAACCCACCAATTAGATGGCTTGGCCCCCCCTCCTCCCCCCAGCCCCCTTAAAAGTAATTAAAACTCCCCTTATTTCCAGCGCCGCGCGGATCTGCCGGCGTCGGCCACGTCCCCGATCCACCTCCTTGATATCTTCAGAATTGCCAATTTTTAGCAAAAGGGAAAGCATTGGATTGGCTAAAATCAGCAAGGGGTTGGGATGGGGATGGCCAATCAGCACTTCTTTATAGAGATGCATTGAATCAATACATCTCTATGAGGAAAATGCAGTGTCCCCATGCAGACGCTGAAAGGGAGTGCTGCCTACTGTGCAGCACTGCCACAGGTAGCACCTCCAGTGGCCATCTGAGGAGTGGCCACATTGAGGTGTCCCTAGGGGCAGTGTAAACACTGCTTTTCCCCTGAAGAGGCAGTGTTTGCATGAGAATGCCTAAAGGCAATGATTACATTCACCAGACCAATTGCAGTAAGCTGTAGTTGTTCTGGTGACTATAGTGTCCCTTTAAATATGTGCTAGCGAATTTGCAAGACTGACTGTACGGCATTTAAAAAAAAATAGTCATTCTGAAGATTACCAGTACATTTCAAAGTGCAGATTCATTTATGGGTTACCACACATGTTTTAGGTCTGGCTTTTCACTTGTGTGGATGGTGTATTATACCTATAATAGTAATATAAGGTCTGAGTTCTCAAAAACTAACCTTTAGAGGCAGATGGGTTGCTGGGGTTGGTGGCATGGCAAGTCGTGCAGATATGCAGAGAGCAGCGGACACCTTTATTATGCTGAATAGCCGGAGGGTATTTAATAGCACATTCTTCATGATAATACTTTCCACACAGGGAGACCAGGCATCGTTTCACTGTCTGATCAGAGGCCTTGCACACAAAGCAGGTGTGGACACCTGAATTGAGAGATAAAGACACTGACGCGCGAAGGTCTCCTAAATATTAGCATTCTTTTAAAAGCCGTATAAATAGGTATTTAGTAATAAAAAACAAAACATAAAGCAGTGTTTGTTAAAAAGGAACACGATAGGCATTAAAAGAACTTTAAAGAAGCAGTTTTGGTGTATACATCATGTCCATGCAGTCTCACTGCTCAGTTCTTCTTCCTGCATAGACTAATGTCCATGAAGATATTCAATGTATATCTCTACGAGGAATTACTGATCGGAGTAGTGCAGTCATTTTCTGCACACATGCACTAGCCTCTCTTCCCTATGGGGAAACACTGGATTGGATTGGCTGTGATCAGGATTATCTCAGGCAGGAGCTGGGACTGACAGCACAGAGAGGCAACAAGGGCTACAAGGTGAGTAAATCTTGTTTTTTTTTTTTACAGCTCATGCGGACGTGCCCATCTAAATAGTTACAATACTAACGCTAGTGTGTTACTTTAAGCAGTAATGTAACTTTTAAAAAGGTAACGTAGATAAAGTATATAACTAATTTACTGTGTGAAAGAGTAAGTGGTCCGTTTGCTAAAACAAGAATTTTACTAAAAATTCCCAGTACACAGTTGATTCAGAGCTTACGTGATTTGAATGCCTAAATATTTATGGCAGTAAATATTCCTAGAAACACACAATTCTTGACTCCTGCTGTTAGAATTACATTATCATGTGTAGCCTGCATGTCTAGAAGCCAAAGACACTATAATGGATCTATATGAAAGAAATATGAGTACAGATGAGACTTACTACAGTTTTGAGCAAGGAATTTAGTGAATTGATGAATGCTAGTTCAGCTACAGTAACCCTACTTCATACCTGAAGAGCACTCTCGACAGATAAACTTTCCCTCTGGCATGGAGTCCATGCCAAGACACTCCAAGTGAAATGCACCACAGCACTGTGACTCACAGAGCAGGAGCTCCCCTGGCTTCTCACATACCTAAACAGAAAAAGAGGAGTAAAGGCAAATGTAGAAAATGGATTGATTTCATTGGGAAAAGTGGAGAATTCCATTAAATGCTGGAGGGCCAACTTTGAAACCCCTGCTCTACACTGTTAGGCAGTTCTACAGCCTGCAATACACGTTCTAGATTTCTATTTCGGTATGTAAAATGAGACTGCCATACTGACCAATGTTAAAATTGGTAGAACATTAAACTTCACACAAACAGTTCACTATAGCCTAGAGTGAAGGTAAAAATAGGATTTGGGGTATTACCTGACACACATTCTCCTTCATAGCAGCTCCCCCGCCACGCTCAGATGAGATTTTCTTTGATAAGGGACCCCCATGCTCATGTTCTAGTCCATCATCTGCTGTGTCACTTGGGCTTGCCACCCCATTCTCATGCAGCTCCATCTGCAAAAAAAACATATCAGTACTGTTACATCTTTTCTTATGATACATAGAGTTGGCTGAGCGATTGCCATTGTAAAAAAACTTCAGGTGTGTTTGCATGTGATACATTGTTCTTTTCCCAAAGTAAATCAGACAGACATTTTTAATCTTTCCTCTATTTCAAATAAAACAAAACAGTATCAAATGATTAACATATTACTTACAACAGTGTGGCCAAAAGGCATGTCCCCAGCTGAATTACATATTCCATTGTGCTTTGCCAGCCTAAAAGAGACACTATAGGCACCCATACCACTTCATCTCATTGAAGTGTTATGGGTGCAGTGTCCCTGTCCCCTTAACCATGCTGAAAACACTGCAGTTTATGAGTAACTGCAATGTTTTCATTGCAGGGCTCAGAATGTCTCTAGTGGTTGTCTCCACTAGAGGTGCTTCCTGCTGTTTTACAGATTAACTTTTTATTTTTTACTCTTAGAAGGAGGACTTCCAGCATTTTCAACACCCCCATAAGAAAGCATCAATGCAATGCTTTTCTATGGGGAAGATCTAATGCACGCGCTTCATTTGTCACGCAAACACATTAGGTTCCCATTAGCAAGGACGTCGGGCAAGGAGGAGCCAGCGTCGAGGAAACTCATCGCTACAATAATGCAATTGGAAAAAGGGTTTTTATCTGTATATGAAATTTCCTTATAATAACCACACTAATATCTCCAAAAATTGACTCTCTGTGGCAGACAATAGTGTGTGTATACCTTGGATTTTTTTCTTTCCATGGTATCTTTGGCTTTTGTCTTTAGTATCAATTAAATATATTGTGGAGGTTATGGAGAACATAGTCTATATGTGTTTGTTTTTTAATGGATGATAAAACCAATGCCCTATTGGAAAATCCAAAGTGGTCATGATGCAGCCAGTACCCCTTTTAAAAAAGAAAATTTAAATAACTACACCACCATTTGAAACTATACTCACTAAAAATATATACATTTAGAATAAACAAAGCTGAAAGAAAATAATTTCAGTGTCCCCCACTTCTAAACAGGCAAAACAAGCATGGACTTACCTGTAATCCCCGTTTGATGTCACGGTCTCCCTCTCTATAGTCTAATTAGATTAGACCGTTTTTACCAGCTCAGAGCATATGCGCTCACTCTGAGCAGGGGAGGACAGGGAGTGAGTGAATTATAAAAATTTTATAAAATAGTTGGCTGTTAAAGGAGGGAGGCCACCCACAAACCAGGGTGAAAAAAAAAAAAAAATGTCTAGTTAGATTTTTTTTTAAACAAATACTATAAGGGGATGTAAATGTTAAATCCTATAAATGTGTGTTTTTAAAACAAAAATGTTTTATTACATACATGTTGTGTGTGCGCTTGTGATGTGAAAAAAACAAACCAAACATGAAACCCTCAAATCTGCAGAGTTTATAATTCCTATTCATATCGCTGTAATAATGGCCATGATCTGCAAATCAAATGGAGTCTTTGCTGCAGTAATCGAAACAGACACTGGGTGGTTTAATAAATAGAAAAGCTGAATAATAACAGATGTATTCCATTGCTTTAAAAACAGTGCCAAAACATCCAAAACCAGCTCTTCGTTGTTTAAATCATCATCCATATAGAAATATTTGCACTAATATCTGTCACATTTAATTCTTAAATTGTTATTTTTTATCTTAACAGATAAGTGTATGAACATGGGCAGATTTTGATATAACAAAGTGAACTCGTGTTCCAACTCGCCTAAATTTTCATATTGGCTATGTGTGGCCTAAATTGAAATTAACTTTTAATTTTTGGCAATTCACTAAGAATGGGCAGGTCTACATGCGAGTGATGGACATACATTCTGAGAATTCAAAAAAATTCAAAAAAATATTCCCAATATTGGAGTTTATCATCACACGGGTGATTCCGAACTAAAATAGTGAAGTTAGTGATGATTGTACAGCTGGGTATGGCAAACCTAAATTGTAGAATGATGAAAATACCGCTCATCGATGATATTAGGGGAGGAGCCAAGCAACTGACCTGACTGGCTGCATTCCGCATGAGTTCTGCACAAAACAAGCATTCCGGGCCCGCAATCACAGCCCCAACCTGGCGAAACCGGCACCAAACTGACCCACGGACCGCTGCCACCGACATGGGCCAAAAAACAAAAAAGCCCAAGTCCGACAAACTGCGGCAAAACCTAAATATCGGTGACCTCTGGAGACAACCGCTCAGCGCCCAGGGCCCAAACATGGCCGCCTATAATGACGAATGCTCTGATGTCTCCGACTACTTTACAACAGAGGTGGAAGTGGAGCACTCACCTGCCGTGATGGCACCTCTCCAGACTCCTCTCCGGTGACCACTGTCATGAAGGAACTACTAGTGGGGCTCCAACTCACAGTACAGGCCGACAACGGCCCAACTTCGTAAGGACCTGTATGGTCTGACAGGCCGTCTGGGTACACTGGAGGCTGACTCTCGTCAAAACACACAACAAAACTCCTGCATGATCAACGCTTTGCGGCACTGGAGGATCAGAGACGCAGTCTGAACGTCAAGATCTGAGGTATCGGAGAAGAGATACCGGAGGCCAAGCTGCCACATGTGATACGGCGACTTCTGCAGGCCCTCCTATCTCCCAAGCCAGCCAGGCAAGTGCCTATAGAGTGAATGTTTTGGTTACCACGAGCAACCAAGGCCCCAACAATGGCACCGCAAGATCTCCTGCTATGCTTCCAAAACCAAGGGGACAAAGCAGCAGTGATACAAGTCACACGGAACCGCTCACCCTACCTATTTGAAAACACGCAGCTCTCTTTTTATGCAGACCTATCCGGGTCCACTCTGGCATGGCGACGCTCGCTCCAGTCCTTCACGGCTCTCCTGCTCCAGCACAATGTCCAATACAACTGCAGAGGGTCTTGAACACTGCCTCTAACATCTGGGACATGCAGGGGGCAAAAGAACTGCTGCCTACCCTGGGACTTCAAATGGACTCCATGCCCCTCACAGAAAAAAACATCACACCAGCACAATCCTCCACCTGGGATGCCGCAAAAGTGGCCCCATTCGTTCCCAGACGGGCCGACACAGCGGCTCACGCAGCGGCCACAACCTGATGCAGCCACAAGTGCCGACCTGCTTCCAGACCTCCGGTTCTTAGCAGAGCCAATCCTCTCACTGTTTAAACTTGAATGCATGTTAAGGTGTTTTTGAGGTTTCTTCTCTTTAGGCACCCTCACTACAGCTAGCCACCCACGGCACCACCACGCCAAACACTTTATAGCTGCCTTAAACTCTCCCCCCCATATTCTACCACCCCTGGGGTAACTTAAGCAGCATTAGACTGGGGTACTACAGTTTCAACCTCTGACCAAACCCAGAAAGACCTGGTACATTACCTACCAGCTTACCCAACAAATACGCTTCGCCCCAACGGAAGTTATTTAAGTTATTGTATTTTATCGTATATTTTATTTCAAAGGTTCAATGTCCTTGCATTAGGCTCCGAACTACAGAGCAACGCAAGTTTCAGTTTAGCCTACTTTGCATCATAGTTCAGTTCCTACCTAACCATGACTGTCCTAGTGCAGGTCTTAATAGATCAATATTAAGCAACGTGTCCAAGCTCAATCGCCAATCTATGAGTTTCAAATGTTTTAGCCTGTCACACAGTCTTGTCCACTATGCAGTATCGACTTGATATGATGTCACCATTTATAGGCATAGATGCTTATGCACTGATCAACTATAGCCTATAGGCTATAGCTGGATGTGCATGCTCAGCATGTACACTCGATCAGTTAATAGATTTGTCTCTACATACGTTCACGAAAAAAAAAAAAAAATGGTGCAGTTCTCATGTAGCCACGACACTGTATTTACCTATGTTCTTGCAATACGCCTGTTCATGCCGTCGTGGCATCACAGGCCTGTATGTTATATTTTGCACTAAGTAAATAAAAATAAAAATAAAAAAATACCGCTCATCCCAAAGTCCTTGACGAAAAGCATTATGTCCGCTTCGGAATAAAAGCAAAGCCACCTTTCAGGCATAAGAGAATAAGCAAAGGCCGCACATCTTCAACATGAAAGTGTTGCTTATTGGCGAAAGTGTGACTGAGGATCTAGGACTCTGATGATGCAATAAATAGTAAAAATAAGCTGCAGAGTAGCTCAATGTATGTATTGCTAATTAGGACAAATAGGAAACAGGATCTAAATGGGTGCACTGCTCAGGCAACTTTCGGAGTCCACGCATGTCACATACCAGGTCCACTAAAGATGAATACAAATAAAATCTACTAAGATTTTCTAAAATTAAATTTCAATGCATTTTATACAAGGTGTCTCAACTTGTGTTGCAAACGGTCACCTACTTGCACTGATGATGAGAGAAGAGGATGTTGATGGATCATATTATTACCTCGGAACACAGAGCTTCACGGGAAACCACACGTTTCTTCTGGAATTTCCCCGGCAGCCTCAAACGCTTACGTTTCCTGCGATTCTCGGACAACCTTTTGGATCCTGAAGCAAATGATGGATGCTTAGAACCATTCACAAAACAGCCCATGTCAGTCTTTATGCCATTAATGCCAATAAGTCACTTTATGCAATTAAAGTCAATACTTTTTAGTTTTCTTGTGTGTTTATGAAATAGGCAACGCCAAATGAATTAGGGATTGAAGTTTAATTTACAGAGCAGGAGATAAAAACTTCGAAAGCAAATTAACATCTGATTGAAAAAGAAAACCATTCTGTTTTCATGCAGGCTGTGTGGCTAGGGCTGCATAAACAGAAAAAAACGTGATTGAACTCCTAAAAGGCAGAGAATTTAGCAGTGAAACTGCAGGGGCATGATCTATACACTAAAACTGCTTCATTAAGCTAAAGTTGTTTTAGTGCGTCTAATAACCATTTAAGCCTAGTCAAATTGCTTGTCAATAATGACATGACAGCTACCAGTTGATATGAACTTCACGGCTTATATGGGATATTGTGCTTGCTTTTCTAAGCAATCACAACATTGAACATGTAAATGTACTTGCAAGTTTTTCCCAAACACGGAGGACAAATTGTAAGAAATAGATTAAGTTCCTTTGCACATTGGGATGTCAGATCTATTTCAGATCAATACCTACCTCCTCTGAACCTGAAACGCTTGAGGGGATTTTTCTTGTAAGGAACAGGATCTGAAATCTGCAAAATAAAAGATTAGTGGATAACCTTAAAACCTTATATCATTTTATTATAAACAGGTTTTTTTTATGGACACTGTAACATTGATCAATACAACAGAGGTCATAGATATATATATGCCCAATCAAAAGCCTCACATTAACAGTTTGAACATTCCTACTCCTATGGCATAGTAATAGAGTGCTCACTAAATAATACTAGGTTGTTTGCCCCGTGTAGGTACCAGATGATATTTTTAGAGTGTGTGGATTTGACTTTAAAAACAAGAAAGGCACCTTCCTACTGCTTTCTGTCAAAGCACGAGAGAAGTTTGACCAAAAAAAAAAAAAACTGGTCTTTCCTTGCACCCAAAGCCCTGACCCTCACATTATCCATCGAAAACTGAATGGAAGTGACAGGCTTTAAACACCGGACAAACCCACCAACCAGCACTCTCAGCCGATCACTTTCAGCCAAGGCTTTGAATAAACAATACGGAAGTGAATGTTTGCATTATTGGGAAGGTATGCAAGAGGCTGGGCTTTAAATCCAGGCAAAGCAGGTTTTTTCTTGTCAAATTGTCCAAATGGTTTCACAGGAACTATACTGCATCATAATCACAATTATAATTATGACAGACTGTTGCATGCACTGCAAAGATCCCAAAGAACAGGTCTTTTATAATTCTGTAAATTAATACGCAGACCTGGTCATATTACTTTCCTAAGGAGAAAAAAAATAAATATATATTATTATATAGTATATTTAATTATTAAAGCAGGGGTTAATTTGGTTTTATTTAAATGAGGACACATAAAAACACTTACAGATCTTCATAGATTACTACTTCCTACTTCCACTATTGCCCTTTATAAAAAAAAAACAAAAAAAAACAAACAATTACCTTAGCTACTGGTGGCAAGGATTCCTCCTCATCAAAACCAAGTTGAGCTTCAAGGTCATCAAACTCACAAACTCTTGGAATAAGTTTGCTTTTGCGTCTATTTCCACCTGATATTTTACAGAGAATGTATGAGGATCAGATTACATTTTGTATTTTTAAGCAAATAAATTAAGGCATTCGAGCATTATTAAATTAAAAAGTGTGCTGTACGTAATAAGTTTGCTTTTCTGAATGAGGATCTGCACATTGAACGTTCAATTCCTCATGCAATAAGTGAGGATGTCGTACATCAAAGACAGAGTCTGACTCTGTTCTAGGCGAGGAAGCACCATTTAGAGGATGTTAATTTATCAGCCACTAGAAGTGTGTTGATCCCCTGTGATATAAAACTTGCAGTATCTCTAAAAAACTGCAATGTTTTACACTGCGTAAGTCAAATACCAAAAAGCACTGCACACAAACCACTTCATTGAGATAAAGAGGTCTGGATGCCTACAGTGCCCCTTCAAACACAGATATATACTAGAGTGCCTTGCAGACTGCAATGCTGGCGCAATAATGAGTATAAGTTACAAAATAACATAGTATTAAATAAAGATTGTAATTTAGCTAATATTTTTACATTTATTTTGGAACCATGCAAAAAACAAACTATATAAAAACAAACTATTTTAGGATAACCCTAAATGGTTTTCAAGTTCCTATATTAGCAAGACACGATAGGGCAAGGATAATCATTCTGTCTAATTTCAACGCTCAAAATCATTTAAACATAAATGCTGCCATCGGTGGGAAACTGATGATCCTAATAGCTTGGGTCATTAATCGAACAACGTGTGTACAAAGCAGCAGTAAATATTAGTCTAAATTAGTGCAAATAAAATGCCAAGTTATTTTTCTAAATGCCTTTAACAAATTTGCACAATATCAAGGTAAACATTTCTCATCACCCTTTTCTCCTAGAATCTTATCTAAGGACACTCACCGAAACAGTAAAGCCTCCTGCACGTGGCCATTTTAAAATATTGGGGGTATGCACAATATACATTATGAAGCAATAGCAAATCTAAATTGCGGATCCTAAATAGTGATTTTAACACTATACAGTCAGGAATATGATTGCATTCCTGACCCTATAGTGTTCCTTTAAGTTTGGAACACTAATGTGTCTGCACTTCATGCAAAAAAAACTATTATAACTAAAAACTCTGCTACATAAAATTGAAGTATGCTGCTAGAACAATAACACAAAATAATGATGTGTACCTGGTTTGGGCTCTGGAGATTCTTCTGTTACATTATTTGACTCAGATTTATCCAAATTAGTACTGGAGGGAGGAGTATTCTTCACATCAGACAGATCATTGGCTGCTGGTTTCTGAGAAGTAATTTTACCTGAACATGGTTCAGACAGTACCACAGATGAAGATGAAGCAATAGCCCCGTCCCCATACTCAAACTGTTGATCTGTCTTTGCTTTTTTCTGCTCACAGACATCAGACTGATTGAAGAAAAAGAAAAAAAGTGTGAGCTCACACATCACCTGCTACCAACTATACTGTACTCAACACATTCATTGCACTGTGCACAGGGACTGGACCATACAGAATACGAAAATCTTAATCTCACAATGTACAATAAACTGGCTATTAACGTTGTTGATTTCACCAAATCACATTTCAAAACGTAGGGAGAATGCCATCTTAGAATGAGTGCGGTTAGCAATGAGTGAATTTAGGGTTATATGAGGCCAAAGCCTATTGTGCAAGCATCTACTAGGGAGTATGAGCTGGTGTGCAGAAATGGGGGGAGGTAGATTAGCTGTTGTGCAGGAGGGGAGGGGGGTAGATAGGCTGTTGTGTGGGAGTGGGGGAATAGGTGATATGGTTTGTGGTTTGATCAGCTGGGAGTCAGAGTAAGAGCTGGAAAAACACACTGCCACCTCCAAACCTCCAAGGCTGCCTTAAAATATTCTGGGATAACATGCTAAGAGTGAATCTTCACTCTCACTAAAACTCCCATGTCTGGACAGTAATATACTGCTAAACCACACTCTCTTACATCCCTGCCTTGAGCTGTGCTCTGCACAAGGGGGCTCACAGCAGGGAGTGGTAAGTACTGCGTGTTATCCAAATATCGTTTGCCTTGAAGACACATTCTGATTATACAGCACATATCTGCTTTACCAATTAGTATTTCTTAAAACAACCACATGTTGGTGCAAACTGGCATATTGTTATGCTGCTGCCTGCTTTCTTACAGGTTTAACATACCGGTAAGTGCAATTATGTTTTTTTATTTTACTGTAATTGGTGTATATTTTCTGCATTATTTATATATTTCACATTGTATTAAATACCATACTATAAGTGCTTTTGTATTTGTTCTCTCTCTCTCTCTCTCTCTCTATATAGTATTAAACACACACACACACACACACACACATCATCTGAGAGTGTTTTACTCTTGCTGAAATAGAATGCCAGGGTGCTTTAGATTGCAGGGTACCGTTTTAATAATAATAATAATAATAATAATAATAATAATAATAATATCCTTCACAATGCTTCTTTAAGCACAAAAATGTACATGTATGATGACTGCAACACTCCATCAAATGATTCTCACAAAGCAGCATTGAATCCAAAGTTTCAAGATGCATTAGAGGACATTAGAAAATCCACATGCAATGTTTGAGGACTTGCATGTCAAAGAACCAAATCTGACTCGGTTGTGAGAACAGAAGCACCATCTAGTGGCTCTCAGGGAGATAGCCATTAGAGGTGTGCTTATCCCAGCTATGAGAACATTGCAGTGTGATAGAAATGGAGGCTCCCCCAGATATGTGCCTCTTATTATGTCCATACTGTTATTGGGCATGTTACATTTCTGCAACAGCAACATTTATTTGCTGAGCGCCTCAGTCATTAAATGTCCTCCAAACGTGGAGAAAAACTTATGGTGCCAATCTTATGGATTTCAGTCCCTGTGTCACGGTGGAGATCTGGATACAGCCCTTGAGTGTGTAGCAATACGTTCCTTATCTGGTACAGTGAGCAATTCAATGCCATTCAAATTTCAGTATTACACCCATCAATGTTACAAACATGAGTTTTTAAAGAAAACAGAACATAAACACAAACCACTTTATCCTTTACATAATGGAAGAGACTTGTGTGAAGAAAATAGCATGTTATTCGAGACTTTTATTGCCATTTGGGACTTTTTATGTTTTATTGGTTCGGTAGCTGTAACTACCGAACACCGACCACCCCCCGGCTCATTTTCTTCAAACGCCACGTGTGAGAGAAAACAGTGGCCATCTTGTTTGCACGAAAGGAAGCAGCAGGACTTGGTCGTCGAGTGTCTGGAACTAAAATCTGACACTCGACTTCCGAACACCGGTCAAACCATACGAACGCCTGCTTCCTTTTCCCGAACAGCCAGGAGAGCACTGTTCGGTAGTTTGGTTCCCACGAACCAGGAGAACAATCGCTACTATGAGCCGGGGGCTCCGTTCGTGCATTTATTTGTTTTTATGACTTTTCAATATAGACCGACTGCACAGCCTAAACTAATGGAATGGTTTCTGGAGAGAGCCTTGTGTGCGGTTGGTCAAATGGGATTTTCATAAAATTTGAAAACCCCTGAACTGATCTGGGTGATTTTTGGATATGTTGGTCAACCAGATCAGGGATATCAGGGGATGTGACGTTTATGGGGATACTATGTGTTTTAGAGTACTTTTCAAGTTTTGGGAAAATATGTTTTTACTGGAGATAATTGAATTATTAGGTTAGCTGACTCAATTATCTCACAGGCAGAGAGGAGGGGTTTGTCGGTTTGCATTGGGAGTGTTCATCTTTGTCACTGCAATACTATTGGCAGTAAGCTTTGTGTCCCTGTCCCCCACAAGGTCCATGTGGGAGTGCCCCTTGCATGGGGACTTGCATAAAAGCCAGTGTGGCACCATTAAAATTCATTCCTGTTGTAACCTTCATGAAGTCTAGGCTCATGTTTGGGTAACTGTCTACTTGCTGGGGAGAAACTACTTGGAGGCTGCATTTGTCTGAAACTATTCGTATCTACACCAAAACTGCAGCTATATTCACTCAGGCTCAGCAGTTAAGGAGTAATAGGCGAACAGGGTATCTACTATACCAATGTTCGTAACAACTTGTTTCTATACTTTCTGTTCCTCCCAAGAGTTTTTCTATCAGTCTAGCTGTATAGGAGTGCATCTGAACCCAGCACACCTGCAGAGAGTCACCCAGCTGCTTGTGAGGTCGTTTTCTGGGGCCTCTGGATTTCACACGATCATTGGCATGCTTCCCAAATCTCTGCCTTGGCTTCCTTCGACATTTCTTGCCCAAATTTGTTCCTAAGAAAGAAGAGCAAAAATGCACGATTGCACCGTGAATTCAACTAATAAAACAAGTTAACTATCAAAACGGTTTGCAAAGTCAGAGGATAAACAATCCTAATTAATTTCCTAAGACATTCCATAAAAAGAATTCTTTAAAGGAGTCTGGGCAAAAATAAACAAATGATTTATTATTCTGAATAGCAGGGTAGAGCAGTTATAGGATAGTTCACTTGGAAATATAGATTTTCTTTATTTTGTAACACATGAAACAAATATAATCGCAAGAGCAGTAAATGAAAGAAAGAAAATAAACAAAACACACACATAATCTTGATTTACAGATAAAGGAGCATAGACATTTATCCAAAATTAACAATGTATGACATACAATGCACTAATCTACAACGCTATATTGGTGTGTATGTGATGGATAGGCAAGTACAAATAATTTGTGTACAAAAGCATTCCAATATTTATTCACTAAACAATTCAAAAAACGAATTGCAAAAACCTATGCAAATAGAACCAATTAGGAAAAAGGCTCCAAACAGCTATAATGACAGCTTGACTTCTTGGGATCCCACTAGACAACAGAAAACCAACACTGGGTAAAATAGTGCTATATCAACCTAAACCGGGAAATAACAGCACCTGAGACACCAACTACAGTTTTACTACTGTACTCAACATTAAAGCACAACAATTTTTTTTATGTGGATTTCAATTTGAAATGCAGCTACCAGTATAAAAAGGAGGAAAGAATAAATGAGAAGCAACATCCTGAAATCAGTATAGAAAAGCTGCTTCTAGCAGCAAAGCAGCGCTATGGCACGCATGAGCAATAACCTCCCAGAGCTTTGGATTGGCTGAGATCATTAATATTGATGCTCTCAGCCAAGGAGGCGAGCAGCAAGACCAGAGCAGAGACGGAAGAAAGTTAAGTGAAACTCTCCTTTCAAATCCTCACAGATGGGTGGTGGTGGGTGTGGGTGTGTTTGAGCGGGACGTCTAAATAGGTAGGGGAACAATATAGCCTTAGGAATAAAATGTTTGTATTCCCTATGGTATGGCGTTCTTTTAAAGGGTTACATAAGGAGTCTCCCTATATTACACCAATGTTCTCCTACTCCTTTCAAATGTATTCATTTTTTTTAATTGTATTAATTTCAAACACATACAGAAAGTACATCAAACCATGTATTGGCAAGATATCATATCAAATATTATGTTATATAAATAGCCGTCATAAAGTCAATAAATGTATTTTAGCCATCTATAGTGGATATCTGTGTAATATTTTGTAGGAAACAATTCCAAAGCATGTTTACTCCAGCATTACAAATAATTCCAGTATTTCCTGGGCCCACTTTACTTACCCCAAATTCTGTAAATAAAGAGTAAGCTTGCTTGTAATCTAAAAGGGAGATATTCCCTAGGGGCAGGTGTGCTCTGCCCACAAGAGATCATCAGCACTAATGAACACCTGGCCAATCCAATGTTTCTCAGAGAGACACAAGGTGTATGCTCAGCAACTAAAATTGTATGCCCAGTTTTTGGGATGTATATCAATAAACATGTAGACAACACTGTGCATACCACAAGGAGCATGCAGCAGCCGAACAGTTTGAAATGACATGACACTATGGGATTTATTCACTGGTAAATTGCAATATGGCGACCAAACCATGATGGGAATCTCAGTTCAGCACAGTTAAGAGACTGTTCTTTATTTACTTTGTTGCTACACTCATAGGTTTAGGTGCCTTTAGTATCCCTTTAATTTTGCCTCCAATTTTTTCTTAGTTGGAGTGCCAATTCTGGAGGATATTGACAAAATGCTCGTGACATTTACACATACATTAAAACATGAAATGCATACTATTCTCATCCCTCACAAGATGACCCCCCCAACCCCCCCCCCTTTTTTTTTTTTAAGGGGGGGGTGGAGGGTGGGCAACAAGGTGCGAATAATAACAAATTCTTACCTCTCCTTGGAGGCTTTGGCTGCACTGCTGAGCATTCAGGTTCTGGAGGTGTTACATTGATCTCCCCTTGTTCAGACACTACCTCTCCCTGAGCAGAGGTGTTAAATTTAGTCATTTGACAGACTTTGCTAGATGAACTATTTAAGCTATTTTCTGGTTCTTGTTGATTAAATTTTTTCCAACGCTTTTTGGGTGCAACACAATTCATATCTTCCGATTCATCCCACACAGACAACTCATTGCTTAATTCTGATTCTTGTGCACAATCTTCATTGAGGCTTGCAAGCATGTCACTGCTACTGTGCTGCTGAAACAGTGCTTTGCGCGCCTCAGGTGACTCAGCAGGTGAGAATGCAACAGTATCACATGATGGATTCCCTAAATGATCTTTTATTAGTTTGTCTTCATGAGGCGGTGGACTAACATCCACTGGCTTCCTGTTTATGCACCCTGGAGAAATCACAGTGCCCTTATGTGGAGAAGAAAGGCTCTCACCAGTATTTAAGTTTTCTGTCTCTGAAATTCTCCTCTTCTGTAAAATGCTGGGTTTTATAAATTTTGTGCTCCTACGAGTAGGTGTTTGAGTTTCATCTTTTAGGTCAGCATTATTAGGAATATTGGTTTCTTTTGAAACGTTTGTGGAGCAATTGGACTTTTGTGTTCCCACCTGACAGAAGGAAACTTCATTCTTAATGGCACTGACATGGTAATCTTCTTCATTTTCGGACGTCTGCAGACCACCACTAGAGGGTGAATGCTTGCTGGTAACATTTGGTGTGCATTCAGAGGAGTCTTCGTGTGTTGGGCTACTGAACGATGATGAACTTTGGCCTGTCATCAGGTGATTTTCCTTTGTCTTCGTATCATGCATGTCTTTCAACATCATCAATAAACTGCTGAATTTATAATCTGGTGCCATTTTTATTCTACTCTGTCCTGGAGAAGATTGAAACTGATCGGATACGTCTGAAGACTTGCTTTCGGTTTTTTTCTTACTGGATGCCCTACTAGTAAGTTCTTTGAGTCCACAAATAACATTTTTTACTGCAGATGATTCCATCTCTCTAGACTTACGGGGCTTTTCATGTGCATTATTTAACAATTTCTTTTTTTCAATTTTGCTGGGAAGTAGCTTTGGAGACCTATGAATGGTTTTGGAATCAATAACGCAGTTTTTGAATTTATGACTTTCAGAAGATTGTTCACTCTTTATAGAAGCTTTGTCTTCAGTGTGCAAAGAAATGGTCTCATTTTCTACATATTTTTGACCAAGGCTGGAAGCATTTTGAAGCTTGCCACATGAACCGGATAGGGAGAAACTTTGTTCTTTTGAACTGCGTTCATTACATAGTGCAATGTCATTACTATGTACACTTGAAATGTCTCTAATGTTGCTATCGGAACAAAGTACATCCTCACTAGGCAATGCCACATCTTCGCTGCTACCTTGAGAAGTTGCTGCAGATTTAGCACGTCTCTTGCTAGCGCTTAAGGGACGGGATTTGGTGAGATTTCTTGACCGTTTCTTGTTCTTACATACACTCATAGATAAATTTCCTTGAGAACTGCCACATTGTTTTCTAGGCTTTTTTGGAAGCCTTTCTTTAACAAAGGACAAAACAGACTTTAAAGGACCAGTTTGAGAATCCATCTGCTCATTATCACATTGAGTTTTTCTCTGCTCTAAAGTCACATGATAATCCTCATCACCAGCATTTTTGTCCCATTCTTCAGAAGAAAGACTGGAAAGCAAATCTGCAATAGGTGTGCTGTGGGAGGACTCCTTATTAATGCCAAAAGGCTCATTCAGTTCTTCACTTATGGCATCATTTTCCCTCTGGGATGGTGCCATTGCAGTGTTGACATCCTTAATTTCATTGCTCCAAAATTCAGGAGAGACAGAGCCCCGAGATACGACTTCGTCGTCTGAAACACGTACACTCTTAGACGTACGTTTTTTACTTGGCCTAGAATGCTTGCTTGCCTTTTTACTCACATATTTTAATTTAGTAAAAGATGGCAGATCAGAGGTATGCAGAGAATTCACACAACCATTCAAGACATTGCTTGCTGTTCCATTGGATTCCTTCACACCATATTTTGAATGTTGGTTTATTTGGACTTCATTCTGTCCAAAGTTTGCACACTGAGCAGATCTCCAACAGCCCTTGGAAATATATTCTTGGGCACGAGCTATGCCTGTCTGCCAGAGTGGTAACAGCTTTGAAGGTACCTATTAAAAATGAAAAAAAAGGAGAAGGAACATGGAAGTAAAAATGGTGCAAAATCAGGTTGACAAAGGTTATTTTTGCTACACTAACATTTCTTTTATATTTTTACATTGGATCTGATCTTAAAAAGGACACTATAGTCACCAAAACAACTAAAGCTTAATGAAGCAGTTTTTGTGTATGGATCATGCCTCTGATGCTTCACACTGCGCAATTCACAACTATGTAGAAGGTAAATAACTTTTGTTTCTATTTATGCAGCCCTAGCCACACCTCCCCTCGGCTGTGCCTGACACAGCCTGCATGAAAACAGAATGGTTTCATTTTCAAACATGTGTAAGTTTTTAGCTCCTACTCTGCATAGTGATTTTTAGTTACATTCAGGAGGCTTTTGCAAGGTCTATTAAGCTATTAACAGAGCAAGAGATAAGAAATGCAAATTAAACATAATTTGCAATAAAGGAAGTCTAAACATTAGATGACTCTTAACAGGAAGTGTTTAGGAAAACTGTGCAAGCCACATGCTGACATGTGAGAGTAGTGCTGAGTTAGTGATGAGTAAACAAAGTGATTTAACTCCTAAATGGCAGATCATTTAAGAATGAGACTGCATGGGCATGATCTATGCACCAAAACTACTTCATCAAGCTAAAGTTGTTTTCGTGACTACAACGTCCCTTTAAAGGGGCAACATAACACTATTACACCATCACTCGGGATTGAGAAGTCATTTGACACTATTACATATCCATAACCAATTTCTTTTTATTTGTATGAAAGAATTACTAAGCATGGAGCATGAATAATCACACACTCTCGGTAATTCTCACACAGGAAGCAATGTGACCAGGATTTGGATCAGCTCCTTTATCTTTCATGTCAACATCACTGGAGGAAAATCACCTGCAAGAGTACTGCATTCATATGTAGATTCTCCTATGATTTTTTGAATGCATTACCTTTAAATAAACCCCATAAAAAATGAAATTGGGAGCTAGTTCTTATTTCAAATTAATGGCATTTACTTGCCTCTTTTTTGACAGGCCTTTCCCTTTGTTTTTGAGGTCGACGCAAGTCTGGCAATTCTGCAAACTGTTGTACACCTATAAACTGCACAACGGCTCTTGCAGGCACCCATATCTTTTCTGTTAGTTCCCCCAAAGTCTCCACATAATACTGTCGAGGAGCCTTCTTGCCACTTGCATCTGGTAAGTGTAGAAAGGAAAAAAAAAAAAAAAAGAGTACATTTCAAATACACTACTGGTAAATGCATTATTGGATAACTATTTACAGTGCTGTCATCAGTGTAATATGTGAATAAAAAAATAAAACACACTAATATAGAAACATGATCTTCTTTAAAATGCTCAGATTGAATATGACATGAGCAATTCCATTTGCTGGTATCCTTTTTAACATTCCTTTATATACAAGTATGATGCAGGGTTCTGTTCGCAGTTCGATACAGTGCTGATACTGTTAACTGAACGGGACATTCCGTTGTGATATAGCATCTTTACATGCTGGTTTGTTATGAATGAATTAGCTAGTCAGTGGCCCATAGGGGGTTTAAAAAAGCAACAACATTTTCTTTGAGGTAAGTGCTTGTCTGATATATGATCCTGTTAACTGTGAGAAAGATTTGATGACATGATTTAATTTGAAGGAAAGAATAAATAAATAAAAATACTTAAAAGAATGGAAATTGGAGAGCATATTAAAAGTAAAAATGGTCCATGGCCTACCTGTAATGTAATGCAATAGCAACATTATACTGCTTCTGCTTACCATTTTTTTGGGGCTGCCCTTCCTGAACCGGACTGGAACAGATCCTGCATGGCCACCATGGACGACGGTTGAATTTGGCCCAGACAACATCTCCTTCCTCATGCCTTACTGGAGGAGTTTTCTTTCTCCGTTTCTGCTGCAGAGAAAGAGAACAAATGAGCATTCTATAGAGCACCACCTTTTACGCAGACATCCTCTAGAGGGAGGTGATGAGTAGGTTAAACAAGGACACAGGAAGAGGGATAACAAAATAAAAAACACACTCACTGCACAAAGAGTAAAAATATGACTGCAGAATGCTCATTAAATGTTCTCAGGACGCCAGTTTTAAACAAAAACTGTAATTTTTATTAGTTAAAGGATTGCAATGTAATGTATTCATATAAGTAAAATATATCTTTTTTTTTTGTTAAACATATCATAGCTTACCATGGCTTCATGAAATCTGCAATGGGAAGCACCTATTATTACCCAACCACAGATCATGCAAGTAGTCAAGAGTGATTGTGAATTCAGAAATCCTGACATTGTGTGCAAGCTGCAGGCATCTCAAAAACATACACAGATTTAAATATTCAAAATGCACATATTCTTTGGCCATCTAAGTGGCGTTTCTGACCAAAGATAACAACCCTATGTTCAATTTAATTTAATCAAAGAACATTCAAAATGCATTCAGTAGGTGTCTATATAGACATTACACAAGGAGAAAAAAAGAACTGATCAATTTCTAACATGCAGTAGTTCTGTAACCTTGTAAGGAGGGTCTGTAGCTTATATCATTAAGTAGGGTTTGAGTCTCTAGCTAATATTTCTGAATCATAAGCAGACCTCCATATCAACAACTAGACAACCATAGGAGTGCAATACATAGGAATACCATTGCTAAATAATGTGTGAGAGGAATGTATGGGTTTTTCTTATTGATATTACTAAATTTACAAAAATGTAATGACATTCAGCGTCTCCATGTTTTTCATGATGCGCAAGCCTTATATCGTTGGTTGGAGCCAGCCCTGACCTGAACCATGGGGCGCTGGCAAAAGGTGAGTAAATCATCTTTTTAACCGGAGGTACGGGGGGCTGGGGACCTAAACAGCTATTTAGTCCTATAGTGTCAGGTATACATATTTGTATTCCTGACACTATAGTGTTCCTTTAATTTGTCAAGGACCTAGCTTATAGATCAACGAAACCTAGATAGATAGAAAACAAAAAAATGTACAACATGCTTTGACAGGCCTTACAGTAAGCTTATAATAATAACAATAATAAAAAGTTGCATCAGTTTTGAATAATTAAAATTCAGTTTGCCAGAATAGACATCTTGGCAAGATCCCATTAGGCTTAGTGGCTGACTGTGTCATGGTTTCTATAAAAATGGCAATAATGTCAACTATTAAAGGGACGCTATAGTCACCAGAACAACTATAGCTCAGTGTATTTGTTCTGGTGAGTATAATTATTCCCTGCAGACTTTTTGCACTAAACACGGTCTTTTCAGAGAAAATGCACAGCCTAGGGCAGCGATGGAGAACCTATGTCACGCGTGCGACAGCTGGCATGCAGAGCCCTCTCTGTGGGCAAGCAGCCATATATTCACCTGAGACTAGCAAGGCATTGTCCTGGGGAACCCAAGAGCTGGCCGGCTGACCACCTTTGGGCACCACCCGAGGCAGGCGGCAGTTTGATTTGCGGTCGGGCAGTGAGGGAGTGCTGTAGTCTGAGCTCTTACTGCTCAGCTCCCTCACGTGCCACTTAGTGATGCCGGGAGCCAGACTGACGTCAGAGCTGAGCAGGAAGATCAGAGCTCCTTCACCACCTACACTGCCAGTTCGCCCCCTGCCTGTCTGTCCAGCAGCACAAGCAGCCCCACTGGACCCCAGGTAAGGAATCCACTCCAGTTCTCCCACGGAGGCTGGGTGGAGTTAAATTAAAATAATTTAAAAAAAATAATAATCGTAATTTGTGAGTGTTGGGGGAAATGTGTATGAGTGTGTATATGTCTCTCAGTTAATGTGTGTGTGAGTGTGTGCGTCTGGCAATGATTATGTGACTGTCAGTGTGTGTTTGTCAGTGAGTGTGTCTGCATAATAGTGTGTGACTTTCATCGTGTCAAATCAGGGAGTGTGTGTGTGTGTGTATGTCATTGTATTTCAGTGTATGTGAGTGTGTGCATCTGTCAGTGAAAGTGTGTACTTCAGTACATGCATTGGTGAGGGAGTCTGTCAATCAAAGTGTGTGCGGCCTTGACAGGAAGGGGTTGGGGAAAATTTAAATTAGGGGGGTGCCCTGAGTTTGTTCATGCCTAAAGCAGCACAAATTCAAAATACACCACTGAGGGTGCCCACGTGTTCCGTATTGCCCGGGACAGTCCCGCATTTTGAGAGTCTATCCCGGGCACCCTCATTCCGGAACAATGCAGTGATGTGGGGGGTGGGGGGACGGCAATTGCCTCTCCCTAGAAATTAGTGCAGCTCCCATAGGGAAACAACCTCACCAGGGGCCCAGCCGGGTGCTGCAGCCCTTTGGCAGACCGCGTCCCTTTAATGTTGCAGAGAGTGCTGAGAGGAAGTGAATGTTACGTCCTCCCAGCATACAGACCACGCAGGCTGACAGGACACTAAAGAAGGAACTGAGAGAGGAGTAGGAGGCAGGAGAGAGAGCTCTGCAGCTTCTCCTTCAGACTCCCATCACCATCAGCCAGCCCCAGGAATACATCTCCCTGCAAACAAAAGGTATGGGAGCAGAGGATGGTTAACAAATGTAAATTGCAATTTGTGGGCTTGCCCATGTGAACGTTTAGCTGAGTGTACCTGTGAGTATATGTGGGAGTGTAAGTATATGTCAGTGTCTCTGCGAGTGTCAGTGTGTATAATTGCCGTGTTGGCACTTTGAGGAAAAAAGTTGGTTTGTATTGCGGTTTGGCACTCTGGCTCAAAAATGTTTGCCATCATCGTCCTAGGGATACTTCCACTGGCCACGCCTGAGATGGCTACTGGAGGTGCTTCCTGGGGCAGTGCTGCAGTGTGTGCAGCACTGTCATTCAGTGTCTCTACCCTCTGCATGGAGACACTAAACTTTCCTCATAGAGATACATTTATTCAATGCATCTCTATGAGGAGATGCTGATTGGCCATGACTGTGGCTTGTGCTGGCTCTTCTCCCTGATCTGGCTCCTTGACAAGCTCAATAAAGCCAATGCTTTCCTATGTGAAAACATTGTGATTGGCTCAGATCAATAATTCTGATGATGTCAACCAAGCAGGTATATCTGGGGCAGAGCCAGCAGCAGCATACTGGAATAAAGGTAAGGTTTTGCTACATTTAGGAGAGCAAGGGGGGGCTCGATGGTGGTTTCAGCACTATAGGGTCAGAAATACAAGTTTGTGTTCCTGACCATATAGTGTTCCTTTAAGGTAAAGAATATGGAAAGTAACAGCAACAAAATTAAAATAAAGAAAATTAAAGGGCTACTTCAACCACAATGGCCACCTCAAGCAGATATGGTGTTATGACCATATCTGCTTGAAAAGCTGCACATACAGAGAAATCTGTACTTTTATTCTGGGGCTAGTTACACCCCCCAGCACACATGACTAAGGCAGCCCAGAACTCTGTTCAGGGCTGCCAAATATCAATCCTGTGTAAAAATGAAGTCTGTCATCAGTGTGTTGTTGATATATGTAAATTATCTTTTTCCTTGCAGGCACCGCACCTGAAAGGGAAAGCCTTGTTCTCCCCTCACTCTATAGCTGAATTTTGTTTTCCAATCCCTCACCGCTCTCCCTTGATGTCTTAGAAATATTGGAGTAACCCTTTAAGACTAGTGATTCACAACTTCAGTGAGAGAAAAATGTATTTTCTACCATCAGCAGCTGTGTTCAAACATCATATTTCCTTGAACCCTTACTAGAAAGGTATCCAATCAATACTGCTCACCAAACCGATAATTTTAATTAATTGCCAAATGGAAATCCTTATTTTGTTGCGGACAAAAAAAATAAAAACACAAACCAAAAACAAGAACACTGCATTCAGGTGTCCTTGTGCCCTCCAGAGTAAGTAATTAAAGGAACACTATAGGGTCAGGAACACAAACATGTATTCCTGACCCTATAGTGTTAAAACCACCATCTGGCCCCCTGATCCCATCATGCCTCCCTAAATATAGTAAAATCGTACTTGTATTCAAGCCTGAAGCTTTAACTCTGCATGCCGTTTGCCACAGAATAGTAAGCGGTCTGCTGACATCATCAGAAGTGGTGGTCTGGGCCAATCACCATGCTTTTCCATAAGATTGGCAGAGACTGACAAGGAGGCAGATAAGGGGCAGAGCCAGCACAATTCAAACACAGCCCTGGCCAATCAGCATCTCCTCAGAGATTAATTGAATCTATGCATCTCTATGAGGAAAGTTCAGTGTCTACATGCAGAGGGTGGAGATACTGAATGTTTGGATGCATTTTAAGCAGCCATGACCCAGGAAGGATCTCTAACAGCCATCTAAGGAGTGGCCAATTAAGTTATCACTAGGCTGTAATGTAAACACTGCATTTTCTCTGAAAAGACAGTGTTTACAGCAAAAAGCCTGAAGGTAATGATTCTACTCACCAGAAGAAATTCAATAAACTGTAGTTGTTCTGGTGACTATAGTGTCCCTTTAACACCTTAAGGACACATAACATGTGTGACATGTCATGATTCCCTTTTATTCCAGAAGTTTGGTCCTTAAGGGGTTAAAACTGTTTTAGAATGCTTGACACCGCACCAGGAGCTCAATGCAGGGAGCTTCCGAGGAGGTGATGAGAAGTGCACCCCATGTACGTAGTCAAACCATTCTTAAACAATTTTACTACTTACACTGGGAAAGTGCAATGACAATCATGGTACAATAACAATGACAGCAGGCTCTAGGGGTTGTTGCTTGCAGTGTTCCTATAAGTGACCTCTAAAAGCACCCAGTTGGTCTGGTTGTATTGGTGCTTTAGTTTTAACACTGCAATGAGAAATACTGTCATTTAGCCTTTGGTGCCTGGGCTCCTGATAGCCACTAGAGGCTATAATTTGATTGGAGGCTCCATATGAGTGGAGTAGCGCAGCACTGGCCATGTGCTTTAAAAAATAAAATAAATTGGTGTAATGTCACAGAAGGTGAATCAGGTGCCTGGAACTGGATTTTGCTTTTTAGCTAAATTTAGGGTCTGAGCCTTAAAAACTAACACAGAGGATAGAATTTTGTATTCCTAAAGTGTGTCCTATAGTGTTCCTTTAAGAGACAACTGAAAAAAGCTTGAGTATACATTTAGAGAACATTGAACAGGGAAAAACTAGATGACAACAGCAGATTAAAATAAAACTATCAAAAAGAATTTAATGGCGAAGAATACACGGAGACAATATAGCAAATTCAAGTAGCAGCATATGATTAGACGAGCACAATGTTTGACCGACCCTTAAGTCATTCGGTGGAAAGGACGAATTTGGAGCGGCAAATTTGAACATAAAGCTCAAGAGCTTTGTACTCTGGGGCTGTGAAATGGTTTAAAACCATTTTAAAACCATTATCTGATACAGCTGTTAGAATGTTACTTATTGTACCAAAAACATAAAAAAAAAAACAAAAAAAAACAACGCACCAAAACAAAAAACGAACAATACAACCTGCCACACACCTCCAACAATACAATAAAAATAAAAAGTGTTTTGGAGGGGCGGGGCCTGACCTTCAAGTAAGCCAGACGTGAAACACTGAGCTCCTGGACTATTAATTGACAAAAAGGATATACCGTATTTTTCGCTCCATAAGACGCACCTCACCATAAGACGCACCTAGTTTTTAGAGGAGGAAACCCAGAAAAAAAAATATTCTGAACAAACTGTTCCATAGTGTTTCTTACTATAGGACAGTTTGTTCAGAATATTTTTTTTTCTCCCCTGTCCCATAATGATCTTTAACCCCTCCTACCCTTGTCCATTAGTGTTCTGATCCCATAGTGTCCCCCCCTCGCATTGTTCCATAGTGCACTTTCCCTCCCATAGTGTCCCCCTCCCCTTCTCCCATAGTGTCTCCCCCTCCCCTTGACCCATAGTGTCCTCCTCCCCTTCTCCCATAGTGTCCTCCCCCTCCCCTTCTCCCATAGTGTCTCCCCCTCCCCTTCTCCCATAGTGTCTCCCCCTCCCTTTCTCCCATAGTGTCCTCCTCCCCTTCTCCCATAGTGTCCTCCTCCCCTTCTCCCATAGTGTCTCCCCCTCCCCTTCTCCCATAGTGTCTCCCCCTCCCTTTCTCCCATAGTGTCTCCCCCTCCCTTTCTCCCATAGTGTCCCCCTCCCTTTCTCCCATAGTGTCCCCCTCCCCTTGACCCATAGTGTCCCCCACCCCTTCTCCCATAGTGTCCTCCTCCCCTTCTCCCATAGTGTCCTCCTCCCCTTCTCCCATAGTGTCCTTCTCCCCTTCTCCCATAGTGTCTCCCCCTCCCTTTCTCCCATAGTGTGTCCCCCTCCCCTTAACCCATAGTGTCCCCCTCCCCTCGTCCCATAGTGTCTCCCCCGCCCCTCGACCCATAGTCCTCCTCCTTCTCCCATAGTGTCCTCCTCCCGCTCCCATAGTGTGTCTCCCCCCTCCCTTTCTCCCATAGTGTCCCCCTCCCTTTCTCCCCTAGTGTCTCCCCCTCCCTTTCTCCCATAGTGTCTCCCCCTCCCTTTCTCCCATAGTGTCTCCCCCTCCCTTTCTCCCATAGTGTCCCCCTCCCTTTCTCCCATAGTGTCTCCCCCTCCCTTCTCCCATAGTGTCCTCCTCCCCTTCTCCCATAGTGTCTCCCCCTCCCTTTCTCCCATAGTGTGTCCCCCTCCCCTTAACCCATAGTGTCTCCCCCCCTTAACCCATAGTGTCTCCCCTCCCATTGTCCCATAATTACTTACCTGTCTTGGAGCGTGGGCCGGCTTCACAGCGCGCTCCGCCGTCCAGGAACTTCTATTTCAGGTTCCGGTTTCCGGCGGGACTGAAAGGAAGTGTGCACACTGAGTGTGCACTTCCTTTCAGTCCCGCCGGAAACCGGAACCTGAAATAGAAGTTCCTGGACGGCGGAGCGCGCTGTGAAGCCGGCCCACGCTCCAAGACAGGTAAGTAAATCTTCACATTCGCTCCATAAGACGCACAGACATTTCCCCTCACTTTTGAGGGGAAAAAAAGTGCGTCTTATGGAGCGAAAAATACGGTAACTCCTGATTTACTGGCCTCCGAGACCAAATCTAAGTGTTCCTGAAAGCAGGGGACGCCCAGGCAAGCTGTCTGTCACTTCAAACGAGGCCATGACATGGCTTGATCAGATCTTTCACCACTTTTGGCTCAAACTCCGGCGACGCCTTTCAGCTTTTTTTCACAGGTGACTATAGTGTCCCTTTAAAGGAACACTATAGGGCTCGGTATGCAAACATGAATTCCTAACACTATAGCCCTGGAGTGGCTGTTTAGGCTCCCGGCACTCCACAGATTGCAGTAAAAAGGTACGTTTACTCACTTTCTTGCTCAATGTACTGTCTTGCCACGAATAGACCTGCGTTTGTGGCAGAGATCAAATGCTATTGCGCATGCTTGGAAACACACTTCGCCAATCAGCATCTATTCTTACAGTTGCTTTGAATCAATGCATATCTCTATGGAGAGCATTTAGCTTCTCCATGCAAAGCGTGGAAAAGCTAAACATAGGTGCTGCACACTGTGCAGCACGGACATAGGAAGCACCTCTAGTGGACATCTTAGTAACTGCACCTACAGGTGTTACTAGGCAGCAATGAGAACACTGACTTTTTTTCCTGAAAAGGCAGCTTTAACAATGAAAGGCATGCAGGGACAAGCTATAGACACTAGAACCACTACATTAAGCTGTAGTGGTTCTTGTGACTATATAATACCCATTGTAGCACACTGGCCCATATGTTGGTGTTTTATAAATAACAATTATGTTGTTCTTCGTCTTTACAGACATTGCTATTGCAGTAATATATTTATAGTTTGGGTTTTTTTTCTACATCAATAAAGTGTTTTCTACAAATTCCTTTTTAATGCAAATTAAAGTCATGCCAGCTTTTCATTTAAAACTCAGATGAATACATTTGAATTTTAAAACGACACATGCCCCTCAGTAAACATCCAATAAACTGCACAATGGCTACCACCAACTTCAATCTTAACCACATTACCAAAATTGCCACTGAAAAGCTACCAGGGTACCATTTAAATCATCTTTTTGTAAACAAATCATTGACCATATTTGCTGAAAATGATAAACTGAAGCATGTATACTTTACTTTTTTTTTTTATACAATCATTAAAACCCACGTGGTCATACAGTTAAATCTGGTAAACTGGCTCTTGGTATCCCAGAGTGTGCGGCCATTCATGGCCATTTGACCTGTTTTGTTATAAAAGGTCAACAGGAGTAATAAATAGAAAGCATGTAGCTAAATATATACATTGATGTAGTGTGCATTAGTCTATAAAAAGAACAGGAAAGGGCTCTAAGCCCTGGGCTAAAACTTCAGGCAATATTAAAGGGACACTCTAAGCATGACTACCACTACAACTTAACATCGTGGTTTTGGTGCACAGATGCTGTCCTTTTTCTCTGGCAATGTAAAACATTGCAGTTTCTAAAAAAACAGCAGTGTTTACATTTGGGCAAAAATACACACTTCTAGTGGTATTTCTTCCTTAAAGGGATACTCCAGGCAACAATACAACTTTAATGACTTGATAGATTTTGGCCTCAGTAACATGCTGTAATCGTTTTAGATTTCTTTTCATGCTCAAACCTCCCCCCACCCCCATTTTAAAATGTAAAAAAAAACACCCACACTTTTTTTTTGCATGCGCTTGCATTGTTTTATGTATTTAGCACTGAGTAGTGTTTGTGTGTTTGCATGTAAGCATGTTTTTGTATGAAGTATGTGTGAGTAAATGTAGGGGTGTGTTTGCATGTAGTGTTGCCATTTGAATGCAGGCGTGCCTTTTTGTGTAGTGTGTTTTTTGAATATGTGGTGTGTTTTTATGTAGTGTTGATATTTGGATGCAGGGGTGTATTTGTGTGTAGTGTTGGCGAAATGCTGAGATGTATGCACATGTACACGTACATGATGCAAACGCATATACATAGAAACAGATACAGACAGACACTGAGACTTACAGATACACACGCACAGACATAAGTGTGTGTGTAGTGTGAATGCAGTGTGTGTATAGTGAGCAGTATGTATTGTTTGTGTGTGTGTCCTCCCTCCCTGACTCTTACCGGTGTCCAGGGAGTGGGGACACACTACATTCCCTGGTGGTCCAGTGGCATAGTATGGTTGCCCAGTGAAGAGAGGCCCAGGAGTCTCCACATCCAGCAGCAGCATGTCCTCTGTTCTCGTGATCTGTGAGAGCGTTGCTGCAGGTTACCATAGGAACGCACTCGCAGATCACGAGAACAGATGCTGGGTATGGAGACTCCTGCAAGCGGCATGAAAAAGCGCCCCGGGCACTCCCCTAGTGAGTGGCATCTGGGGCGGACTCACCCTTGCCCCCTTTAGTATGCCACTGTGCTCAAATCTTTATAGTTTTTACAGAATGCTGCAACGTAAGCCTGATTCTTTAGCCATTTGTACAAGGTATAGTAGGTGAATATGAACAAAGGACTTGAGTTACAGCACACCTGGAAGGCTTTCTGTTCCTTGTAGGAGTACTATATCTCAGTTTTTTTTATATTTGGTCAGTAATTAACAGGATTGGAAAGTTATGGGAGAAAAACCTATTGCTAAGTATTACTTTCATTTTATGATATTTTACTTGTTCCGTGTTAAATGTATAAGTGTATTTTAACATTACTATATATATATATATATATATATATATATATATATTTTTTTTTTTTATTCTTTGTTTTATTGAGGTATGACATTCATAATACAGGTTTGCAAGAGATGTAGCATAAGAAACTTATAATGAATTGTACATAGGCGAGACGAATACAACGTACCAGTTTATCAGACCTCATTTTTTGTTTGGTTGCATTGTTACAAAACAAAAAATGAGAACAGGGTATAGTATAATATTAAAAATACAAAGTAATGTTTGTCGGCTCAGGACATACTTGAAAACGTGATAAATCTCAATGTATCCATCCTGGTAAAAGATTTTATAAATAAATGTTGGTGTTGATCTGGGAGTGGAACTACTTTTGCTGTATATTTCTAAGGTGTTGTAGGTACCCAACGTGCAGAGACCGACCCAGTACTATCCAGGGATACATAATAACGATCAGATGCGTATTACTATAACTTAACATTATGCCTGGAAAACGTGAAAGGATTGTAAAATAACTAGCCGAGGTTACAGTAGTATAAAAAGGTATTCTGCGTGGGCAAACCAGGCCAGGCATGTCAGAGGGCAAGAACAAGTCAAGTCAAACCCCAGAACATGCACACAGATGATGAACATGCTATTGCAATCACAAGAAACCCACAACAGAGGCTGTATCCGAGCATGGGAGGGGTTTACATACTTGTGATCCCTGCTAGTAGCCCAGCATTATCCTGGCACACCGAAAACATGTGTGCGCACATTGGTAATGTGCAGCATGGGCGTTTTACAAAGAACCTACGCAGAATGACAGTGTTCTGCTTCAAAATTGACACCAGAATGACGCATGGATTGCGATAGTTGAGAAAGCCATAGGTACCCTTACAGGTTCTCAAAGCAATATAATTGTAATCCATTTGAATACAGAAATAAGTAAACCAAAAGTATTGCCAGATACACACTGGTACCACCATTGACATCTAATCTATGAAAATCTCAAACCTCTCTCAAAGACCAGAAATAAATAATTTAAGCAATGCCTCAAAATTTTCACTATCCATTAACGAGTGAAAAGGTAGACCTGAGAGGGTGTCATGGAGTTCTTATTGGACCTATTGCAGTTTCTGATATCAGCAGCTGTATGACATGGGGTTAAACCAGGGTCGTACGATATAATTAAAACTTTAAAGGGGGTAGAAATCTGACATCCAACTACCTGCCTTCACAGGGCACATTCCAGTTCAGCTAGTACTTCAAAACCGGCATGCCTCCATGACAGGTTGAGGAATTTAGGAGAGGGATCACAAATCTTTAATAAGGTGATGCTCTCAGCATTAATGTGCAGAGTGTTGAGTACCGTCTGCCAAAGTTTGCAAACCATTAACGTACAGTTTAACCCCTTAAAAGGGGTGACAGCACCTGGAACCTTTTTGCACCATAACTCCTTTGTGATGAAATTGTTTTAGTGCACAGTATAGTCCTCTGAATTTGATTTAAGTCGTAGCACACAACATGTTCATCCTTTAACTTCGTACTAACATACTAATACCCAAATTAAAACAATCCCCATTTCTTATGGCAGTGGTTTTCAACCAGTGTACTGTTGCACGCTGGTATGCATCAAGCCACTTCATAATGTGTCACAAACATTGCTTCAGAGATGTTATAGATTTAATGTAGTCCTTAAAATTAGTGGGGGGTTTTTTTTTTTTTTTTAATACAGTTTCAGTATTAAAACATGTAATTCCCAACAATTAAAACAAAGTCAGTTTGCCTAAAAATGCACATATCTTTAAAGCCTTCACATGAATGTGACATTTACAAGCTTCAAATTAATGTCAAGTGTGCTTTTGTCCAAAAAAAGTTGGTAAAAGCTGACTTGTGGAAGAAAGTGACAGACACATTGAAGCTCCAAAATGGCAACAACGAACAAAGAAATAGGATGCCTGTTTGCAGTTGCGGATTTGTATATTTACAGGTAAAAGGAATTTTACATTGCTCATGCTCACAGATAAGGCAAGGGGTGGGAGATGACATCAACATGTGTTGGATACTACAGTAAGAGACCTTGTTTTGTTATGATATCAGAGGAGGGGACTACACTATCAAGTTTCATTGAGTGACTATAGTCCACATCGATGGCCCTACATGTATCATCCTGAAACAGGTTTTCAAGATCAGAGACAACATGGATTTACTTCAGGGAGATCATGCCAAATTAATCTTATTGATTTGTAATTAAAATAATAGATCAGGGTGGTGCAGTAGACATTGCTTACCTAGATTTCAGTGAGGCTTTTGACACTGTTGCACATAGAAGGCTTATTTATAAACTGCAATCTTTAAGTTTGGATTCCAATATTGTTGAATGGGTAAGGCAGTGGCTGAGTGACAGGCAACAGAGGGTTGTAGTCAATGGAGTATATTTGAAGCATGGGCTTGTCGCCAATGGGGTACCTCAGGGATCTGTACTTGGACCCATTCTCTTTAATATTTTTATTAGTGATATTGCAGAAGGTCTTGATGGTAAGACCTTCTAAGGTATGTCTTTTTGCTGATGATACTAAGATATGTAACAGGGTTGATGTTCCAGGAGGGATAAGCCAAATGGCAAATGATTTAGGTAAACTAGAAAAATGGCAATGAGTTGTGGCAACTGACATTTAATGTGGATAAGTGCAAGATAATGCATCTTGGACGTAAAAACCCAAGGGCAGAGTACAGAATATTTGATAGAGTCCTAACCTTAACATCTGAGGAAAGGGATTTAGGGGTGATTATTTCTGATGACTTAAAGGTAGGCAGACAATGTAATAGAGCAGCAAGAAATGCTAACAGAATTATTGGTTGTATAGGGAGAGGTATTAGCAGTAGAATGAGGGAAGTGCTCATGCCATTGTACAGAACACTGGCGAGACCTCACTGTACACAGTACTGGAGACCGTATCTCCACAAGGATATTGATACTTTAGAGAGAGTTCAGAGAAGGGCTGCTAAACTGGTTCATGGATTGCAGGATAAAACTTACCAGGAAAGGTTAAAGGATCTTAATATGTATTGCTTGGAGGAAAGACGAGACAGGGGGGATATGATAGAAACATTTAAATACATAAAGGGAATCAATACAGTAAAGGAGAAGACTATATTTAAAAGAAGAAAAACTACCACAACAAGAGGACATAGTCTTAAGTTAGAGGGGCAAAGGTTTAAAAATAATATCAGGAAGTATGACTTTACTGAGAGGGTAGTGGATGCATGGAATAGCCTTCCAGCTGAAGTGGTAGAGGTTAACACAGTGAAGGAATTTAAGTATGTGTAGGAAAGGCATAAGGCTAGCTTAACTACGAGATAATGCAAAAGAATAATAAGCGCTCTCTTCTCAGGGGTGAGCTGCAGTTCACCAACAAGGTGTTCCTCTACCTTGTGATAAATGGACAGATAAAATAGAAAGGTGAACAGCGCTAAAAATCAGAAAATGTACATACGTTTTGTAGAAATACTGGCCAGCAGAGTAACTTAAAAAAAAGAGAAACAAAAATACAAATAATGGTACAGTATGTATGAACGATATAATTCCACAAGAACAAAGGTGTTATATTCACACTCACACTTTGAGGAGCTATATCAGCTCGGTGTTAAGAGCCTGGACGGAATAATCCCCGTCTATGGATTTCTTGAGGTTCAAGACCGTTGGTGAATTTATAGGTGTAAATATTCGTTACATGAAAAACAAGAGTAAAATACACCACATGGTATAGTACGTAAATATAAAATATTGTGAAAAAAAAAGTGGATGATCCTACTTACATATACTAGAGCAACGACCTGCTCTAGTTTGGAGAATTTCAGGTGGAATAATCCCCACCTTGGGATATAGTGGACCCAGGTATAGCAGCAAAGCAGTATTGGATAGGAAGGAGGACAAAAGGAATGACTGGATAGTTTAAAAAATATATATACTTTAATACAATAAGTAAAAAGTGAATAATAAACTATAAAACCAGTCCTGTATAAAAGTCCAAAATTCTTCCTCACTTGACGCGTTTCGCCGAAGCTTTCTCAAAAATGTGGTGTATTTTACTCTTGTTTTTCATGTAACGAATATTTACACCTATAAATTCACCAACGGTCTTGAACCTCAAGAAATCCATAGACGGGGATTATTCCGTCCAGGCTCTTAACACCGAGCTGATATAGCTCCTCAAAGTGTGAGTGTGAATATAACACCTTTGTTCTTGTGGAATTATATCGTTCATACATACTGTACCATTATTTGTATTTTTGTTTCTCTCTTTTTTTAAGTTACTCTGCTGGCCAGTATTTCTATAAAACGTATGTACATTTTCTGATTTTTAGCGCTGTTCACCTTTCTATTTTATCTTTCTATTTTATCTAACTACGAGATAAGGCCAGAGACTAATGAAAGTATTTAAAAAATTGGGCAGACTAGATGGGCCGAATGGTTCTTATCTGACGTCACATTCTATGTTTCCAGGTCAAAGGCCAGCATATGGGTCTGGAATAATTACATTCCTCAAACAGTCCATATCATTTTATCCACTGTGAGCTTTTAACCTTGGGAGTGGGGAGGGGGTCTTATTTGTAAGTCTTGTCAAACAGCAGGTTAGATGTTCAAGCGAGGCGGAAAATACCTATCAGTGAGCACTGAAGATCAATGCCAGGAAAAATTAAATGCTTCCAAAATGGAACAAACAAGAAAAAGGAATTGTAAGGTACATCCAGAATACGCATGTCTTAATAATGGTTCCGCTGCAAGGAGCAAAAGATATACAAATACACATTAAGTTTTAAACTCACCCAGACTAATTCACCTCAATGAAGTGATATAGGTGCAGTGCCTCTATAGTATCAGCTATGCAATCTAAAACACTGACGTTAAATACAGCAATGTTTTAAATGCATAAGCATTTTTCTAATGGCTGCCTGGAAGGCACACTCCAAAAATAGATCACAAAAAGGATTTGATTGGACGCATGCACAGCGCTGACATGCATTGGGTTGTAACAAAAGGCAAAGAAGCGATGCCTACCAGAAATAGTACCAAGTGTTAAATTTTTGAGCTGGGAAAAGGTAAATACATTTTTAGCTTTTATGCTATTTACGTTATGGGTGGGGCCAACTAATCTAAATAGAGAGGAGACACTATAGAGTTACGAATACTTTTGCATTCACAGTTAGTGTTCCCCTAAACAAGGTATGACCATATGGTGTGACTAAATTCCCAAATTTGTTTGCCAACATATCCATGAAAGAATGTATGCTCTATTTTTGTGTGTGTGCAGTAAATATGTAATTGTCAAACAGTAGGTGACATTTTATCCACATTGAGCTTTTAAACTTCGTTTCTATTAAAGAAGTAAAAACATACAATAATTTAGTGGCTTTTTAAAAATAAAATAAATAAAATGCATAAGTCATTATATAAAGTGTCGCGCCAGCCATCCTCCCATATCGCACAGCAGCCTTTATAAGTCAAATGTCTGCATTGTGGTAGACTTTCTGGTGCTCTGAGCATACTACTGGGATACTTTGTTGGCTTTAATAGCATCCTGGAATGCCTTGTTTTGTACACATGCTTGCTGTTAGCCCTGTAATTGGTCCTACTGTATGTGAACATTTCTACATTCTGCTAACAATTTTAGAAAGCTGCATTCCCAAAACTGCAAGCAAAATCCATTTAAGCAGGGTATTTTGCATTTTATATATTGACACATTTAAAGGGACACTCCAGGCACCCAGGCCACTTCTGCCCATTGGAGTGGTCTGGATGCCAACTCCCACTACCCTTAACCCTGCAAGTGTAATTATTGCAGTTTTTATAAACTGCAATAAATTACCTTGCAGGGTTAACTCCTCCTCTAGTAGCTGTCTACTAGACAGCCACTAGAGGGCACTTCCGTGTCTATTGCACAGGTTTTCTGTGCAAGAGCGTCGCTGGACGTCCTCACGTTGTGTGAGGACCTCCAGCGTTGCTCAATTCCCAGTAGGAAAGCATTGAAAAGTATTTTCAATGCTTTCCTATGGAGAGCTCTAATGCGCATGCGCGGCATTGCCGCGCATGTGCATTAGGACTCCCCGGCAGGCCCAGTCTCGCCGACCGGCTGACATAAGGAAGGGGAGGAGCGGCGGCAACCCGAAACCACCACCGAGGGATGGGAGGTGGGAGGGGACCTGCAGTGCCAGGAAAACTGACTGGTTTCCTGGCACTGGAGTGTCCCTTTGAAAAGAACACTGAAGGGACAGGAACACAAACATGAATTACCGACCCTATAGTGTTAAAACCATCATTTTGGCAGCTTGTCCCCCTTTGCACTCCTTAAAAGGTAAGAAACCTTCCCTTATTTCCAGAGTCGTGCGTGTCTGCCTCCGATCCGCCTCCTTGGCTGACAAAATCAGAAGCCAATACAATGCTTTCCCAAAGGAAAAGCTTTAGACTGGCTGAGATTGGCCAGTGTGGAGTTTGGCCCCACCCCGCCTCCTTGACAATCAACATCTCCTCAGAGATACATTGAATCAATTCATCTATAAGTGGAAAGTTCAGCGTCTCCATGCAGAGCCTAGAGACGCTGAAAGTCAGTGCTGCACACGTTGAAGTACTGCCCCAGGAAGCACCTCTAGAGGCCATCTGAGGAGTGGCCACTGAAGGTTTCCCTTGGGAGCAATGTAAACACTGCCTTTTGTCTGTGTTTACAGCACAAAGCTTGCAGGGTCTGACTATAGTTACCAGAACAACTACATTAAGCTGTAGTTGCTCTGGTAATTATAATGTCCATTTAATTTATACCAACGGGTTATGTTTCAATTTAGAGTATCATATTGATTTTCCGACTTAAAATTTCTCTAAAGTATGAATTAAAATAATAATAATGTGTAGGAGTAGGGAAAAAAATTATATCTCCCTTTAGCTTCTGCTTGGACTTATGTGCATCAAGTAGTCATGTCATTTTGCAGGGTGGGGTTTTTTGCAAAATATGCGAAGACCCCAAAAGTGATAGGACGTTAAAGACATTGATTTGATGCTGAAATTTGACAAGATATTACATACAGTATATACTCGAGTATAAGTCTAGTTTTTCAGCACATTTTTTGTGCTTAAAAACCCCCACTCGACTTATACTCGAGTCACTGGCTGTATTATGGCAACTTAGAGAGCCGCGGCCGTCAGAGCCATGGCAACGATCCGCGCGGCAACCAGACCGCGAGACTTACAGTGGAGCTGACCGGAACGGAGGAGAAGGGAGCTGCAGGAAAGGTAAGTAAATGCTTCCTGCCGGCCCCCCCACTTCACAGCCCATGCCACTGGACCACCAGGGATTAAGATAGCAAGTTAACAAGCATAGGGGGGGGGGGCCAAAAATAAAAATAAAAAAATTATAAAAATGCCCTCCCCCCACCCAGTTTACACACACTACACAAACACACACTCTGCATTATATACACAGAGTGTGTGTATATAATGCAGAGTGTGTGTTTGTATGAGTGTGTGTGTATATAATGCAGAGTGTGTGTTTGTATGAGTGTGTGTGTATATAATTATAAAAATCACAGAATTTCATAGCCCCAAGTTTTACCCTCGACTTATCCACGAGGCATAGCATATTTCACAATTGTTGGTCACAAAACTGCACTCGACTTATACATGAGATCGACTTATACACGAGTATATACGGTAGCTACCAGTACAAGTCATCCTAATGTGGTACATTACATAATTTAACTTTTTAAGAAATCCTTGAGCTAGGGATTAAAATACCAACCACTTTAAAAGGACCTCAAAAGTCACCCAGACCATTTCATATGAATGAAGTGGTCTCATTGCAGTGGTGCTGTCACGTTAACCATTCAATGTTCACACTGAAGGGCTAAATAGACATCTAATGGACGTCTTCAAGACAGCCAATAGAGACACATCCTCCTCCAGAATAGCGAGTCAAACTCAGTCCTGCAATCAAATACTGCTCATAGCAGAATTTTATTGGAGGAGCACTGCTTTTCGCCTTGTATGATGTCTCCAATCCAATGTTTCTCAAGATTGGAGAAGAAATCAGTAGGCATGCTGACTACTTCAGAGGCAGAGCAGGCTACTGCAGTGGAGGAACCTCCGCACCGAAAATTAAATGAGCAATCTTAAATTAAAAAGGATTCTATAGGAACCCTGACCACTTAATCTCATTGAAGCTGCCTGGGTTACTGTCCTTGTAACTTTAGAGAAACTGCAATGTATTCATGCTCATCCTTCTGTTTCACGGAATTTAACTGCGAAAAGACGCTGGACGGACACCAAGCTTCTTGCGCAACCCTATAGGAAAGCATTTATCTAATGCTTTCCTATGGTGAAGGCCTGTTATGGCCTGTAAAGTCTAATGTTTACATTTGTCCACAACCACACTCTAATGAATGTCAGCCTGACAACCACCAAAGGCTCATCCTCACTGAAGACTTGAAAAATCAAAAGGTCTGTGGCATCATGCCTCCAGCGCTTCCTTATGAATTTAATGCATTAGATAGAAAAAAAAAAAAAAAAGTCTTCATGACTGATAACTTCATTGGTGCAGGAGCAGCAGTACAGAGAATATATATTCTAAACACAAAACGAGGGTGGGGGGTGCTGTAGACCAAACAATAGAAACACTCTACCACTCAAAATAATGGCAATTATTTTTAGCATTAGAGTGTTTCTTTAATGTATCTCTATGACAGAATCCCTTAAGGTCTGTTGGCAATTCAGAAATAGAGAAACACTCATTCAATGGGATAACACCCAAATTCATCTATTAAGCCAGATTGTAAACCAGCTTTGAGAGTAAATAAGTGAAACATTTCTCTTTCCCCATGTACCCAATATTTGCTTTGCTTACACGAGGTAATTGTGATGCATCAGGGGGCCCTCCAGCATCTGCTTCCATATTTACCAGATCCTCATCCGCCGACACTGATTCTTCCTCTTTGTGTACCAAGTTGAGAGTACGATGACCACTTAATCTGTTATCCACTTGTGAAACACTACTGAGTGATGGAGCTCTTTCCAGAATGCTAATAGAAGAGTTGTGAATGTGCGAGCTATTCGGTATTTCTGGATCCTGGATCATTGCTAAAAAGGATGTTTTTGTTTCAATACTTCTGTTGCCTACTGTACTGTCACCATCATCACCCCAATTCAGAGGAACCAAATTGCCCAAGTCTGACACAAAGTCAGATGCAGTGTTAAGTTTGGATCTTGTTTCTTCTATATGCATATTATCTACCACAGAGGGTTGTTGTCCATAAACAGGCAAGTCCATCCCAAAACCAGGTCCATCTAGATCATAGTTTAAATGTTCCATACCATATTCTACCTCCTCCATTCCCAGGTGGCAAAACTGATCAAAAGAGTGCATTCCATTTCTTACATTTTTAGGCAACTTTACAGGAGGTTCTGGAAGATAGCGATGTGCAGATTGTTGTCCGGTGAGATGCATTGCTGGCTCACCTTGACTATAATAAAAAGGTGGAGGATTTCCTTCTGATCTGTTTCCCTCTGTGTCTTGGGATCCATTAATACCATCCATGCTTATCATAGAGGCAAGATCCTGTAATTTTCGAAGAGGAATGTAGTGGGAGGAGGGATCTTGCCCATAACCTGATGTGCAGCTCTGCAGGGGTGAGGCTAGTGGCACACTGCACCCATTTGGTGGATCCAAGACACTCCTGTCACCCACGGGACATTTGTTCTGGACATTCAGGTCCAAGGAGTTGAAATACACTGGGGCATTAGACAGCCTGTCTAGATCACAGGCTTCATCCATCCTGTGGAGGCATAAACCTGGCAAAATGGACACAAGAATAAGTTTAAAACCAATTCAAAAGAATACAAGTTAAATATTTTAACCATGACATTAGGGACATTACTCTGATTTGTTAACCCTTGTAATAAAAACAATGACATATTTAAGCACTAGACAGAATGCCAAGAAAGAGTCCAAACAAACAAGATACTCTTCTGCCAGTCCACAAAGGAATTCTGCATATCTCATAGTTTAGTTCAAAATAAATAAAAATAGGCACGATTAAATGGCCACAAAACACGGACTTGAGTGAAATCATGTTCCCTGGCCAAAATGGCAGCCTCTTGCAGCAGGCAGAGGCCTACACTGTAGGCAATGTCTGGCTTTTCCGGTGCAGAGACAGTGGTGCTCAATCCTTCCCCGGCAGTGGAGCACACAGTGGGAAAGAAGTATTTGTTAATTAACCGGGGACTCAAAGCAAAAAGAGAGAGGAAAAAAAAAAAGCGTCTGGGATCCCTCCCCCAAATCATACCATGGAGGGGGGGAGCAATATAGAACACGGCATAATATAGTCTGATCTACTTGTACCCCAACATCTCCAATTCTGCAGGGTATTAATATTAAGTTTGCTAAATCCTTGGTCCAGCAAGACAAGAGTTAAACAGATCTGCCGGCTTTGTCCCTGAATGTGCACCCCCTTTCAGGAAACTCCATACAAACACAGCAATAATAATATTAATCCACATGCGTCTCCTAGCAGTACATGCAATGAAAAGGCTGCTCCGTCCATGGAATGTAACCGTGCAATGGATACAAAATAGCAATAATGAGAATGGAACAGAACATAGAACCCTGGGCTGGCTGCAGCCGTAACGTGGAGGTCAGCAGCGGGGAGCACAGCGTGCAGAACGATCCCCTCTAGCATGCAGAACACAGTGCAGCCAAGCCGGCCGGGTAATGATCTAGTGATGGAATAGCAAGGTCCCCCCTCCCCGGCCATCCTGAGTGCAGCCCCCCTAATACCGTGCAGGGTGCCCCCATTGCAGGGCAGCGAGGAGGTTTCGTGCCCCGGCCTTACCTGCCACTCATCACACAGCGCTAGGCCCGGAGCCCGCGGCGGTCTGCATTACCTCCAGCGGCCGCACGGCACGCACTGGGGAGGGAGGGCCGCCTTGCCCTGCTCCAGGAGGCGTGCGGAGCCTGCGTGGGGGAGGGGTGCCTGCTGGAGGTGGGCGCTGGGGGGCAGTGGTGAGGGGGGTCGGTTATAGCGTCAGATTGGCCGTGGATGCGATGCCAATCAGTTACCCCCTCTTTGCAATGAGAGGTCGGGACGTCAGCCAGTGCTGCCACACTCACCCTGGCTGCATGTACATGGAGCTGTGCTGCCACTCACCCTGGCTGCATGCACATGGGACTCAGCTGCCACTCACCCTGGCTGCAGGCACATGGGGCTCAGCTGCCACTCACCCTGGCTGCAGGCACATGGGGCTCTGCTGCCACTCACCCTGGCTGCAGGCACATGGGGCTCTGCTGCCACTCACCCTGGCTGCAGGCACATGGGGCTCAGCTGCCACTCACCCTGGCTGCAGGCACATGGGGCTCTGCTGCCACTCACCCTGGCTGCAGGCACATGGAGCTGTGCTGCCACTCACCCTGGCTGCATGCACATGGGGATCTGCTGCCTCTCACCCTGGCTGCATGCACATGGAGCTGTGCTGCCCCTCACCCTGGCTGCATGCACATGGGGCTCTGCTGCCTCTCACCCTGGCTGCATGCACATGGAGCTGTGCTGCCACTCACCCTGGCTGCATGCACATGGGGCTCTGCTGCACCCGGCCTGACCACATCTACCGTGTTATTAGGGGATAATATCACCTATACATCATGGTGGGCAGCACATGAAAAGTGCTGCCCTGAAGTAGGCAGAACCGTTAGGTTACACCATAATGGTTTGAGTTTTACCTGCTGCAGGGAAGTGCCAACCTGTAGGATGACAGCATTGTGTACCCAGGAAAAATGGTGACTTATGGCTGCACTAGATACATGCCTACACTCGGCAATGACTGGGCTGCCATTACATTACTCCCAGCCTGGGACATGTGTCGCCCTTCCTAATGGAGGGATTTTACTTTCCTCCCTGTGAAAGAAACATCAGCCCCCAGCATGAAGGAAGTGGTTATTGTGTGTCCAAACAGACATGGTGGGGCTGGCTGGCATCACTGGTACTTACTGCTCAGGGGCCCCCGAGGGATTTACATGGGGTGTCCAGGGCCATACAGCCATGGGGCATGTTGGGAAAGTGACAGCATGGCGCTGTGCCCACTGCCAGCACCTCTCCTTCCTATTATCCCAGCTCAGCCCGTGCTGGGGGGAGGGAGAGGGGTAAAGGGCTGCTATTATTATTATTATTATTATTAATGGGGAATGGGGGGGGGGGGGGGAGCAAGGCCCAGCTGTGGCCC
>OW240914.1:292139967-292155495 GCA_933207985.1 Pelobates cultripes
TCCTTCCTTGAGCCAGAAACGAAATCATACAATTCATAGCAAGGATCTTATGGACTCCAGGCACTATAACCACTTCAATCTGTTAAAGTCTTTATGGTGCCTTCAGTGTTCCTCGAATCTTTAGCAGTTATGTCTTAAATTGGGGAATACAATTATCCTTGTTTTCCATTGAAAAAAATGATAAAGTGCTGGAAACAAAAGATGGCCTCTCTGTCTAAAATGGGCAAACATGATGCAACAGAAAGCAAAGAATAAAACAATTACAGGTTTAATGAGTTTTAACACGTCTCATGAAAGCTTAATTGACTTGTTAATAAACACCCCTCTCATTGAAGTGATCTGGGTGTAGTGTCCCCATCCCCGGAAATCTGCAATGCAAAACATTAAATGGTTAAGACTGCCTCTAGTGGCCACTAGAAGCACTTCCTGGCGTTTCGCAAAGTTTAACTCTGGGAAATGATACATGACTTCTTCATGCTTTACATGTGGAAGTCCAGTGTGTTGAAACTTCCCACAGGAAAACAATGAGTCAGTGCTTTCCTAAGGGGAGGCCTAGTACATGCACAGTGCTCACTGCCCATGCACATTAGGTACCTCCTAATTACCAACATTGGAGGAGAAAGAGCATGATCCAGAGCCGAGGGATCTCTTGGTGGTGGGGGAGTGAGGGTTTGGACAGTCATTTTAGTTCATAGGAATACTAAAGGGTTGGGCATACACTTTTCTTTTCCGAACGCTATTGTTTTTTATTAACAATATATTTTATTAAGTAAAGGTTTCAATTCAAGACTTTTTATACCAATGAGTTTTACTCATGTGCTGTCCCTAAACCTATAAATCACAGGTTGCATTTTGCAACAAATTTTTACTTATAATCATGATCTTTTTCTGGATGAAGATTCTAAATTATACCGTCCCCACTTTATCTCTTCTGTATATTTGTTGGGGATGCAAGCTGGTGTCTCTTAACCACTCCAGTTGGTCAGCATGGCAGTGATATACGATTCAATCTTGGCAAGAACTCTGCATTTTCTAGAAGAGGGTATCAGAAACAGCCTGGGAATTATGAGGGGTGCGATGTACTGCGCCTGAACCCGAGCTATCTTACAGGGAAGGAGGCCTGATGGCCATGCTGTGTGAATGAAATGAGACCGCTCTGAAATCATAAAAAGGCAGTCTGAGAAAATAAAGTGTGCTTGGTCACTGTGAAATATGCATTTGTGTGTATCTATTGGTATGTAAATGTAGAGACATGAATTATCGCTACATGGTTTAATAACTTTCCAAACCTCTGCACAGTTTATTAAGAGGAGCAGACATGTTATACATCATTGCTCTTCCTGACGTGGGAGTCTCCTTAGAGACTCACAGCAATGTTTGTTAAAGTCTGAGGCACCCGTGTTCACAACCTCTTTTTGAATTTAATAGCCCATATGTCCTTCCATTTTGCATTACAGGATATATGGCTGGTCTGACTTGTTAGGGAAAAAAAATAATCACAATAAAAATTACAATAAACACGAATAATTTGCGTAAAACAGTTTCTCAGTAACGAGTGTGCACATGCATAATTCATTTTGTTGAGGTCATTAGCAAAAATGATTTTGTGCTTTGCATATTGAAGTACGGGAAAATACTACAGAGTCTAGTGTTGCAGATTACTCAATATTTTCTTTTGTGGGCAAAATACTCTAATGGCAAACAGTATTGGATGGTTAAAGCACTAGCAACTTTCCTGCCTTTGCATTTGGAAACCCATAGATTAAATGCTTGTCTGAGCATTTCATTCATCGTCACCTCTAAAATCTCCTGTTTATAATAATAATAATTATTATTATTAACATATATATAGCGCCAACAAATTCCGTTGCGCTTAATTAGAAAGTGCTGTAGAATATGTTGTTGATATATAAATAATAATAACAATTATGCCAACCCTAGAATGAATAGGCAATACAAATCTCTGAAAAAGTACTGATTTTGTAACTACTGAAACTCAAACAAACATGCCATTTTCACAATTTCTTCTTTAAAGGTATACCGTCCATAGGCATCAAAACAGCTTTTTCTTAATGAAGCAGTTTTGGTGTATAGATCATGTCCCTGCAGTCTCACTGCTCAATTCAATGCCATTTAGGAGTTAAATCACTTTTGTTTCTGTTTATGCAGTCCTAGCCGCACCTTCCTTGGCTATAACTCACACAGCCTGCATTTCAAATCAGGTGTTAACTCGCTCTAGAAGTTTTTATTTCCTGCTCTATAAATTGGACTTAAATTGCACACAGGATAATCCTGCAGTGTCTAGAAGGCTATTAACAGAGCCGGATATAAGACATTTTACATTATACAGAATGTGCAATAAAGGAAGTTTAAACATTAGATCTCTCGATACAAGAAGTGATTAAGGAGGCAGTGCAAGTCACATGCAGGAAGGTGTGGCAGAGAATTGAGCAGTGAAACTGCAGAGGCATGATCTATACACCAAAACTGCTTCATTAAGCTAAAGTTGTTTTGGTGCCTATAGTGTCCCTTTAACCCCTTAACGCAGTTAAGGCATTCTATGCCGTCCCCATTATAATGGGCTTTAAAGCGTTGCGGCGGCATTGAACGCTGTAACGGCTTAAGCCCCCAGGAGCCAGGAGAAACTTACCTTAGCCGCAATCCTCTTCAGGAGGACTGCCTGACAGCCCAGGCAGCCCTCCACCGGCAAACCAGGCCCGGGGGCCATGTGATCGCTCTCAAAGAGCGCTCACATGGCCCTCTATAGCTGGTTGTAGATCTTCCAGCAGGGGGATCTTCCAGACAGTCCCTGCTGGTGAGTAGTGTAAAATTATTATTAAACATGTAAAATAAACTTAATATGTGTGTGTATATGTGTATATATATATATATTTTATATATATATATATATATTAAATATATATATATATATATATACTAAATATATATAATATATATATATATACACACACACACATTAAATTTATTTTACATATACTCACATAACCGAAAGGTACATGACAAACCTGACCCAAAACCTAGTAAGAGGATACTACACCAGATTAACGACAAAAGGGCAAAACAACAGGGTATCCTACCCCCCTCCCCTCTTCTTTCTGTACCCCACCCCAATCAGTAGACTACTGAACTACCATTCAGAACAAAAGGAAGCACTGGGTAAATAAACAAATAACGCAAACACCTAGAAAGAATGATGTAACCAAAGGAATTGAAAATGGTTCGACAAGAAAAGCAAATACAAATGTAATATGAACCAAATTGTAACTGTGTACTTCCTATTTCTCTTCTGTATCCCTACCCCCTGAAAATCAAATCTTTACAAATAAAGAATTTATAAAAAAAAAGAAAAAATTTATTTTACATATTTTACATCTTATATATATATATTTTATATTTATATATATATATATATGTATAATTACAATAATAAATAAATAAAATAATTAAATAAAATATATTTTTTTAAAATTAAAATAAATTATATATACATATGTACATATATATATATATATATATATATATATATATATATATACATATGTAATTTTATTCTAACTGTATTTTGTTATTAATATATATATATATATATTGGTAACAAAATACATAAATGACATTCTATATATATCTATCTATATATAAAATACAAATTACTGCAAAAATATATATATAGAATAGATAAATATATATAATTACATAAATGATTGCATAAGTATACACGTAGAAGTGCTCCCTCGCCAGCTGCCCGCCCGCCCAGCAGCCAACCCATCAGCCCGACCGGCAGCCACTGGACCCCAGGGATAAAGAGAATCCCCCGCCCCCCAGTATTCCCAAAGGTTAGGAGGGGTGAGATGGGGGATAAAAAAAAAAGTGTTAATGTGAGTGTGTGTGTGTGTGTGTCTGACTGTGTGTGTGTGTGTGTGTGTGTCTGACTGTGTGTGTGTGTGTGTGTGTGTGTGTTTGTGTCTGACTGTGTGTGTGTGTGTGTGTTTGTGTCTGACTGTGTGTGTGTGTGTGTGTGTCTGTGTGTGTGTGTCTGACTGTGTGTGTGTGTGTCTGTCTGTGTCTGACTGTGTGTGTTTGTGTCTGACTGTGTGTGTCTGACTGTGTGTGTGTGTCTGACTGTGTGTGTGTGTGTGTGTGTATTTAGAAGGTGGGGTTGGGGGGGCGCCTGAGTTTTGTCCTGCCTAGGGCAGCACAAAACCAGGATACACCACTGCATGTATTGATTCACTTATTTCAAATATTAAGAGTATTTTTGAGATCTTGCTTATGTAAAGCAGTTATAAAGATTGAAACATGCAAAGCAAATGTATAAAAATGCATTAAAGCAACACTCTATGTACCATAACCACTTTATCACATAACAAGTGATTATGTTACCTGGAGGCTAATGATTCCATCTTACTGATCAGTGTTAAATGGTGATTAAAACTGCAATATGGTCCCTGGTCCCCTCTATAATGCTTAGTTTAATGCTTCTGCATTAGCCCAAGCAACAAGCAACAATGGTTAGCAGTGATTGGCTGAGAGCATTAGCTGAGTACCTATCACTGCCAATCATTGCTGGTATGAATGAGTTTGGCTAATGCCTCTAGCAGGAGCTTGAGACACTGGCCCCTGGGGCCTTCCTTCTGCGTCAATAATTAGATAATATAGAAATATAATTCTTTTTTTACTGCCCCCACCCTTACTTGATCTGTAAGTAAAATCAAACATCAATCAAAATCAATCATTTAGTGTCTGTCCTCAAGCCAACAATCTTCTTTTTTACCATCATTAATCTCTTTTTTTTTTTTTTTTAAATCACTGGCAGTAATCACAAATCAAAATGAACATGCTCTTCCATTGCACAGGTCTTCGGTTTTGTGATTAGTTTGAAAAATATGAAATCATACGATCACCAGAGTTGTAGTTAGTTACTAAGCGAATCACTAAGTCTAGTTAAAAGATAGAACTGAGCAAAGAGGCCAAAGGGTTGAAAATTAGCCAGGGTCAATATAGTGAACCATGCAACGCGTATTAGTAATACTAAATATAGCCGCTGAGGATGCAGACCTCAGGACGAATGAGGACCACTAGACTATATTTCTTCACGTTGGTAATAAAATGAGAATTTATTTTCCTAGTGAGTCATACCTTGTATAAAGGTTTGTGAGAATAAGGAGTTCTATGAATCTTTGCGTAAAATATCCAGTATTTTACTTTGACTTGAAAGATTGTAGAAACATAGCTATTACTCAAACTGCTAAATTGCTACCAAATGTAACTAACGGCAGCCGAATTTTGACCATCACAGTGGATTTCAGCCAGCACTACATAAATGTAGTGACTTTATTTTGTACCTGTCTGCTATGTTTCACTTGGCATGTCACAGCAGGCGTTTGACATAGTGGATATTTATTCCCTGGTTAATTTGTTTAAAGGACCACTCTAGGCACCCAGACCACTTCAGCTTAATGAAGTGGTCTGGGTGCCTGCTCCAGCTAGGGTTAACCCATTTTTTCATAAACATAGCAGTTTCAGAGAAAGTGCTATGTTTGTGAATGGGTTAAGCCTTCCCCTATTTCCTCTAGTGGCTGTCTCATTGACAGCCGCTAGAGGCGCTTGCGTACTTCTCACTGTGATTTTCACAGTGAGAGCACGCAAGCGTCCATAGGAAAGCATTATGAATGCCGCGCGTGCGCATTCAGCCGACGGGGAGGAGAAGAGGAGGATCGGAGGAGGAGAGCTCTCCGCCCAGCGCTGGAAAAAGGTAAGTTTTAACCCCTTTCCCCTTTACAGAGCCGGGTGGGATGGGGTCCCTGAGTGTGGGGGCACCCTCAGGGCACTATAGTGCCAGGAAAACTAGTATGTTTTCCTGGCACTATAGTGGTCCTTTAATTTGTAGTTCCAACTTTTTAAAGCAAGATACCGCAGTTTAAGGTCATCCCAAACTGAGTTTCACAGAGTAAAATTGCTAAATATTGACACCTTTTGTAACCTTACAATCTAGAAATAGTTGTAAATTCCTTGGATAAAGTGATGAAGATACTATCAAGATGACAATGTTTGAGAGATTTTAATAATCTTGCAAGTGTGTGAGGGAAGATTTGGTAAAATACAAGAAATGATTTAATGAATGGGATAGAAAGACTGAGTAAGGCATAATTAGTGATATATGCATAAATGTATGAGGAAAAGGATCATGGGGGATATGTACATTGAGATTAGGAAAGATTGAGAAAATCTGAAGTGAAGCAAAAAAAAACAAAAAAAACAGAAAGCTAAAAACCAGAAGGATTAACAGGCCACAGGCTACAAAAGGGCAACACTTATTGTCACTTTGTTTGCAGATGTTATCCTTCCAGATTTTTGTGAATCAAATTTTTTAGATTTTAATGATTTTGATAAATGATATGAAAGGAGAACGGGGATGCATGATACACGCACAAAAAGTAACAGTTACGGCATAGGCCCTTTTAAGGCAAAAAGTCTTCTCAAACATATGTTCTAAGTTGCCCATTGCCCCAAGTCAAGTCAGCCCGTCTGTCATTCATTCCACCAAGTATATAATGTTTACAGTGGTGTACACACAATCCATGGGGCCCCGGTGCAAAACTAATCCGTGGGCCCCCCCATCCTCCCCTCCCCCCTCTACCCTGACTCTCTCCCCCCTGACCGTGGGCCCCCCCGACACATACATACAGACACAAACACATACACACAGACAGACACACACACCCCCCCGACAGACACATACATACATACACACATGCAGACACATACATACAGAGACACACACATACAGACACATACACACATACAGAGACACAGACACACACACATACAGACACAGACACACACATACAGAGACACACACAAAACAGACACACACACACGGAGACACACACATACATACAGAGACACACATACAGAGACACACACACACATACAGAGAAACATACACACATACAGAGACACACACACACATACACACATACAGAGACACACACACACACAGACAGACACACATACAGAGACACACATACAGAGACACAGACACACACATACAGAAACACACACACACACATACATACACACATACATACAGGGACACAGACACACACACATACATACATACAGAGACACACACACATACAGAGACACAGACATACATACAGAGACACACACATACAGAGACACACACACACATACACAAAATGTTTCCTACCTTTTGTGACTTTCCCTGGGGTCCAGTGGTGGCTCAGCCTGATAGGAGTCAGAGTTCCCACTCTGACTCCCTTCTCCTTCCTCCCGCACAGGCTCTGTGTGATTGCTGGGAGGAGTGACCGGGCAGTCACTTCCTCCCAGCAGCGATGATGTAATCACAGGGGGCCCGGACCCGCCCGGGGCCGCAAAACGCGGGAGCTGGTACCCGGACACGGGGGTTCGCAGTGCGGCCGGGCCCCCTGGAGTGACGGGGCCAATCGCACCTGCACCCCTGCGACCATGGTATGTACGCCACTGAATGTTTATGAAAAGAGATAACATAGAGGATGTTTACAGCATAACTGAACTTTGAGAAAAAAATTTAGTATCCAGTAATTACTTCTCAAAATAATGTCTCTATAAATCTGTGTATAATGTCTATCACAAATGTTTACTTACAAAAGTATAGCAGAATAGTAATACTTCAATGATGATATGGAATGAGAGGGAAGGGCCTAAACGTACCCTGGTAACTGACAGCTCCCTCTTATTCATGTCGGCATCAATTTAGTAGCACTCTGAATTCAGCGGTGTCTATATTAATGAGCCAGTTGATCCAGATTTTCAGGTATGTAGAAGTGCGTCCATCCATGCCAAAATCTCCTCAACAGAACGCAACTCCTGCATCTGGTGGAACCACATAGCCAGGGGTGGTGGGGTAGTCTGCCTCCAAAAAAGGAAATAAGTCCATTAGCTGTATTCAGAATTCAGATTGTAAGTGACTTTTGTGGACAGAGGAGCGGATGAGTGTGTGATGAAACAGCAGCAGAGCAGGTGGACGAGGACGGTCAGTAAACTTTTTAATGAGTGTGGGGATCTTGCTGCAGAAAGGGTGTATCTGTGGACACTCCGACCATATGTGCAGATGGGAGCCCCCATCTGCTTTACAGCGCAAACAATTGTTTTGGTGAGAAGTTTATGGAGAATATGGCCTGGGGGTTTCTATACCAAAATGTGAACAACTTGTATGTACTGACTCCTACAATGTTGTACAAGGTCACATATGTTCTGCTACTGGGATGCTGTAAAAGTGTTCCCCAACACTTCCTATCACCAATAAAAAAACTTTGAGGGCAACATCTTTGCCTGATCTCGTAGAAATGCATAGAGGAACAAAATGCCTTTGACCAATCGTTCGGGTTCAAGGCACAGGGCTTCAAAGGGCATCAATTGTGACATGGTCTTATTATAGATTAGCAATTGTTGGTGCCTAAATTGGATCATAAATGTTGAATTAGGGCTCCCCATCAGAACAGAAAGTGTTTGAAAATTCCTTTCCACACATATGTCTGGCTTGCAGGATGGGTTGTTGGAAGAGTGTGAGATGAGGCCTCCAGGCCAGAGGGAAAGGCCAGGTTGCGAGCCAGGAGGAAGATAGATGACGGGATGATGACAATCCCAATTTTCCTTTCAGAGAGTGCCATATCTCCAAGGTCCCCCTTATAAATGGGAGATCAGTCAGTAACTTTGAGCTATGACTTAGATCCTAACTTGTAGCAGTCTGCCAACCAGAGCCATCCTTCCATAGTTTGGCAACACCTGGTTTTGACCAGTTTCGGCTGGATCATCATACCATAGCTATGATGCCTGATCAAGGAGGTGCTGGTATAGAAATTGGCAATGTCTGAACTAAGTAAAGCTCCTGCAGTATAAGATTCATTCTGATCACCCCCATCATGACGAGCAAAGAGAAATGTGGTAAATCCCAGTCTCTCTACTTCTGCTGAAATTTGTCTAAGATAATCTGAAATTTTGCCCTGTATATCTGGCTAATATCTTTAGTCAACTATACCCTTTCTTCCAGATTTTTGCGGTTCTAATGTCTATGATAGTTCTTAAGGGGTGCTGCCAAACCTGCAGTAAACAGCTCATGGAACATAAGCAGGAACTAAATAGAGAACATGCATACTAGCAAAATAAGACACTAATATTCTGAGTACAAGAACAAATGAACTAGAAGTGTTTGGATTAATGGATTAATAGATGCTTTAACTCAAGAGTATGGTATATATACAGGATGGAGAAACTAACAGCAAAAATGCATGACACATCGGCACAATTCCATAAAATATGGATCTCACAAATAGTACAATATGGCAATGTATTTCCCTATGTTCATATCTTCAATGTAACATTACTTGTATTTTAAATATTATTTTGTATTATAATTATTTTAATCTCTCACTTCCTGAAATCACTTTTTTTTTCTTAAACACTTCCTCATCTATAGCCTATTCTAACAGAAATAACCATTAATTGGTTTTAGTAAATCCATTTTCATGCGTAATAATTCCATTTTTAAGTACTACTAATGCTTAGATCATCCTAAAACATCCCCTTTGTAGTTTGCTTCTTTAACTTAAAAACTATTAAAAGTTGTTTATAGATTGAATGACAGTTTATGTATCATTATGTATTTATTAAGTAAATACTTTAAACCTTATGCAAACAGCCATTAATACACAGCGCCATACTTGTTCCATGTATATTGCAGAATAGCGTTTTCTATTCTAAAGGTCACCTAGAATACACGATGATTGTTTTAACATGAAAGGGGCACTGTGTTCCTAAAGTTATTATTATGTTATTATTTATATAGCGCCAACAAATTCCACAGCGCTTTACAGTGGGTGAACGAACAAACATGTAGTTGTAACCAGACAAGTTGGACACACAGGAACAGAGGGGTTGAGGGCCCTGCCCAATGAGCTTACATGCTAGAGGGAGTGGGGTAAGTGACAAAAGGTAAGGATAGTATTAGACTAATGACAGTTTAATTAACAGTTTAATTGATTCGCTTTTATGAAGAAGTGAGTTTTTAATGATTTTTTGAAGGAGTCGAGACTGGGTGAGCATCTAATGGAGGAGGAAAGTGAGTTCCACAGGAACAGTGCAGCCCTCGAAGTCTTGAAGGCGAGCATCAGAGGTGGGAGTACGGACAGAAGACAGACGTAAGTCTTCAGCAGAGCGTAAGGGCCTAGACGGGACATACTTGTGTACTAGGGAGGATAGATAGGTGGAAGCAGCATTATGTAGAGATTTGAAAGCAAGAACCAGAATTACAAATTGAGCTGTATATCTTACAGAAAGCCAATGTAGGGGCAGACAGAAGGGTGAGGCGTGGGACAGGAAGATGAGCCTCGCCGCCGCATTCATAGTGCCCCTCTGCTAATAACTTATTGTCCCCCCATTCCATATTGAAAGGGTTAAAACCCCTTTTTTCACTTACCTCTTTCCAGTGCTGAGGTCGCTTGCTGCTGGCTCCGTCCCTTCCTCCTCTAACATCACAGCGATGGCAGAAATTAAGGCGAATGCACGGCAAGTGACGTGCGATCATTAGGCCTGCTCTGTAGGAAAGCACTGAACTCTTGAAAGCACTCCTAAACCTTGTATAAAAGCCAGGAAGCACCTCTAGTGACTGTCTGGGAGACATCTTAACCCTGCAATGTAAACATTACAGTTCCTCTGAAATTGCAATGCTTTACATTAAGGCAGCAGGGATGCTGCCCCCAGACCACTTTAATGATCTGAAGCAGTCTGGGTTCCCATATTGTCCCTTTAACCCCTTAAGGACACAAGACATGTGTGACATGTCATGATTCCATTTTATTCCAGAAGTTTGGTCCTTAAGCGGTTAAATAACAATAAATAAAAGTGACATAAATTTACATGTTTAAAACCGGGTGTTTACAAGAACGCACTCAGTTTTATCATCCAATAAAAAAAATAATAAATAACTACGGTGAGAATAAATGAGCCCCTCCAAGTGGTAATCTAGTTCTGCTCACCTATGACAAAGCCAGGAGGACGATACAAAATTGCAGTAGACACGTAGAACACAAAATGCTGAGCAATTTTAAAATGCGTCCACCAAATGTATTGCTCAGGTCAGAATAAAACATTTATAGAAATAGTTCTATAATAATTAATACGTGCTATGTTGTTTTCTTGACAGGAATCTTTTTAGCAATGTACAGGCTTTGAATGTGAACCTCTTGCTCAGCCTCCTATTTGAGTGTGGGTGTTTGAGGGGGGATGTAGGATGGTAGCAGGTGGCTTGTGGCATGCTAGGGTGCATTATTTGTCTTGCACATGGTGTTAGTGAAATCTGAAATCCTTTCCCATCCTTGAAGCGGTCACAGCTGTGGGATCAGTTACAGGTCTGTGCTGCCTAGCAGAGGTCATGGTTACTTACGGTAAGAGGGGGGCTAACTCGTAGCAGATGTGCCCTAATACACACACTGAAGGCTTGTACAGAATGCTATGCAAAGACTGGCCATGAAGACAGTGCAATGTGTCTGCCAAGACAGGGTATCTGCCAGCATATGACATGAATCAAGCTGTGTGGCAATCTCATTAGTCCAGCTGAAATTGTTATCCTACAAGTATGCTCCAATAGGATATAATAACCAAATCTGCCTACTTACAGATATGTTTATACAGATGCACACATAATAATTGGGGTTTAGAAAGAACAGCCCATGCATGCCATTGTCTATATTTTGGTGTGTAATGGCACTTAGCATGAGAGCAATATTTTAGTCGTGGCATTCAAAGGGTTAAGACCAGTAGCTACTGCTATCTGGTGAGGATCATACAGAAAGTACAGATTTCAAGGAGAGCTTTAAAAGTTTTCTTTTTCTTTTTTGTTACTTAGCAGAATAGATTGTAGGAGACTTGTACACAGCTACAAAATTACATTCGGCCTAATCACTTTGAAAATAAAAAATAACTTTTGGAACGGCAGAATTTTGTTAAAGATAAAATATTGGGGTAAGTCAGACAAACCCAAATCCTCGGAAAATGGGCCAATCGATGCACTGCAAAACATGTACATAATATAAATATAATGTGCATTTTTTACAGAACATTGGTAGGTGCATTACCCAAAATTATTTTCACAGATCAAGTGAGAAAAAGAGGACGACCACTAAAAAAAACACCTTATTTATATTTGTATATATTTAGTAAATATATATATATATATATATATATAATATATATATAATATATATATAATATATATACATTTTGTTGTTGTTTTTGTTTTTTCACTGCTTCTCGTTTTTTTTATCTCTATTGGTCAGTTTGTATTTGCAAGCAATGATTCACCCTTTTTCCCATCAAACATCTCTTTTTTCAACACCACAACTAAATTCAGAATTATGACTCAAAACTAGTATGCATGGCCATTACACATTTTGTTTGGTTTGCAATTCGGCTATATTCAGCTTGAAGTTCAAATGATTACTCAATAGGCCCAAATTCTGATGAATTGCAGTTCGATATGAAATTAATCTCCATGTCTACTTAGTAGGACTTGTCTTAGTAATAATTAACCTTCTGCCAAATGATCCCTATGATGGAAGTAAACAGGTTTCATTGTTGACATTAAGGATTGATTAAACCTATACAGCTAATAAACAGAACAGGCTCCTGAAGTCCAAATACAATACAGTGAATATGCCACATGTTCCATGTGTCCAGTCTTATATGAAGCATTGCTGGTAAAACTTACATTTCCAGGATTCCCATGTGAGTCACTGAGGCAGGTTACCTCTCCACTGCATACACTTAGGGAAAAACAGTTTAGTAATTGCGGTTTTTATTTTGTTACTTCTCCTACTTTTTTTTTAAAATAATTTCTCACTTTGCTCTGTAAAGAAAACAAACATTTAGTGACTGACCCCTAACCATAAATCATCTCTTTTTTTTGGTGCCCTGGCTGGAATTCAGTATCACAAATAAAAATAAACATGCTCGTCCATTGCGCATTTAGTTTGGTTTGGAATTTGGCTACATTACGGAACTTTACGGGGTTCATCAAAATTCGAACCAATTGAAGTTCGGACCAAAACAATTCTTTAGGTCTAGTGTTTTCCCTTGCTTCCCTCTCTGGGATAAAGCCCAAATTTCTTCTAAATCTGTCAGCTGGGGTTGCAATCTATGGGAAATAATGTTTGTGAACAATTTCAGATCACAGTTCAGTAGAGATATAGGGCGATAATTTATAAAGTGCCAACATAATACACAATATTGTACTATTGAAGAAAGTATATACCACAACAAGTCCGGATTAATATAAGGGCTAATGGAGCTGAAGCTCCAGGCCATGCCCATTGACTAGACCCATTGATTGAAAATTATATGTACATATATATGTATTTGCATTGCTTTTCTTCATATGTTCTTGCTATGTTCTGCGGAAATTAAGTATGGGAACATAGGTGTGATGTAGGGTACCAGGACTTGTGTGGTCTAAATGAGTATCAAATAAAGCTATCAAGGTAAAGCTGACTTTGCACACTGTGCGAATGCTCTTGCTGCTTCGGTCTTTCTAACCGTGTGGTATGTCGACTTAATTCTACAATCACTCCATATACATTTTCTCTGTCCCAAACTATATACCTGGAGCTTCTGTAAGATGGGAAGAGGAGGAGTGGACCAGAAAGAGTGGAGCGAGTGCAAGATTAGACGCGTTTGCTCCTGGCTCAGGGTACTGAAACAACACTGCCTGCATTTACACCAGGGTGAACTTCCAATTCTTTGGGCAGACACTGTCCCTTTCTAGGTTGTCCCATCACTTTGTGTGGTACCTGTGACATAATTAGACTCACTGGAACACCTCCTTTTATCCGTCCACGGATGCCCTTCTTCTCATGGGGGTTGGTTTGATAAAGATGGAGATGAAATGGTCTGGGTGCCCTTAGTGTCCTTTTAAACATACCTCCCAACATTTCAAATGGACAAACAGGGACACTTTAATTTTAGCGGTGTGTGTAAGTGGGGTGTGGCCATGGGTGGAGCCAGGGGCGTACCTAGAGCATTTGGCACCCGGGGCGGATCCTATGCTTGGCACCCCCCCCCTCACCCAAAATAAAAAAACCTGTAAAAAATGTTAAAGGTTTTCTTTCTTTTTTTTTACAATTTGTAAACTTTGCAAAACCGCTGTCAGCCCCTCCTACAAAACCCTTGTCCTGCCCCGCCCCTCCTACAAAACCTCTGTCCTGCCCCTTCTACAAATCCTGTACTGCCCCGTCTACAAAACCCCCGCAACCCCCTTCCACAAATCCCCTGCTTATCCCCCCTTATAAAGACTCCTGTCCCAATACAAAACCCCCGCCCCCTTCTACAAAATCCCTGCAGCCCCACACACACATTTACAGGCAGAAAGTCACACACTCAGTTACAGACAGACAGTCACACACAGTCACAGGCAGACAGTCACACACAGTCACAGGCAGACAGTCACACATACACATTTCCTCTGTGCGGCCAGTTTATCAGCTGTTTGCTTGTGTGAGCTGTACGGCACCCTAACTGCCATGGGACACTGTGCGGCCACAGCTTACACAGCCCCCTCCAGCCAGGGCCGGTGCAAGCATTTTTGACGCCCTAGGCAAAAGTAAAGTTTGCCGCCCCCCCATGTGACATCACAATGCCCCACCCATATGATTTGCCATGTTAACTAACGCCAGTGCTGCAGTGCCGCCGTGTTTACATTAAAAGGCCTGCAGGGACAGGCTATAGACACCAGAACCACTACATTAAGCTGAAGTGGTTCTGGGGACTATAGTGTTTCTTTAATGTGAGGTAAATTAGAGCTTAGTGCCACGAATAATATACTAGATTGCCTACTTACAACCAGATGAGGATGATGATGGGCTCTAGCTGCAGTCTGCCTCCACTGGTCTGGTGTAGAACAGGCTCTCTGGAGGCTGTTTGTAACTGTGGTCACAAAAATAAATGTTCTGGGAGAACGGGAAGCAGCTCCATTTTTGGGGTCCTTACACAGCTTCAAGGTTCAGTCCCAGGTCTGCACCTTCATGTTCCACCAATGAGTTTGTTCACAGGGGTGGAGTGTGTGTAAGGGATGCCCTGGATATGTGTGTAAGGAATGTATTGTGTGAAATTGTGTTTGTATGTGTAAGGGGCTGCAAGGTGTTTTGTGTATGTAAGGGATGTATTGAATGTGTGTGTAAGGGGGGCATTGAGTGTGTGTAAGGAATGCATTGTGTGTTTCTGTGTGTGTAAGGGATGCATTGTGTGTAACGGTTGCATTGCTTGTGTATGTGTGTCTGTGTGTGTAATGCATTGTGTGTTTTTCTGTGTGCAAGGGGTGCATTGTGTGTAAGTGATGAATGTCAATCTCTCCTCCCGCTCCAATATCCTTCTCCTCCTCCCAATTTCTCTTTCTCACCCCCCCTCCTAATTTCTCTTTCCCCCCTCCTAATATCTCTTTCCCCCCTCCTAATATCT
>OW240914.1:292167440-292324229 GCA_933207985.1 Pelobates cultripes
AAAATCCAAATGACAAAAAAAAAACAAAAAAAAAACACAGCATGTATGTTTACCAATGATTCCATGTGCAACTTCACAAGTATCACCCAAAGGAATATGACATTTCAGGAGACATAGATTGTGCCAGAATAGCATTGCATTTTATATTGGTAAAACATGAAGGTCAACTAATCATGAACTCTTAGTTAGCAACTAGATTGTGCAATTCTAGGGCAGATGAGATGCTCTGTACGCCAGCAGTTTCCAAACTGTGTGACATGCACACGGGTGCCACAGAATGTTTCTCCGGTACTATGATTGAAACATTACTGCTCAACATGGACCCGGTCTAGTGCCGCGGTTCTTTAAGACTGCGGATGGGCCCCTGTTATGTCAGCCGGCTAGGAGGAAGTGACAGCCTGTCACTCCCAGCATCCTGCAGGGAGACAGCGCAGGAGGGAGAGGAGGCAACCACTGCTTGAGAGGAGCATAAAGAGCCCCAGACCCCTCACTCCGACAGCAGCAGGATTCCAAGCTACCCTCCTGGCACTTGAGGTAAGCTAACAGGAGGGTGACTGGAGATATATATATATAAAAAAAAAAATCACTTGTGTGTGTATGTGTATGTGTATGAGTATGTGTATTAGTGTGAGTATGACTGTATGTGTATGTATGATTATGTGTATGAGTTTGAGTGTGTGTGAGTAGGAGTGTATGTATGAGTGAAGGAGTGTGTGTGTGTGTGTGTGTGTGTGTATGAGTGTGTGTATTTAGGAGTATGTGTATAAGTGTATGAGTGTGTGTGTGTGTGTGTGTATATATGTGTGAGTATGAGTGTGTGTATATGTGTGTTTTATTAGGGTGTTTGTGTGTGTGTGTCAGGGTGTGCATCTGTGTGTGTGTGTATATATATATATATATATATATATATATAAATATAAACAAGGTGCACTCACAGGTCTTCTTGGGCACCCAGGCAAGAATATTTTGACAGTTCATAAAGGGTGAGTGCCAAGTTTACATTTTTGTTTTATATATTTATATATATATATATATATATATATATATATATATATGTCAGCGTGCTTCTGTGTCTGTCTGTGTGTGTGTACACATCTGTGTATATGTATCTGTGTGTCAGGGTGTGTGTTTTTATGTCAGTGTGTGTATCTGTGTCATAGTGTGGTCTTGTATCAATGTTTGTGTGTGTCAGGGTGCATATGTGTATATCTATGTGTGTATGAGTCAGTGTGTATCTGTATGTGTCAGTGTGTATATGTCGGTGTATTTATAGGCATCTGTGTGTTAATGTGCATGAATATCTGTGTAAGTATGTATGCATGTGGTAGTGTATGTGCATACATTCAAGCAGTCAAACACCAGCACAACATACAAGCACACTCCACATTTAAAAGTGAACATTACATTCAGACACACCCCTGCAATCAAACGCAAACATTATATACAAGCACAACCCTGTATTAATACACAATAAATGTATACAAGCACCCCTTCAAACACTAACACTGTACAGTAAATGCGCAGCGCTGTACAGATATACAACCTAGAAATTTTGACTTGGGGTGCCTTGGAAAAATACTGAAATATTAAAGGACCACTATAGTGCCAGGAAAACATACTCATTTTTCTGGCACTATAGTGCCCTGAGGGTGCCCCCACCCTCAGGGTCCCCCTCCCGCTGGGCTCTGGGGAGAGGAAAGGGGTTAAATCTCACCTTTCTCCAGCGCCGGGCGGGGAGCTCTCCTCCTGCTCTCCGCCTCCGATCCTCCTCCTGGGCTGAATACGCATTCGCGGCAGGAGCTGCGCGCTCATTCAGCCGGTCTCATAGGAAAGAATTTACAATGCTTTCATATGGACGCTTGCGTGTTCTCAATGTGATTTTCACAGTGAGAAGCACGCAAGCGCCTCTAGCGGCTGTCAATGAGACAGCCACTAGAGGCTTTGAGGGCTGGATTAACCCATTTATAAACATAGCAGTTTCTCTGAAACTGCTATGTTTATAAAAAAAATGGGCTAACCCTAGCTGGACCTGGCACCCAGACTACTTCATTAAGCTGAAGTGGTCTTGGTGCCTAGAGTGGTCCTTTAAGGGCGCCTTGAACTTAAAAAGTTTGGGAACCACTGCTCTACGCCATAGAACATACATCCATATTTCATGAAAATATACAGGAAATTGATGATAATATTTAATAGACTGGTCATGCTTCGAAAACTTTGAATAGGAATTCTAACATTGTCATTTCCATTATCTAATAAAATATCAATACTACAACATTTGAAACAAAAGAAAAGAAAAGATCTATTTTGTTGTTATGTATTTAAACATTTAAATGTTATAAACTGATGTTTTCTTGAGAATTAATAGTAGAAATAAAATGGACTGCCCAATAGAGGTTTTTTTTGTTTGAAGTATTATTTGCCATTCAATAACCAATAAGAGATGTGCATACATGAGACGCTTTTCTAATTCCTCCCTGTAACTTTTGTAATTATGTTATGGATGGATATATTTTTCAATGAGAAAGAATGTGCAATTCTCTTATTGATCTCCAATGTTTATCCCATTACCGATAAGTTGTCCAATGTTTGTTAAAACATGCAATGCACTGGAATAATGTAATGTCTGTTTTAGATTATCCTTCAATACAGAACCATTCATATTTAACGAAGGCTTTAAAACTTAGTTTAAAGGAACTCTATAGTATCAGTAATACAAACATGTATTCCCGACACTATAGTTTTAAAAACACAGTTTAAGTGCCAGCTCTCCCTGCCTGCATTTAAAAGATGATTTTACTCACCCTTCTTCAAGCACCGTACCAGTGCCAATCAGCATCTCCTATAGAGATGCATTGAATCATTGCATCTCTATAAGGGAAGTTCAGCATCCCCATGCAGAGCGTGCAGCACTGAACCAGGAAGCACCTCTAGTAGCCATCTGAGTGACTGCCACTAAAGTTGTTCCTAGTCAATGTTTTTCTGAACATTAAGCTATAGTTATTCTAGCGTTATACAGAAATTAAAATAGGTGACATAATCCTTATAAAGAGTGGTTTGACTAGAAGGGACTCTTCTTAATCATGTCGATGTCATCAGTATCTAAACAGTGCACACATTCATAATGGTCACATTAAAGCCTCAAGGTCCTCCGAAACATGCAACAATTTTAAGGCCTGACTTCTTTTTCATAATAACATGAATGAACAATTAATCATTTATTAGCTACTACAGGTCATCTCACGAGATTGCTCGATTCTTTTACTTGTTAAACATACAACATGAGGAGTACAGCAGATTGAAATTGTAGACAAAAGCTGCAGAATTTATAAAATTGATTTAATTATAAACCTCTTTTTCCACTGGAGATTTCTTGTAACAAAGCTGAAACTAAATTTTCTCATGATTGATCTGAAATGACACTGCTTCTGCTAAGATTTTTTTTTTATCACATAGAATAATGAATGGAATGGATGTTAACATGAAAATTTAATGGCATATCGGATATTCTGCATATTTAAATGAGTTAACATGTGCTTTTCACTTTTTTCAGTTTCTTTTTGCCTCCATGATTACTCAGTTAAGTTATTTTAGAATCACTATCCTAGGAATAAAGTTGCTTTTGTAAGATAACCTGCAAATAGTGACTTTAAATCAAATTTAATATTTGACCTACGACTATTTTGACCTACATTCTGCAATTTCGTTTTTGATACAATACAATTTATTGTTTAGTGTAAAAATGTTATGTTATGTTTTAGTTTTATCTCTTTTAATGAGTTTAGGTTGCCACTTTATTATCTTGTACACTTTACAAGTTTCCTTAATTCTTTTAATCCATAGTGTATTTTTAAATCTCTGATGACAAGTTGAGGAAACTAAACTCTTCTGCACCAAATGCTCCCAATAAAGGTACTTATAAATATGTATATTAAGGTCATAAAACAGTGCGAACAGATGTCAACCACTGTCTGTGATGCTTTCTCGTTGTTGCCGCTATTGAACCATTTAGAGTCTGATGGATACATTTTCATTAGCAAGGGAAAAATAATTGATTGCATTTACAATATTTTGCTAATGAGAATCTAGATATTATCATGCCAGCTGGTTCAAAAGATGCTTCTTTATTATTACTAAATTCTGTTTATCATCATAACTTTTCTAGGATAAATAGGAATATATATTTTGATGTTTTTAATGTACGCAACATATTGTACTATCTTTATTTTACCCTTGAAAATATTTTGGATATTAACATATAAACATGAAAAACAAGTTTGTTATCCACTTAAAGGAACACTATAGTCACCTAAATTACTTTAGCTAAATAAAGCCGTTTTAGTGTATAGATCATTTAACTGCAATTCCACTGCTCAATTCACTGTCATTTAGGAGTTAAATCACTTTGTTTCTGTTTAATAATTTTACATAATTAGGTCATTTTATTAATTACATTTTGCGGTACCTGCCTGACAACCCAGGCCGAATGTCCAGATAATTTAATTTGCAAGCACTATATTTAACCATGTAAATTTCCAAGACACCATAAAACCTGTACATGGGGGATACTGTTTTACTCGGAAGACTTCACTGAACACAAATATTAGTGTTTCAAAACAGTAAAATGTATTACAATGATGATATTGTCAGTGAAAGTGACATATTTTGCATTTTTCACACACAAATGGCACTTACACGGACGATATAATTGTTGTGATACGTTTTACTGTTTTGAAACACTAATATTTGTGTTCAGCAAAGTCTCCCAAACTATAACAGTACCACTCATGTACAGGTTTTATGGTGTTTTCAAAAGTTACAGAGTCAAATATAAGGCTTGTGTTTCAGTTTTTTTCACAATGTGAAATTCATTGCAGTTCAGAATATTAACACAAACTTGGCCAGTGGTGACCAAGCGGCTACTTGAACATACCCCAATATTTAAATTATTTTAAGACCGGCCGCTGCAGAGCCGGCCCTTTAAATGCTGTAGCCGCCTGAGCGCTCTGTTAAGAGCCTCAGGCGGCTTCAGTTGCTTCTCTCCTCCTCTCCCCTGTAGCATGGCCGAGCTCCTCTCCGGTCCGCGTGACTGAGTGTGCACTTCCTGTCAGTCCGGCCGGGTACAGGAAACAGAAACTCCTGTTCCGCGCGGAGTTTTAGTTTCCTGTACTTGGCAGGACTGATAGGAAGTGCACACTGAGTGTGCAACTTCCTATCACTCCGGCCGGGCACCGTGGACCGGACAGGAGCTCGGCCACGCTACAGGTGAGGGGAGCAGAGAGGAGGGGTAAGAGGAAGGAGGGGAGGGGGGTAAGAAGAGGGGGAGGGAGGAGTAAGAAGAGGGGGGAGAAAGAAGAAGGAGGCGGAGTAAGAAGAGGGGGTGGGGGGAGTAAGAAGGAGGGGAGATAAGAAGAAGAGGGAGGAGTAAGAAGGAGAAGAGTGGGGTAAGAAGGAGAAGAGTGGGGTAAGAAGAAGAAGGGGGTAAGAAGAAGAAGGGGGTAAGAAGAAGAAGGAGGGGATAAGAAGAAGAAGAAGAGGGGAGTAAGAAGAAGAAGAAGAGGGGAGTAAGAAGAAGAAGAGGGGAGTAAGAAGAAGAAGAGGGGAGTAAGAAGAAGAAGAGGGGAGTAAGAAGAAGAAGGGGGGAAGTATGAAGAACACAGGGAGGAGGGGGGTAAGACGAACACAGGGGGTGTGAGGAGAACACATAGAGGGAGGAGTGAGAAGAACACAGGGAGGGTGGAGGGGGGGATGAGAAGAGCACAGGGAGGGTGGGTGAGTGTGAGAAGAGACTGCTAGGGGAGGGTGGGGGAGAGGAGAGACCACTAAGGTGCAGGGGAGAGCTCTACGGGACAGAAGGGGCAGCTCTATAGGACAGGGGCCAAGACAGGGAGCTCTTTCACACTACGCCAAGACACACACACACAATGCATTCTATACATAATAGAAACACAAATATACACACAGAGAAACACACAATGCATCTACACACACACACACACACAGTAAATTCCTACACAAAGACAGGCATGGGTAACACATACACAGAAACAGACAATGCAAAACTGCATAATAATACAGCAACACACACACTTTTTCTACATACACAATGAAACACAATGCATTCTACACTCAATGCAACACACATACAGACACACACCTTGCATTCCTATGCATAAACACAGATTCACACAATGCATCCTACACACAACCAGAAACACATAATACATCCCTTATACACAAATACACACTGCTTCCACTACACACAAACACACTACATCACCTGCACAAACTGGTAACCCTAAACACTACATACCATAAGCACACATATTAGATCCTCTACAATAACACATAACACATCCCCTACACACTCCACTCCCTGTGAGCGAATTCATTGGTGGGTGGAACTTATGAGTGGGCCTTATGGGCATACTCACCGTCAGGCCCTGGGGCCCAGACCTTGAGCTGTGTAAGGCGCCCCCAAAAAATTGAGCTGCTTCCAATTCTCCCAGAACATTGAATTTTGTGACCACAGTTGCAAACAGCTCCAGAGATCCTGTTCTACTCCAGACCAGTGGAGCCAAACTGCAGCCCATCATCATCCTCATCTGCTTGTAAGTAGGCAATCTAGTATATTATTAGTGACACTAATCTATAATTTCTGCCTCACATTAAAGGGACACTATAGCTTAATGAAGTGGTTCTGGTGTCTATAGCTGGTCCCTGCAGGCTTTTAATGTAAACACACACTGTGTGCAGCACTGGCGTTAGTTCATATGGTGATCATATGGGTGGGGCATTGTGAGGATGTGACAAGTGGGGCAGCAAATTTATTTTGTCTAGGCGCAAAAATCCTTGCACTGCTCTGATCCTGGGCAGGTGCACCAGTCTACTGGTGACCCACAGGAGGGGAGTGCACTGATTGCACTGCACTCTCCTCCTGCCCAGCCCTGTCTTTACCGCAGTGCAAGTGCCCTCTGCCCGTAATTTACAGTGGCTCACACTCACAACAAGCAGTGCCTGGAGCCGTGAAGGAGCGGGTATGGCAAAGAACTACTGATTAGCATAACATCAATATCCGTTATAAAACCAGGAAAAGGTGGGCATGGATGGTGAACTGATTTATTGGTGCAATGGGCCAATTGACTGGTTTTGCCCCCCAGGCCTAAGGCTGCCAGCCCTCCCCTGGCCGCTGGGGAGGTCTTTTGGCGGCCGCTGGCGGACTTGTCCTGGCGGCCGCTGGAGGAGCTGCGCGAGCTGCGCTGGCTCTGCTCCCCAGCACGCAGCTGAATGAGACCGGCGCCGGAATATGACGTCATATTCCGGCGCCAGTCTCATTCAGCAGCGCGCGCGGGAGGGCACTAACACAGGAAGCACCTCTAGTGACCGTCTGAGTGACTGTCACTAGCAGTGTCACTTTGAAGCAATGTAAACACTGCCTTTTGTCTGAAAAGTCAGTGTTTACGTTGAAAAGCCTGTAGGGACATGCTATAGACACCAGTACCACCACATTAAGCTGTGTGTGTGCGTCTGCTAGTGAGTGAGCTTGCTTGCATGCGTGTGCCTGCTAGTGAGTGAGCTTGTGTTTTTATGTCAATGAGCTGATGTATATCAGTAAGATTGTTTGTCTATGAGGCTGTGTATCAATGAGCTTGTGTGTGTCACTGAAATGTCAGTGAAATTGCCTGTGTCTGCATGTGTGTATGCTTACTGTATAATTAAACGTTTTACCCTGAAAGGACCTATATTTTATATTAGAAAAAGCAATATATATATATATATATATATATATATATATATTACTCAATCATCTGTCCTGGCAAGACATAGCCTTACATATTACACGCGACAATATATGGCGCAGTGACTTATGGGGCTGGCACAAATTTTTTTTCCAGGGCTGCTTTGTATCCCCAGTCCGGCCCTGCCCGCGAGTCCCGACACCATGTGGAATCGAGCGTTGCCATGGTTACTGCGGCAATGCTAGGAAAGCCTGGACTCAGTGCGGAGGTGAAGGCAGAGAGTCTCCTCCCCTTCCTGCAGCACAAACGCTGCAAAGACCCGAGGAGGGAGATCAAAAGATCTGAGTTTTGAACAGATATTCGAGATAACAGAGACTGAGACCAACAAAAGGCAACTTAATTTAGTATGTAGAAACCTAGGCTCTCAAAGCTTCATTATATATGTAATCCAGCTTTATGTTTTAGATTCTTTTGATGTCTCTTCTCAGAACCTCTTTTGGTCATCACATCTTCTTCTCTCTTCCAAATTAGTTCCCTTTCATCTCAGCTTGTGGCTCTGGTGTCTCATTTCCACTTTTAAAAATACATATTAGCTTTTTAAAAAAACAATTGTAGGCTACAGTAAAAGGTGAGTGTGTGTGTGTTTTTGTGTGGGGGGGGCACACAAACATAAAAAGTATGAAAATATGAAAAGCCGTCTCCTTATTCAGTTCAATACAATCTTTTATACTTACTGTTTATTCAAACCCCAAACTCTTCCCAGGTTAAAACAACAATTCTGTCTCTATCCAAATTAGCTACAAAATACAATTCATACGATCTATTTTTGTCTTTGCAGTTTATTTCTTCCAAACTATCTGTGGTTGATTAGATAAAGGAGCCTTTATAAAAAAATGGGGGAACTAGAGGCAATAGCATACACTAAACAATACGATATATTAAGCATAACAGAAACATGGTGGGATGAGACATGACTGGGCATTTAACTTAAATGGGTACATGCTATTTAGGAAGGATAGGAAAAACAAGAAGGGTGGTGGGGTATGTTTGTATGTCGACCATGAGTTAAAGTCAAATCTTAGGCATGTAAAGTGTGACCAGGAACATGTGGAAGCTTTATGGGTAGATATCTGCTTGGGGCAAACAAAGGGAAATCAGTTATTGGTTGGGATATGTTGTAAACCACCTAATGTAAATATTAATAAGGAAGAATAGCTGTTAGAACAAATTGGGAACGCTGCAAATCGGGGTAACACATTAATTATTGGAAATCTTAATTACCCGGACATAAATTGGGATAGAGTGACTAGTACTTCAGCAAGGGGAATCAGGCTTTTGAATGTGTTAAACGACACCTTCATGTCACAACTGGTACAAGCACCAACTAGAAAGGATGCTTGTCTGGATCTCGTTATAACAAAAAATGTTGATCTTTTGACCAACATTCAAGTAGGGGAGCATTTTGGAAATAGTGATCACAATATGGTATTTTTTAAAATAAAGTCAAAAAAGCAAAAGCTCGTGGCGTAAACTAAACCAAATGAGGACAAATGGAAACTATTCAAACAAATATTAGAAAGGTACATTTCTCAGTATGTACCATTGGGTAATATATATAAAGAAACAAATTGAAACCAATGTGGCTTAGTAGAGAAATAAAACAAGAGATTAAAAATAAGAAAAGGGCATTTAAAGCATTTAAATCGGACAAATCAGAGGCATCATATATAAGATATAAGGAAGCCAAAAATGCTTGCAAAAAGGCAATTCAAGTGGCTAAACTAGAAAATGAGAAATTGATAGCCAAAGAATGCAAAACCAAACCCGAAGTACATCAATTCTAAAAAAACGAAAAATGAAAGTGTAGGTACACTGGCAACAGAGATGGGTCTGTTAGCTAATGAAGACCAGGAAAAGGCAGAATTTTTAAATAACTATTTTTCTTCAGTATATATTAATGAGGATCCTATGGCAAGAGCTATGCAAATGATTGCTGCAAAAAACTTGCAGATAACTTGTGATTGGATGACTCGAGACAAGGTGCTACAGCAGTTAAAGAAAATTAATGAAAATAAAGCTCTACTCTCATTATTGTTCTTCTACGTTCTCTTGTATCCATCTCATGTTGGCATTTGTCCGTCTTGTGGCCTCTCCTCTTTCCACCATGGTTCCAGGTTTTCCTCTTTTGGACTGCTATCTCATCCCTTGGTTCGAGTGGTCTTTCTTGTTGTATGTAGTTTCTCCTTGCTTGCTTTTTTTAATGTTTTTAGTTTTCTTTTACTACGCTCTTTCTTTAAGCTTTTTCAGTTAGTATTGGATGGTCTTTCTTGACCAAATTTAAGCAAAGGGCCTTCTCTCTGACTCTGAACTCTAAAAGTAAGCAAACGTAGGGGGCTGGCAATGATAACAGGCTGGACAGCTGAACACATGCACATCTGTGCCATACCCCCGGTACCCTGGCAGTATAATGTATTGCTGTTATGTTGTTTATAAGTCTTGACTATCACTTTACTTTATCTTTAAATGCCAAGCAACAATACCAATACATACGAACACTCGGTGGCACTCAGAGAATTACAATGCTTTGGAACGATGGCATTGAACAGAATGTTATATGGCAGCTGGAGGTAGTTTCACCAGGTTGCCAATTATTTTCAAAAACGTAAATACAAGCGCTATTGTTTTTAACTCTCAATTTCTGTGCCAGCAGATTCTATACCAATGGAGGAAAGAGCACATGCAATGCAAGACACATTAAAACGCATATCAACAGGTGCTGTGAGGAGCCTCGCTCAGTAGGCTTTACAGTTTATAATGCGTGCCTTTTGTTTTGCTGGCCATGAATAATGCTTGACAATTGGAACTGGATTGGAGACATCTGAATGTTTGTAACATGGGCTAGCATAGCCTCAATTTATTATTTTTGGGTAAGCATTTCAAATGAGTTCATATTTTTGGATATACTTTTAAAATTATTTAATAATATGTAAAATATTAAAAATTTTGATATGTTTTTATATATAGATTTTTTTAATATGTGATATTTTTTTCACACAAAAAATGTTTTTATTCAAAAATATTTTAGATCATTTACAAAGCTGATCCAAAAATATTATAGGGAGCTGTGCGACGTTTTGATGCTCATGTGCACTAGTCTCCCAATGCTTCCAAATGGAGAAGCTCTGGGTTGGCTTAAATCAGCGAGACTTGTGATCTAAACCAGCGAGGCGAAGCAGCAGCACTGAGACCAGTGTGCCATGGAATGTAAGATAAGTAAATCTTATCTTTGGAGGGGAGGACCTACATAGGTAGGGAAACACTATAGTGTTAGGAATATATGTTTCTACTCCTAATGCTATAATGTTCCTTTAAATAAAAGCCTTAAACAGATATGAGTGACAGTTTGGTGTGGCCGAGTGGACCACAGGTAGAGGGACCTCTGTTTCCCTCACTGAGAGAACTTCCTGTCAGATCAGGTACCGTGGTCTGCTTGGCCATGCTACATGGACGAAAGCAGGTGCAGAGGGGGCTTGGGGGAAATTGAGACACATGGAGGGACTGGGGGAGGAATTGACAAATGAAAAGGACAGAGGAGAGGGGGGATTGAGACACAAGGAAGGGACTGGGGGTGAAATTGACACATAGAAGGTACTGGGGGGAATTGAGACACATGGATGGGGGGAATGAGACACATGGAGGGCCTGGGGGGGAAATGAGACACATGTAAGTAGGGAATGAAACATGTGAAGGGGTTGGGGGGGAGAATGAGACACATAAAGGGGCTGGGGGGAAAATGAGACACATGGAAGAGCTGGGGGGTAGAATAAGACATATGGAGGGACTGTGACTGGGGTGGGGGAGAATGAGACACATGGGGGCAGGGCAATGTTTACATGGGGGCCTGTTTCTAGTTATATCTCTGGACACATGGCTGGGCTTACCAAGGAACCCATTAACATTAACGTCTGAAGGTTACATACCCTCTTCAACCTATGGTTCCTGTAAGTATTTTTGTAATTGTCCTATTTATAGTTACAGCCCCCTTTAATAATATTGTAAAGCGCTACGGAATCTGTTAGCGCTATATAAATGGCGATAATAATACCCTTTTAATTCCGCAAAATCTGTGAAATTTGAAAGTGGGCTTTTGAAAGCATTACCACTTTTCTACGCGAGCAATTTGTTTGCATAATCTGAGTAGGAGGATATAGAAAATTCTCAATAGAGATTCAATGAATACAAATAAATCCTGCTTCACCCCCAGATTGCTAAAGAATACAGCCATTTATTCTCAGGTAGACCTCTGGAGATATGGAAGTATATACATTGTGATACAATCTTGAGTGAAAAGCAAATCACTTTGTCTCTCTTGTGATAACATTGCATGCAGAATGCTGTATAAACATTAAGTAACTCATATCACTTTGATGTTGTGTTTGACTGATTAGCTTATCTCATTGAGAGAGGAGTGAATCCCTGAGCTGTTAGTATGGCCATATGTTGAAACAAAAATTGCGAAAACTCTGCCATACTTCTTTACAGTGATTCTGTCCATAAATCTGTTACATAATTTTAAATAATCAAGTTTTATTCTGCTAATAATATCACAATCATATTTACACACCAAAAAAGAGAGCAATGTATACATGTGTGTTTTTTTTTTTAATATTTGGTTTATTAACCCCTTAAGGACACATGACATGTGTGACATGTCATGATTCCCTTTTATTCCAGATGTTTGGTCCTTAAGGGGGTTAAAGGACCACTATAGTGCCAGGAAAACGCCGGGCTCTAGGGGGTGGAAGGGGTTAAATTTACCTATTTTTCCAGCGCCGGGCGGGAGACTCTCCTCCTCCTCTCCTCCTCCTTGTCGTTGTCATCGGCTGAATGCGCATGCGCGGCACAAACCGTGCGCGCATTCATCCAGTCCATAGGAAAGCATTCTCAATGCTTTCCTATGGACGCTGGCGTCTTCTCACTGTGAAAATCACAGTGAGAAGCGCGAAAGCGCCTCTAGAGGCTGTCAATGAGACAGCCACTAGAGGCTGGATTAACCCTATTATAAACATAGAAGTTTCTCTAAAACTGCTTTGTTTATAGAAGAAAGGGTTAATCCTAGCTGGACCTGGCACCCAGACAACTTCATATAGCTGAAGTGGTCTGGGTGCCTATAGTGGTCCTTTAAGTGTTAAAATATTAGCAGACAAATTAAAAACAGACCAATAAATAATGTGAATAAGGGTACAAGAGATGACCAGTGCAGGCATCTGTATTGTACCACTTTCCCTCTTTGAAAGGTTCCTCTCCGCCAACCCAGTTTTGTCGGTCTACAATTTTGGAGGGTGAGGGAGGGTAGGGTGACTGTCAGTCAGCCTAGTGTGCTTACCGCCAGGCAGACACGCCCCTTTCTAAGAATTCCTGTCCATTATGAGGGTCGCCCCCAACTGTCCCAATTCCATACCACCCAATGTTGAGAGGCGTGCAACTGTCACGCTCAAAAAGGAGCTACAGTCCATGATACAGATGGCCAAAAGTAGATCTTCATTTGTCTCTGTAACGGGCCGTTTTGCACACAAGAGGTTAAAAACCGTTTAGGCGATATTCCCCTTTCAGATACACAGGCAGCTACTGCAATCACCAATCTCCCAAACTGCAAACACACGAATTCTCCAACTCCCGAACTGGAACCATACGATTCCTCCAACTCCCAAACAGGATACACACGAATGCTGTTAAGCAGCCGAACAGGAAAAACCATACGAACAGCTTACATTCCTGGCAGTCGCACTGTAACAGCATGCAATCAAATCCCCCCAAGAACGAGACGACACTTAGTTTGAGGATCAAGCAGAACTGATTTACTGGGGCTACCTGCCCGGCTTTTATGCAGGTCTCCCATCTGGTGGACACTCCCCTAGGGGACCAGATGGAAGACTGGGATACAGGACAGACACTGACCAATTACAGACATACAGTGTAAAAACATTCCCATAATACATTGTAATCCCTCCTTTCTATCCTGGAGATAATTGGGAAGTAATCCAATTATCTCCAAGGACAGAGGCAAGACTCCATTAACCACATGGCAGACCAAGGATGGTAAAAAGACATTAAAATATACAATGTTACATTTATTACATAAAATACCCACATGTAATATATCCCCAGATAGCTTAGATCTGAGCGCACATTATTACCGAATGGCGCTCAGATCTCACACATACAGTTCAATTGCTATGGAGCCAAAGTCTCTTATTACCCAAAGAGGCTCCATGGCAATTGAGCTATCTGGGTTAAAGCCTTCACATAGTTAAAGTCCCGATTGATCCGGCGTTCAGCTAAAGGACTGGAGCTAGAAGCAGGGAAGGATGGCGGCTCAGCGGTGTTCGCAAGTATAAGTGTCCGTTTTTAGTTCCATGAATTTGGGACTGAACACCGCTGGCCACGCAGAATGCTGCCACCCTGTGTTAGTTATGCGCAACCACGACCACCCGGTAGCAATCAATTAAGCTGCGGTTAACCACAGCTACTGGGTGGTAAATTGACGGCACACGCCGCTTCTGGGAGGCCAATTGAAGACATCCGAAAGGCCCTGGTGGTCGGCCGTTCGTTAGTTTGTTCGGTAGATTTAATCTACTGAACGCCCCGGGCAGAAAGGCACGAATAAGCCTTTCTCCAGGGAAAATAGTGTTTTTAAATGCCGGTCCATAGTGTAAGGGGAGCAGGTGGGCAACCAGGCTCCTCCAATGCACAGTGGCGAGGTTGGTTCCGCCACAGTCCCAGAATTATAAATCCCATGATGCTTTTTTCAGCCCTGGTCTAAACATAAACATGTACTATAGACATGATGTAACATATATTTTTGCTGTTGTCTAAGGTGTAATAGAGAAGAAGTTTAGAGAAGAGAGCAGAAGGACGTGTTGTGTAAGGTCAGACATACGTGGATTACTGTAGGGAGAGGAATAGATTATTTAGCTGATATGCTTTCTTAATAAAAGTGGGATTTAGGCATTTCAAAAGACTGAATACTTGGAGAAAGTTTGATTGTTTGGGAAAATGCATTAGATAAGATCCGACCCTAGATAATACCTTTTATCTTTGAGTACAAGTTTGAGGTGGGCATGACAACATGAAGTCAGACAAAGGTCAATGGCAGAAGACAAGGACAAAATGAGAGATAAGTAATTTTTAAAAGCAGAATGCAACAAAAGTAAATTGGAAAAGGAGGAAAGACCACCACGACAAACATTTTCTACTTTCTTGATGTTAGATGGAACATTTTCGTTCTTTATCTGCTAAGTGTTTCCTACATTGATATGAAAAGGATTATTATTATTTTTTTAATATATTTATTTTTTATTGAGTCAAGCAAAGGAGGCATACAGTACATTTACCTTAACAATATAGTACTTTTCGAGTATGCTTTAAACAGCTTGCATATAAGTAACAACTTGAAAAAGGTATTATGGTGTAATAAACATATAAGTAGTATACTCCTTTTTTATTGTTTTTTAAATTTCTTTCTTTCTCTTTTTTTCTGTCCTTTTCTCTTATTTCTTTTCTTTTTACAAGTTAACGTTTCTTTATAATTAACAAAGCAAATAGTTAGATTTGTATGAAAAACAATACTACATTAAAATTACATACATTCACTCATGGTCCTTATCGAGGGTGAGGAGGGTAGGAGATGACATAATTTTCCCGTTTAGAATAAACGTTCTCCTTCAATTGTTCTCCTTGAATTGTTTCCAGGGACCCCAAAACTTCAGATATTTGACGTATTGAGATTGGTCTAAATGAAAAGAGGCCTCCATCCAGTGTTGGTAATCTATTTGTGGCAATATTTCTGTCCAACCTAAAGCACCCTTAGATTTCCATTTTCACGCAATACAAATTTTAACTGCTAACATTATGTGAACAATTAGACAGTTCTGGGTATGATTTCCAGGTAACAAAATATTAAAAAGAAACATCTGAGGAGTTAGAACAAAGTAAATTCCCAGTAGAGACTTAAGAAAATTATGTAAGGGCTTTATATATTTTTTAACTCAGGACATCTCCACCAGAAATGTAAGAAGGAACCCACGTTTGATTCGCATCTTCAACACATTTGTGATGTATTGGAGTACATTTTGTGCAGTCTAACTGGGACTAAGTACCAGCATAAAGTTATTTTGCACTGAGTTTCTATTAGAGTCATGCTGTGAACATTCTTCCTAACAATCACCAAACCCTTCAACCATTCTCCATATTGCAGTTCAGCATTCATCTACTTTTCCCATTTAATCAATGGAGAATTTTTTTTCTTGTGGTTGTAATAGGGTGAAAAAATTGGAAACCCAAGAGGTGATCATATGTTTATGGTGTTTGTCAAAAAAATCAATTACAGGGTTATCCATTACAATGGGGGTTTTTTAATGAAATTTTTCAATCTAAGATCACTAAAAACTTCTCTGGACGATAAATCAAAACTCGTCTGGAGCAAATCAAAAGGTAACAAGAACCCCTCTGGATCTTTTCTCTCCAACTTAACAAACTAATGTCACCTATATCTAGTTCAATCATTTCTAATGGCATATTATGCAAGAGGGAATTTCGTAAACCAGCTCTGTAATCTTTAAATTATAAAAGGTTGTGTAAATATCTCTAATTATCGGGTTATGAATAGAGAAAGTTCTACTTCCTTTCACCTTAAGGTCTATATTGGACCAAAGTAGGCAAAAAGGTTCACGTTTCCCTAAATCTTGTTTTTCGATCTCCAGCCAAATGGGTCTGGAGGTTGACATATTGTCCCAGGCAATAGCATGCGCAAACATATTGTTTTTATACAAGGAGAATATGTTCGGAAATGATAGCCTCCCCATTTTAAAATCCTTATATAAAATATCTGAGGAAATTCTAGATTTCTTGTCCTGCCAAATAAATTTATTAATCATTAGTTGGATTTCCTTAAGTGTCAAATTATTAATTCTGAGAGGTATGTTTTTAAACAAATATAAAATTTTAGGGAGCACATAGGATTTTACCACTTCCGCTCTTCTCATCCAAAATAGTTCCATCCCTTTCCAATTTGCTGAAATATTTCTAAGATCGCAAAGTTTAAGATTATAATTTTCTTTTCTGATATGGTCTAGACCCATATATAGTTTAATCTCCAAATAGTCTATATATTTGTAGTTCCAGTCAAATTTAAATCTTGATTTAATATACTCAAGATCCACAAAAGATACATTATTCAATAGTATTTGAGTTTTATTAAAGTTTAGTTAAAAATTTGAAAAACTGACGTATTTTTTAATCAAATGGATGACTTTGGGGATAGAGAATTTCAGATTGGCTAGAGTTAAAGTGGAGGGAGAGAGGAGGAGAAGGAAGAAACAGCGAACTCCTATCCAAGGTATGTTCGTTTGTCCACCATCCTCCTCCCCCATCCCCCCAATACCAAATCACATCTCTTCTTGTTGTACCAAAATCTAGGTGAACCCTCAGCAACGTATGTCAATAAGTTAGATAGCCAGTGCTATTATGCTTTTTGTGGAAAAAAAATAAAATAAAATTGTCATTCAAAAACTACAAGGAGCATATCTTTGAGACTCTTTAGAGACCCCATAGTGAAAGCTTCTTTTTGAGCTCCTGAGGATCTTTAAAGAGGTGAGAAATATCCTGGAATGTAACCACTAGAGCTGTGGGAAATGTCCATCTATATTTAATATTTTTGTCCCTTAGGATCTGCATTTGCTCAGAAAAGGTCCTTTTATTTTGATGTGATGCGTATGAAATGTCAGCAATTAGTTTGATGTTCTTATGTTCTCCATTTTCAACTGTTTTGTTCCTTGACACTATCATCATCATTTCTGTGAGGTAATAATTAGTGAATCTGACAATAACGTCCCTGGGTAAAGATGCGTCAATGCTTTTGGGTTTTGGTACTCTATGAGCTCTTTCAAAAGGATATTCGCCCATTTCCTGTATGGATATGAATTCTTAAAAAAAATTATTGAGACATTCCCTAGTTTATTGCCCTGTCATGGTTTCCGTTCCTGAGATTGCGTTTTCTTGTCCTGTTTTTGATATTCCTGGTATTTTGACCTTGGTTATTCCTGACTATTCTGATTTCTGGCTTCCTTGACTTGGCTTGTTAAATGGTATTGTATATTTCTGGCTTCCATGACCTCGGCTATCCCTTGACCATTCTCTGTTTTTAACGTATTAGTCTGGCCATTCTAAGGTTTATGCTTTATCATTTTCTGTTCTGTCTATGTAGATGCTACATAGTTCTGCATGCTGGACCACACTAGCAGTCGTGACAAGAATCTTATCGACCAAAAACACTAAAACAGTCATACCTCTCAAGCGTCATGTATCTGATGGAGATGGTGTTGGAGGGAAACTCAAAGGATGCAGCTTTAAAAAAACACATACTCTATGCTAATCTCTCTCTAATTTATGCTTTCATCTTTCAAGTAAATCCATACCCACTAACAGCAGTGTCTAGTGAAGCAGGAAGTCAATTGGGACACTGGACGAAATGGGGACACAGACACTAGGGACACAGAGACATGGGGGCACAGACACTGGGAGACATAGGGACACTGAGACACTAGGGACACTGAGAGACATGGGAACACAGACACTGGGAGACTAGGGGACACTGGCTGGGAGGCTTGGGGACACTTGGAGACATGGGGGCACTTGTGGACATAGACATGGGGACACTGGGAGACATGGGGACACATACATTTGGGGACACTGGGAGACATGGGGACACTAGGGACACTGAGAGACATGGAACACAGACACTGGGAGACATGGGGACACTGAGACACTAGGGACACTGGGAGATATGGGGACACAGACACTAGGTGCACTGGCTGGGAGACATGTGGACACTGGGAGACATGGGGATACAGACATTTGGGGACACTGGGAGACATGGGGACACTGAGACACTAGGGACACTGAGAGACATGGGGACACAGACACTGGGAAACTAGGGGACACTGAGACACTAGGGACACTGGCTGGGGGACATGGGGACACTGGGAGACATGGAGACACTGTGTCCCTAGTGTCTCTGTGTCCCAATGTGTCTCCCAATGTCCCTATGTCTCACAGTGTCCTCATTTGTCTCAGTGTCCCCATGTCTCACAGTGTGCCCTAGTGTTTCAGTGTCCCCATGTTTCCCAGTGTCTCAGTGTCCCCAGGTCTCCCATTGTCCCCTAGTGTCTCAGTGTCCCCATGTCTCCCTCCTGCCTTTCCCCCCATCCTTCACTTACCTGAGCTGTAGGCTGTCTCTGCAGACTGGGAGCTGCTGTCTGGACTCTCTATGCTGTGTAGCTGCTCCCCCCCGGATCAGTGAGTAGAGAGAGAGGCAGGGAGGGATATGCTGTAACTTCCTATCCCTGCCTCTCTCCACACACAGTGAACCCTACTGGCTGGTGCTGGTATTGCAGAGTAATCTCCGTTTATACTGAGAAAAATATCTGCATTTGAATTGCCAGTATTACTGCAATACTGGCACGGCCAGGCAGCCTCAAATAATGGCTGTGCCGGTAAAATACCAGTCAGGTGGAAAACCTAAGAGTAAAAAATATATATTTTTTTTGTTTTCTTTTTAAATGGGCCTATTCCATAGGCCTGGGCATGGGCCTGGAGCTGCAGCTCCATCAGCCCCTATGTTAATCCGGCCCTGGTTGGGTGATCTCTTGAGTAGAAGCACTGGTATCTAATGGGAGAGATTTTCTCTGTTTGATTTTATAGCTTTCATTTAATTTCGGGGAGTAAAAAGTGCTTATAGGTTGTTTTTTTTATTTATCTTTTTCAAGAGGAGGGAATTTTTCTTTTTCAGAGGTTTTATCTTTATCTTTCTGCTTAGGTGCCATTTTGCTTTCTTTTCCCCCCACTCGCTTTCAGCTGTGAGATCAGTGTGGTATCACAGCCAGGGCCGGATTAACATAGGGGCTGATTAACATAGGGGCCCAGGGCCATGGAAAAGGCCCATTGATTTGAAAAAAAAAAAAATTATTATTATTTTTTTTTTTTTACACATTGCCCTTAGGGTTGCCACCTGGCTGTTATTTTATGGTATTTCAGGCTGCCTGGCCAGTGCCAGTATTGCAGTAAAAACGGAAATACAAATGCCGGTATATTTCTATGTATAAACAGAGATTACTCTGCAATACCAGCACCGGTCAGTAGGGGTCTGTGTATGGAAAGAGGCAGGGATAGGAAGTTACAGCATATCCCTCCCTGCCTCTCTGTACTCACTGATCTGCAGGGGTGCAGCTACAGAGAGTCCAGACAGCAGCTCCCAGCCTGCAGAGACAGCCTACAGCTCAGGGAAGTGAGGGATGGGGATTAATTATGCAAATTAGTAAGGCCGGTATTTTTTTCCAAGAAAGGTGGCAACCCTAACTATCCTTCACATACTCTTGCTTAAAGGACCACTATAGGCACCCAGACCACTTCAGCTTAATGAAGTGGTCTGGGTGCCAGGTCCCTCTAGGATTAACCCCTTTTTTTTATAAACATAGCAGTTTCAGAGAAACTGCTATGTTTATAAATGGGTTAATCCAGCCTCCAAATCCTCTAGTGGCTGTCTCATTGACAGCCGCTAGAGGCGCTTGCGTGATTCTCAGTGAAAATCACAGTGAGAAGACGCCAGCGTCCATAGGAAAGCATTATGAATGCTTTCCTATGAGACCGGCTGAATGCGCGCGCAGCTCCTGCTGCGCATGCACATTCAGCCGAAGAGGAGGATCGGAGGCGAAGAGGAGGAGGAAAGCTCCCCGCCCGCCGCTGGAGAAAGGTAAGATTTTAACCCCTTCCGCTCCCCAGAGCCCAGCGGGAGGGGACCCTGAGGGTGGGGGCACCCTCAGGGCACTATAGTACCAGGAAACTAGTATGTTTTCCTGGCACTATAGTGGTCCTTTAAGCATGGAAACTTTAGAGGGATGTATGGGAACAAAATCTGTGTGGACTGACTGACAATGAAACTAGTTGAGGTAAAGCTGATTTTGCACACTATGCAAATGCTCTTGCTACTTCAGTCTCTCTAACACTGTGGCATGTTCCCTTTCTTCTACACTCACTACATACAGCTTTCCTCTGTCCCAGACTGTATAACAGGAGCTTCTGCCTGCTAGTAAGGAGGTTAGGAGAGGAATGGACCAGCGAGTGTTAGGGGACAGTCCTTAGAAAGCGTGGAGCAAACTCATCATTAGACGCATTTATGCCAAGCTCAGGGTGCTGTCTGCATAGTATGCCCTTAGTTGGCCAGCCTGCATGATTGGCAGGAAGCCTGAAATGCATTCATGCCAGGCTGGCCTTCGAATTATTTAGGCAGTCAAGCCCCCTTTTTAAGGCATGTTCGCCTCTTTCGGCAGTTCTGATTACATGATTTGCATCAGTGGCCCACTCTTTTACCCCGCCCATTCACTGGCTGCTTCACTAGACACTGCTGTTAGGGGTATGGATTTACTTGAAAGATGAAAACATAAATTAGAGAGAGATTAGCATAGAGTATGTGTTTTCTCATAGCTGCATCCTATGAGTTTCCCTTCAGCACCACTTCCGCCAGTTACATGACGATTGGTAGGTATGACTTTTTTAGTGTTTTTGGTCGATAAGATTCTGTAATTAGGCCCATCATAATTGTCAGCACCAGGCCCACTGGGCTCTTACTCTAGCCCTGATCACAGCACAAAAAAACAGATTTCCTATTCTGTTCCCACTCTCCACCTGAACACAATAGTTTAATTCCATATAATTACAATAACAATGTTACATCAATATCAAAAGATTTAAAACAAGTTTGAGCAAAAGTAAAGGGGTTCAAGGAACATATGTATCTCGATTTCCAATTATAATGGGGCCAAATACTTTTTGCTTAATTGGAATGGACCAGCATGGTCTGTAGAACTCTCCTTACCTCTCGTGTAAGCTCCTGCTGATGCTATTGATGCTGCTTCTTCGTGGGCATCCACTCCAAGAGCAGAGTGCCGACACGCAAACACAGAACGAAGACAAAAAAAGAAAAAAGGGCTACTGCTTGTATCTTCTGAGAGTTCTACCTCCATCTCTTCAAATTTTCGCCGTAAGCATAAACTTCTCACCGGAACTCACGATCAGCGCGTGGCACCCCCTCGCCTCACTGGGCTGCCAAATCAAGCGTGCGAAAGTGCGTGCGTGCATGCGTCACATCGCTGCACCCCGAAATCAGAGAGTAGCTACTTAAAATAACTATCTATATTTTTTTAAAATTATTATTAAAGTAGTAAACAAGGTTGAGATCAGAACAAAGACAGACAACATAGAATAGAATATGATAGACATATTATGATTTATTGGAGATTGGGACAGTATTACATCAACAAAGATTTCCCATGTTCTATGGGTTATTTAACCCCTTAAGGACCAAACGTCTGGAATAAAAGGGAATCCTGACATGTCACACATGTCATGTGTCCTTAAGGGGTTAAACGCTATAAGTGTTAATAAATAATGTGTGTCGAAAATCTTGTTAGGATGAAAAGAAAAATAAGAAATAAAATACCAGTAAATAATAAAATAAAAAAAACACAATTAAAAAACATAATTTTATAGTAATATGGGAAATTTTACAGTTTAAATAGATGTGTGACCCAGTTCTTCCTCCATTCACAACTGGGGTCAATTAGCATAGGAAGCCGAAAGACAAATAATGATCTTACTCGGTAACTGAATACAGAGACATATATTAATGTTACTCAGTAAGTGAATACAGACACAATGCATTACTTTGTAACTTAATACAGAAACTCTTTGTTTCTGTGAATTATGCAAAGGGTTGGACTGGTAATAAAAACAACCCATTAAATAATTGGATCCTACTCCCCCATAGGTTTATAGGCACAATACCAAATTTGGGGACAACCTCTCTTATGCGGAAGGCTGCAGGCATAACTTTAGTCATATTCGCAGAAAACATAAATCACGTAAGAACTTGTGGATGTAAAACAAACATCCTGTAGATCCCTCAAATTTGTCTTAACAATCACCACCCCCACTCCCCCCAGTACCCATCATTCATTCGCATAGCACCCACCAACCACGCATCATCCGTACAGTAAAATGAAACAACGATCAATCATATGACACACATTGTTTCAATTAGCCACTGTGCTTCCATATATCATCAAGTCAACAAGCTGTCAAAAGCAAGGCGCTTATACAGCGACCATAAAAAACCACAAAACCTAAAAAATTACTGAAAAGCGTATGTATAATTATGAACATACTGAAATCAGATGTTTGTAAATCCCCTGAATCCACGTCCAAATATGAGCAGATAGGAATATAAAGACAGTATATAAATTACTTTCATCCCTAAATGTTCCCTTGCCTAGTTCGGCTTATGTAGACATCTTTCATTATTAGAACAGGTCATAATTTAGTCTCACTGTATAAGGTTGCTTATGTCAATACATCTGTTGTATGCATACATTCAGAAGGAAAAAAATGCAATTGTCTTAAACAATTAGGCATCACTTCTGGTAGCTGAGCAAACTGCTTTATTGTTTTTTTTATAGTTTGAAACTATGCTTTGCTAGGTTATATAATGGTTATCTTAATCTGGCCCAGATTTTTGCTAAGGTCCGATCTATTTGGATTTTCTCCTGGAGTACGTTCCATATAACATGTTAACATGAACCTCTAACTCAGGAATTAATAAAACAAAAATGGGGAGCTTTATTGGCAAAGTGTTGCCAATACTTTTACGTCTAATTTTAGGCGCATTTCTGTCAGAATTTATTAGACCTGTCAGGTTTTTTTCATCCTAACCATCATTTATTTCCAGTGATGCATATTTATCAATGCTTCCACCACTTTTTCCCTCAATTTGTCTATCTTGTGAAATGGAAGCGTCTACGAACACAGGCAGAATTTAGAAAAGAAAAATATCGCTTTTTAGATCACATTTAGAACACTTTAATAAATACGATCAACATAATGATGGAATTTAGCTGACTGTTTTCAAAACACTGATAAATATTCCCCAGCATCTATGCTTCTCCTTCATGGACGGGTAGCAAGAAGGGAGCATGATGGGAGTTGTAGTACACAACAGCTTGAGTGCTACACTCACTACAATCATATAACTGCATGGAAAACAAAGCATGATAGGCACAGGAGTCATTTGGAGTGTCAGATGTTGCCCTAAATTAAGACGTAGACCACATATGGCACTGCCAGTCTACATGTGACTGCGTGTGCTAATAGGCGTGTTCTAACAGCTGGCAGGCCGAAGAAGGTCTTTGCCAGTCCATCTTTGGATGTGCTGCAGCTGGACACTGGAATCCAGTGCAGCTGGGGATGCTGGGAAGGATGGAACTCTGTAATTGTTGTGTAATGATCAGGATTAGGGAAAAGGCCTTACTCTACTCCTCCAGTTACAAACATGATCCCTACTGAAGAGTCCACCTGATTCTTATCTCAGTGGGACAGGAAGGAAGGAATGAGGGGGAAGGGGCCTGGCTAGCTGCTGTCTCACACAGAGCAGATTGTGAACTGCATGGATGGGATTAACCTTTTCAAAGCCAGGAACAGTATGCAAAGGATAGTGAAGCAATGCGATACGCCTCTCGATCATATAGACAGTTAACTCGAAATCATTAGTCCTTTCAGGATAAGAAATTATAATAGATCAAGTATTGCCAGAATCTGATTATTGCTCTCCTTAAAAAAAGATAGAGGGATTAGAACTGCACAGGCCTCGTTCTTCGTTCATATGGCCTTGAACATAGTAAATTATTACCTCCAAGCAGTATATTTAACTGTCCCACGGATGTTCTATTACATCAGTGGTTTGCTTCGAGGGATAAAGGTTCCAGTAATCTCACAGAAAAAGACCCCATGACCCTCGTATATTAAGGAGAAGTTTTTTTTAGATGCCTGTGCATCCAGGAAAACATTATTATTAATAATATTATTGGCATTTACATAGCGCCAACAAATTTTGTAGAGCTTTACAATATTAAAAAGAGGGGGAGATTTAACAATACATAAAACAATTACAAAAAACTTACTGGAACAATAGGTTGAAGAGGACCCTGCTCAAACGAGCTTACAGTCTATAGGAGGTGGGATACCTCCTAACAGTCCTGGATTTCATGGCACAGTCCCAATTTCGAGCTCATATAATTTTGTCCTATGTGTGTCCCGTAGGTTATGCTGTTAGGGACAACAGAGAGAAGTACCATATATGCACAATGTGAGAACATCATTAGATGTGTTTTTACAATGCAATCCTCTGTGCCTTTAGTGGCTTAGTGGGACTAGTCAGCACAGTTACCACATAGTCTGGTGTGCATGCTGATGGTAAATTTATTGGGAAAACTTATTCCCCCAAGCCCCTCCATGTGTCTCATTCCTTCCCCTAAGCCCCTCCATGTGTCTCATTCCTTCCCCTAAGCCCCTTCTCATTCCTTCCCCAGCCTCTCCATGTATCTCACTCCCCCTAGCCCCTCCATGTGTCTCATCCCCCAACCCCTCACTGTATCTCATTCTTCCTAGCCCCGCCATGTCTCATTCCTTCCCCCCAGCCCCTTCATGTATTTCATCCCACCAGCCTCCCCATGTATCTCACTCCCTCCAGCTCCTCCATGTGTCTCATCCCCCAACCCCTCAATGTATCTCATTCTTCCTCAGCCCCTCCATGTATCTCACACCCCCCAGCCCCTCTATGTGTCTCATCCCCCTGTCCCTCCATGTGTCTCATTCCTTGCCCCAACTCATCCATTTGTCTCATTCGCTCCCCCAGCCCCTTCATGTGTCTCATCCTCCACCCCTCAATGTATCTCATTCTTCCCCAGCCCCACCATGTGTCTCACTCCCCCAGCCCCTCAATGTATCACATTCTTTCCCAGCCCCACCATGTGTCTCACTTCCCCAGCCACTCTGTGTGTCTCATCCACCCACCTCTCCAAGTGTCTCCTTCCCTGCCCCCCACCTCATCCATTTGTCTCATTCCCTCCCCCAGCCCTTCCATGTGTCTTATCCCCCCACCCCTCAATGTATTTCATTCTTCCCCACCCCTCCAAGTGTCTCATTCCCTTCCCCCAGCCGCTCCATGTTTCTCCCCCCCACCACCATCCTGTACCTACTCACCACAGTACTCCATCTGACAGGAAGTGTTCTCTCAGTGAGCACTTCCTGTCAGACCGTGATCTGCTTGGCCACGCTACACACAGTGATTAGCAGAAGAGGAGCAGCACAGTGGGAACCGTACACCTGCGTATGCAGGCCCATGGTTACAGGGAATGATGGGTCAGGTCGTAGGTGTGACCCCTGCGATCATGATAGTTATGCCACTGGCTGGTATGTTGTTCCTAGAGTGTAAGCTTGTATTAGCAGGGCCTTCTTCACTCTTATGCCTGTAAGCATTAGTTGTGTATGTTAATTAATTATTGTTAATTATCCACCTTGTATCATACTCCTCAATTTATCAATTGGACAAAGAGGGACACTTTAGTTTTAGGGATGTGTCAATAGGCAGGCTGTTCTGGGAAATTTTAGGTAACTTACCAATAGCAATTTATGCAAATAAAATGTAATTTAGAACAAGAACAATCTACAAATAGAGACTACTTTGTCTTGTGTATTTTTCCTACACGTGACATGAAAATATTGACAATATAAAGTTAAATGTATAGAGCAGGAGATAAAAAATCTCAAAACATCTGATTGAAAATGAAAATGAAACCACTTTTTCATGCAAGTTTAGTCAGTCACAGCCAGGGGAGGCTGGCAGGAATGGGGCATAAACAGAAACAACACTGATTTAACTACTAAATGAGAGTTGAGCAGTGAGGCAGGATCTATACCAGGGGTACATAGTTGTACCGGCATTGTGGAATCCCCACCAAAATAAATTGTGCTGTAGCACTAACCTTCTACTTATCACAGCATAATGGTTTCTTTTTTGGCAAAAAACATTTTTTCTATATATCCACTAATTTCTACAGATAGTAAACATATTGTAGTACTTAGGAGCAGGTGTGCTTCTGTGTGCAGAGTTGGGCCACCCTATGGGCAGTTTTGGGAAACTCCGATCTATACACTAACACTGCCTTATTAAGCTAAAGTTGTTTTAGTGACTATAGTTTCCCTTTAACCCCTTAAGACCAGAGGGCGTACTATTACGCCCTATTCTAAGCGGCTCTAAACGCCGCCGGGCGTAATAGTACGCCCTCCGGTTTTTCGGTACTTACCCGGTCGCCGGCGGTCCCACACCGGCGATCGCGGTGGGGGGGACTCCCAGGGAGCCCCCCGCGGCACGTCCGTCCTCCTCGAAGCCCCCTGGCCGTGTGAGAGTGGAGTCCTTGCGAGGACCCCACAATCACATGGCCGGGGGTAGCTGGCTGCAGCATTGCCAGCAGGGGGACTGCCTGTAATGACAGGTGGTCCCCCTGCTGGCTGAAAATAAAAATAAAATAAATAAATAGTGTAAAAAAAATAATAATATATACTTAGATCATATATATATATTATATATATATGATCTTAGTATATATATACACACATATACATACACACACGTACACCGTCTAGGTGTATTTTACTATTAATATATATATATATAATTATATATATATATATTAATATCAAATTACACGTAGACTGATACTGATTAAATATATATATAATTATTGTTATATATATATTTATATATAATATAAAAAAAAAATGTAAATACGTTAAAAAATAAAACAAAAAAATAATTAAAAATAAATAATTAAAAAATATATAGATGTGTGTTATTTCGTTCTAACTGTATTGTGAAATTAATATATATATATATATATATATCAAAATACACGTAGAACAAAATAATATATATATCTATATACATAAATATATACGTATATATCACTATATATATATACCTATATATAAATAAAAATATTTAAAAAATTATATAGATATATACATATAAATACACATACGTATATATATACATATTAATTCTACATATATATTTATGTAATATTTTTACATATTAGGTATCTTAATTAATTACAATTAGCAGGACCTGCCTGACAACCCATGCCGAAAGTAAAGGGAATTTAATTTGCTAGCACTATATTTAACCCTATAACTTTCCGAGACACCATAAAACCTGTACATGGGGGGTACTGTTCTACTCGGGAGACTTCGCTGAACACAAATATTAGTGTTTCAAAACAGTAAAATGTATTACAACGATGATATCGCCAGTAAAAGTGACGTTTTTTGCATTTTTCACGCACAAACAGCATTACACGGACAATATTATTGCTGTGATACTTTTTACTGTTTTGAAACACAAATATTTGTGTTCAGCGAAGTCTCCCGAGTACAACAGTACCCCTCATGTACAGGTTTTATGGTGTTTTCAAAAGTTACAGCGCCAAATATAAGGCTTGCGTTTCATTTTTTCACATTAAAATTCGCCAGATTGGTTACGTTGCCTTTGAGACCCTATGGTAGCCCAAGAATGAAAATTACCCCTATGATGGCATACCATTTGCAATAGTAGACAACCCAAGGTATTGCAAACGGGGTATGTCCAGTCTTTTTTAGTAGCCACTTAGTCACAATCACTGGCCAAAATTGGCGGTTTTTGCATTTTTCACACACAAACAAATACTAACGCTAACTTTGGCCAGTGTTTGTGACCAAATGGCTACTAAAAAGACTGGACATACCCCATTTGCAATACCTTGGGTTGTCTACTATTGCAAATGGTATGCCATTATGGGTGTAAATTTAATTCCCGGGCTACTATACAGTCTCAAAGGCAACGTAACCAATCTGGCGAATTTCAGTTTCAAATGTAACGTGCTATCTTTGACCCTGTAACTTCCCAGAACGCCATAAAACCTGTACATAGGGGGTACTGTCTTACACGTGAGACTTTACTGAATACAAATATGTGTATTTTATTGCAGTAAAAGCAAACAGTATTATGACATTGACAGTTAAAATGTCATGTAGAACTAAAAAAATAACAAAATTTCTTATTTTCTACCATTTTTTTCATATTAAATTATGTTTCATAGCTAAATATTTGATATTAAATGAAAGCCCTGTTTCCCCTGAATAAAATGATATATAATAAGGGTGGGTGCATTTACTATGAAAGAGGTGAATTATGGTTGGACAGACATGTAGCGCAAATGCCAGGTTTTGTTTACATTTTGTTTTGTTCACAACGTGTACATTTGGCTCCGTCCTTAAGGGGTTAAGCACATTTAGCTCCCCTCACATTTTAGTGAAGTCAGATCTCATAGCTGTATGAAGCTTTACTAAACTCAGTATGCCGGGTGCCACTCACATCTGGCCACAACTCTAACAACACAAATTTAAAATAAGATGATTTTTTTTGCTAAAGTTGGTTTTATGTTTCCTTAATTTAGTCGCCAGCAGATAACCTGGCAACAGTTTTGACCATATCCGATAAGGCTTGACAAAGACCTTGACAAAGAATGTTGAAATGGTTGCCAGATAATCTTTTCATTACTGGCTAAAGGGCACATAAAAATCAACTTTGGCTCAGGAATTATTTTATTTTAATTATATATTAAAGCTTTTCAACAGCACTTTGTACATAGACATCCCTGAGTTGTAATACATCCCAATATTTTTTTAGATGGTCAAAGATGAACACTTTACTTTCAGAGGAGGTGGAAGTAGGGGTGTGGCCAGGGCGAGGCTCAGGGAAATTTTAGGTGACTTACTAATTACAATAACTTATAGAGGCCCAACATATTCCACAGTGCTATACAAATGGTAAACAAGGCAAAACAACAGTTGAAGAGGGCCCTGCCCCAAACAAGCCTACGATCTAAAGATAACAGTGTATGCAAGTAAAATGTAATTTAGAACAAAAACATCATATCTTGTTTACAGAGACTGATTTCTAAACACATTTATTGTAGCTTATAAACACATTATTGGGAGTATTATTGCTGTGGAGCTTTGTTACACACACTAACAATATGGAGCTTCTAGAAAAGAGGGACATTAGGATAGAAAAGAGGTACAGAGGAATTTCTACCAAAAATAAGGACTGTCACTACTAAATAGGGATACTTGGGTAGTATGCTTGCTTGTCAGTATCGAATAGATACATGCAAGAGTCACATGCTCCCATTAGGGGCAGAACTCCCCTCTCTCTCGGTGGGACCACCCTGTCAAATCACAATCACAACTCTGTTGGTTTAACATATCCCCTGTAGCCCATGGATCAGTGCAGCTAAGAGGAATAGGCCTTGACAGAGCCAGGAGGTAGGCATAGCAGCCACAGGAAGTTAGTGACAGCTAGCATGCTGGCTGGAACGGAGCCATAAGGGGAGTATTTATACCAGCCATTATAGGAAGTGGCTATTTTAACTGAACCTAAGCTTACCTGTCAGTTGTCCCTCCCACCCTCCCTGTATTTGGTTAGGTTAGTTGATTTCCCGTTTTTTTCACAGCGGCGGGAATGGCCTGGTTAAATCGAAGGGTAGATGGAGGAGAAAGTGGGCATCCTGAGGTTTAGTGTGGATTGGGCGGTGTCGCATGTGGTTGGTAGGTTCGAGCCCGTCGGTGGCTCCGAACCTGGGGGTGTGGTGGTGTCTTGGTACACCCTACACTGGAACTGGTGGGTAGCGGTGTCTTGGTACACCCCTACAATGGATATGGTGGGTAGCGGTGTCTCGGTACACCCCTACAATCGATATGGTGGGTAGCGGTACACCCCTACAATTTAACCTGGTGGAAATGTGGTCATATTGGGCGGCCAGTTTCTGTATGAACATGTTATTTGGATTGTTATCTATTATTATTGTGGGGTTATTGCCAGGGGTATGTTATGTATATGGGGGATGTTAACTTTAATAAGATTTGTTGGCAATGACCCCATTTGTTATTCCTTAATTATTTTATTAATAATTTAATAAAGCTGTGGACTAATTATTTCCAACAGTATAACCTGTGTCCGTGTTTTAATGGGGGTTTGGTTAAGGTTAGCGCATATGCCGGCAAATCCGACTATGCGCCTGTCATGTCTAATGTTTATACATTCCAATTTTGTGAGAAATGAAAATTAACAGTACATAGAGCTTCTGTAGAGCGTATGAGAGTCCCTGAATCTGCATGTCTTATAGTGTTACTGATACAGATTCTAAGAGTAACAAGTGAGTCTGTAAAGGTGGATGAGAACGTCTGTTAGTGTGCATTTTATGAGACTATATGTGACTGAGAATTATAATGTCTGTGTCTGTAATTGTGTCTGAATGTTAGAGTGTATGTGATAGAACATGACTGCCCAAAATGTAGATCCCCAGATGTTATACCTTCAATATGCTTTGCCATTCTAAAGGCATTCTACATGCATGCAAAGAATCATGTGAGTTGTAATTTACAACTGGGGATCTACCTTTTGGGCAGCTCTGTGATAGAATGCCTGAATATACTTGTGAAAAATGTGTCTGATATGTACCTGAATACATAAGTGAGTTTTCCATTGCCTGTAAGATTTGCTGAGTGTTTCTGTGAGTGAGTGTTTCTGAAAATGTGTCTAAGTGTGTCTGTTAACCAGTGTATTTGTCAGAGCAGATCCGGGGGGGCAGTGGTGCAATTACCCTCCCCCCCGAGAAAACCGAGCAGACCGAGGGTCTCCCTCTCCTCTGCCAGCACATACCCTTCTTATCACACACATTGCCCCCATACACACACACTGCCCCCATACACACATTGCCCCCCCCACACACACACACACCCTACACACACACATTCACACATTGCCCTACATACACATACACCGCCCAGATACACACACTGCCCCCATACACACACACTGCCCCACATACACACATTGCCCCCCACACACACACACTGCCCCACATACACATACACTGCCCCCCCAAACACACACTGCCCCCATACACACATACACTGCCCCCCGTACACACACAGATACACATACTGACAGATACACACACACTGCCACATACACACACACACACACACTGGCACATAACACACTGACAGATACACTGACACACATATATACACACACAGTGACACATACAAACCTTGATACACAGATACACAAACTGGCACATAAACACACAGATTCACACACATTGGCAGATACACACACTGACACAGGTACACATACACGCACAAACACACACACACACTGGCACATACACATATGTTTAACTTACCTATTTTCTTCCTTCAGTGCTGCAGGCTGCCGGCTGAGGATGGTGTGCCAGGTTGGCAGCTGCTCACTCCCCGCTGCGCTCCCTCTTCCTCCAGCCGATGCGCTCTGTCTGGGAGAAAGTGCTGTCACTTCCTCCCAGCATCCCATACAACAGGGGTCCGGTCGCGGTTTTAGACGCCTGTGGCACCTGACCAGATCCCTGTTTAGCAATACCCATCGGGTGGTCTTAAATTCCTGGGACACCCGACGGGAAAATTCGCTGCACAACCCCAATTTTGTTCTCCCTATGGTTCCGCGGAACACTAAGTCGGAAACGCTGCTCTAACCTAATGCACAGTAACGCAACCTGGTTTGACACAGTATAGATAACATGTTTCCGTAAACAGGAATAATGTCACAAAACAACAGATCGAATTATGCAAGGCAGTGCAAGGGGTCAAGGCAAACGTAGATTTGACTAATGTCTTTATCTCAGTGGAATGAGATTCCAAAATCAGATTAACTCATACCTTTCTGATTGTTTGGGGCACATATTACTAGCAGGCTGGGATAAAATGGAAAGGGAAGGGTAGAAAAGAGAGAAATTATGTTTCACAAGGGTATTAGTTTGACTAATTTAGGAGCTTAGTTGAAGACTAAAGTGAGATAAGCAACCTCTCTAGGTTCTAGCTTCTGTTACATCTGTTCCCATCTTGGAAGCAGCAGGGGTCGATTTACTTGTTAACCTTGCCTCTTTTTTATTCTGGTGACACAGCATGTTGTAAGGCAAAATGCAATTTACTAGTAGATATAAGTAAGAAGCAGAAATCCTCAGATTGGAGCAACAGTGCACAATGCAAAACCATAGAAAATCATACAGATTAAAACTCCATAATCTATTAAAGGAACACTCCAAGTACTATAACCACTTTGGCTTTTCTAATGGGCTGAGAGCGATTATCTGATGCTCTCATGCAATGAGCTGGTCCTTTCACTGATAGGGGGGGTTATGGAGGGGTTACTTTGAAAGGGCCAGAGTACAGGCATCTTACAACCTATGCACTGTCAAGAACTCTTCTCTGATAAAAAAAAAGATAAATATGTTGCAAACGTGCACTCAACATATGTCTTTAGGAAGTACAAAAGAAAAAATAGAACCATATCTTCCACTAGTCCTGTATTTATCAAGACAGTCACAATTTTGGGTTTCTGTCTACCTAGGTTTTGTTCCCTGGTGTCAATGAGAGCTAATCAATAGACAAATAGGAATTTATGTTTTAAAAGCAGTCTTACATTCGAACAAAGGAAAGGGATATTATTTCAAGAATGTGGGATTTTCTGCCTAAAAAGGGTGTTTTAGAATGTTTTATATAGAGATTTTGTAAAAATAAAAAACATATACTAAAGCATTTAATATGCCAGGTAACGTCTTCTTTTTCTTATCTCCTGCTTGGTAATTGAATGTTAATCACACACAGGAAGCTGCTGCAGATTCTGACGTGCAATTTACAGAGCAGATGATAAGAACTTTTAAATAAAACACACTATTTAATGAGGAAAGTTTAAAAATTAGATCTCTTTTTCAGGAAGTGTGTGGGGAGACTGTGTGAGTCACAGCCGGGGAGGTGTGCATAAATAACTGAGCATGATATATACACCAAAACTTCTTTATCAAGCTAAAGTAGTTTTGCTCCTAAGAGTGTCCTTTCTTTTTTTTCAGATGTCAGATCAGAAATGCTATTCTAGGCTAGGAGTTGTGTCACGTGCTGGAATTTTGTCTTTTTAACCTGTTAGATGCTATCAGAATTCTTTCAAAGTGACGTTGAACTCCAGAAGTCACAGGACAGGACAGTGACAAGAAATACAGCGATTTCTGTAGTGAAGTGGTGCTTAGCGCTCTATAACATTGGTATTTCCAGGAGCTAGGAATGTCCCTGTTGTGATATGACACCACTCATCTGTAGTACAGGTCCCATAATAGGTATTGCATCGTAAACCGTGTCCAAACCAGAGTTTGAAAACTGAGCTCACTCACGCAGCTATCCACCTTACTTCTTTTTTTAATCCTTTTTTTTTTTTAAAACAAATGTCCCATCAAGACATTGAGTAATGTCTACCTATGTGTGTTCTCAGTTTCCAAAGTTAAAAAACAAAACTAAACCAGATTCTCATCTTGTTTTGACAACTAATTGCAAACTCCTACAGAAAAACTCCCGACTGGCTGAGGTTTACTAGCGTATTAGGCTCCTCATGGTATTTTGTGCTATTCTTAGGTTTAAAGATTTATTTCCAACCAGCTCTGCATTTAAACAATCTTTGTACTCATTGTTACTGATGTTGGCCTTAGACCTAACAAACTAATGTAGTGAAATTTACCATGGAAAACATTAATATTTAACAAATTTCCATTTATCCCTCCATTATTAACAAATATCAACCATTCGTTGAATTAAAAAAAAAAAACAACAAAAAGCCCTTGTTGATAACATTAAAATGTAAAAATCACTTTTTCATGATCTACAAAATAAATATTTTTAAAAGAGGTAGATGAAATGTTTTTTCTTAACATGAACATGTATGTAAAAATTTACATTTACTTTCTCAACATTGGATCCATGTAGTTCTAATTCATATTTGAGTGTAAAAGTATTTTTGTAAATGATATCTAGCTACAACAAAGATTCAAGATTTAGAAAATAAATATAAAAGATTTATCATCTAATCTATAGAGTTAAGCCGATGCTTTCACTGGCAACATTTCGACCAAATAAGGGTCATTCCATTCACAGTAACTGAATAAAGTCACCAGATCCAGACTCTGGGATTGCTGAGAGTTGTTGACTGCAAATATGGATTATTATTTTTTTTTATATATGATTTTGTTATCCATCATCATGAAGGGACCCCTTTTATTTGTCTCATAAAACAGATGATTCATTGTAAATCCTTTCATACATTTCAACAACTAGGGTCAGAAGGGCAATCTCACTACGTCAAGAACACTCATATTGAATTGGGTGGCAACCAGGGTGACTAGATTGCTGATTTTATCAGAGATGCTTATAAAAAAAATGTTTTTTTATAACTGCAATACTCTGATGCTGTCCCACAGTTCAGTATTTAAAGAGCACTCCAGTGCTAGTGCATAACTTTTTTAAAGAGAGACTGTGTTATATTTTTACATTATTTGTGCTATAATACATATATTATTAGATATAAAATATATAGACTGGAGAGTCTCGTCACTGCAGGCTGATCTGCCCTTGCTGCAATCCTGATGACTTGTGTCCAATTAAATGCTCCTCTCAGAGAACAAAAAATATCCCACAGGCATTACAGTGTAGTGTGAATAAAAAGATAAGGTTTATTACAACATGAGGACAAAAAAGCAAAAAAACATACAATGTTTCAGCTGCACGGCCCTAATCATGTATATACATGATATTGCGTCTATGCCGAAGAATTGATTGACAGGTGGGAAAAAAAACAATTTTTAGAATTTGTTAGCTAAATGTATAGATTGAATCTAATACTCTTTAAAAAGAGCATAACTTGTACCTTGCATAACAGGTACCCTTTAAGAAATATATAGCGTGCCCTTTTAAACTCTTTTAAAAAGTTTAACATGTAAAGGAGGGACCCCATCTGCTCACTCCTGCCCCTTTGTGCAACTCAGACTGATGCTTCCTTATTAGCCCAAGCAGTTATAAATGATTGGTGGCAGGGCTGGACTGGGAATGAAAAGCAGCCCTGGAAAAACATTCTATACCAGCCCCATAATTCATTGCGCCAGCATAGTGTGCAGATATCGAAGTGGGAAAAAAAACTGAAAACTGAAAACTATCACTCAAACATGAAAGATAGTACTTATAGGGCTTCAAAATAAACAAAAGAGCAGATTTATTGTAAGCAGACTGCATTTGCATATAATCCATGTTTCAGTCCAACTACCTTGAAATATTAAGAAATGTTTGGTCATTTGGATTTAAAATGTGAATGTATGCTATTGCACAGCAGTAAAAAAAAATATGTTATCTTGCTCATTTTGAAGTAACGCTCTTCACGTTAGCTGACAACTGGATGATCTCCCATAGGAAAGCATTGGGAGGCTATTGTGCATGTGTGGCAAAACGCAGTGCTTCACCGCACCAATCAGCATCTCCTCATAGAGATACATTGCATCAATGCATCTCCACGGGGAGCGTTCAGGACCTTCATGCAGAGAGTTTAGATGCTCAACATAGGTGCTGCACACTGTGCAGCACTGGACTAGAAAGCATCTCTAGTGGCCGTCTGAGTGACTGTCACTAGAGATGTGCCTAGGCAGCAATGTAAACACTGCCTTTTCTATGAAAAGGTTGCATTTACAGTGCTCAGCCTACAGGGACAGGCTATAGACACCAGAGCCACTACAATAAACTGTAGTAGTTCTGGTGACTATAGTGTCCCTTTAATATCACGTCTTTCTCTCACCAGCCGACTTTGAGTTACAGGGAGAGCAGGAGACACAAGTGAAGTTTGTTTGTCTTTCTCCCCCAAGCCCCTTTCACGTGTCTCTCAGTCCCATCCCCTTTGTCTCTTTCCTCACAGCTCCTCTGTGTGTCTCATTCTCTCCTTCCCCACTCCCTTTGTGTGTCTCTTGTTTGTCTTCCGCAGCTCCTCTGTGTGTGTCTCCTGTTCCCCTTTCCCAATCCGTCTGTCTCTTTCCCCCACACCTCTGTGTGTTTTTTTTTACTCCCCAGCCCCTCCATGTGTCTCATTACCTCACAGCCCTCCATGTGTCTCAGTAGCCCCCACATGTGTCCCATTAGCCCCCCAGCCCTTCATGTGTCCTATTGGCCCTCTCTCTCAGTCCTCCATGTGTCCCTATAGCTCTCCCAGTCCTTCATGTGTCCCAATGCCCCCTCCCAACCATGTGTCTAGGGTGACCAGATTTTGAAAATATAAACATGGGACACCCATTAGCGATACAAAAATCGCTAAAAAAAAAACCCCAAAAACCCAGAGAAATACATAAGTCTTTAATCTCTTCTTGGCCAGACGTGGCTGTTCCAGCTCATCCCCTTCCTAGTACTCAAATGAGTGTCTTTTCATTTACATTTTGTAGGAGCATGATCATCAGAGCACACACATACCTTAGACCAGGGCCATCGTAACAGCATAATAGCCCACTGGGCAAACCAATGCACTGGGGCCCTGACTACGCAACCACTCAAAGGAATAAAAATATAAATTATCAATAAAATGAGGCTTATATTTATTGGTACCTCCAACAAATACAATACTTACACACACAGACAGACTGCTGAATACACGCACACAGACTGCTGAATACACGCACACACACTGCTGAATACACACATATAGAGACTGCTGAATACACACATATAGAGACTGCGGAATATACACACAGACTGGTGATTACACGCACACAGACTGATGAACGCGCACAGACTGATGAATACATGCACACACACAGACTGCAATGAGGGGTGCAGTGTGTGTTCAGTGTGTGTAGGGGTTCAGTGTGTGGGAAGTGCAGTGTGTGTAGGGGTTCTGTGTGTGGGGGGTGCGGTGTGTATTTGGAGTGGGTGCAGTGTGTGTAGCAGTTTAGTATGTGTGGGGGGGTACAGTGTGTGTGTGCTGTGTGTGTGTGGAGAGAGTGCTGTTTGTGTGAAGGGTGCTGTGTGCGTGAAGGGGTGCTGTGTGCGTGGAGGGGTGCTGTGTGCGTGAAGGGGTACTGTGTGCGTGAAGGGGTGCTGTGTGCGTGAAGGGTTGCTGTGTGCATGGAGGGGTGCTGTGCGCGTGGAAGGTTGCTGTGTGTGGGAAGGGGTGCTGTGTGTGTGAAGGGGTTCTGTGTGTGTGAAGGGGTTCTGTGTGTGGGGGGGTTCTGTGTGTGTGAAGGGAAGTTCTGTGTGTGTGGGGGTTCTGTGTGTGTGGGGTTCTGTGTGTGTGAAGGGATCTGTGTGTGGGGTTCTGTGTGTGTGAAGGGGTTCTGTGTGTGTGGGGGGTCTGGGTGTATGAAGGGGTTCTGTGTGTGTGAAGGGGTTCTGTGTGTGTGAAGGGGTTCTGTGTGTGTGTGGGGTTCTGTGTTTGTGTGGGGTTCTGTGTGTGTGTGTGTGTGTGGAGGGTTCTGTGTGTGAAGGGGTGTGAGTGGGGGTTCTGTGTGTGAAAGGGTTCTGTGTGTGTGTGAGGGGTTCTGTGTGTGTGGGGTTTGTGTGAAGGGGTTCTGTGTGTGAAGGGGTTCTGTGTGTGTGTTCAGGGTTCTGTGTGTGTGCTGTGTGTAAAGGGGTTCTGTGTGTTTGAAGAGGGTTATGTGTGTGTGTGGAGGTCTGTGTGTGTGGAGGTTCTGTGTGTGTGTGAAGGGGTGTTCTGTGTGTGTGTGAGGGTTCTGTGTGTGTGTGGGGTTCTGTGTGTGTGTGTGGAGGGTTCTGTGTGTATGGGGTTCTGTGTGTGTGTGGAGGGGTGCTGTTGGGGGGTGTAGTGTGTGTATGGGGGTTATAGCATTGATATATTAAAAAGCTTTATATTACCCCCCTCTGTGTGGGGGGGGGCTCTGTGTGTTTGAAGGGGTTATGTGTGTGTGAGGGGGTTCTGTGTGTGGGGGGTTTGTGTATGTGTGAAGGGGTTCTGTATGTGTGAAGGGGTTCTGTGTGTGGGGGGGGTTTTGTGTGTGTGAAGGAGTTCTGTGTGTGTGCAGGGTTCTGTGTGTGTAAAGGGGTTCTGTGTGTTTGAAGGGGTTATGTGTGTGTGGAGGGGTCTGTGTGTGTGGAGGGTTCTGTGTGTGTGAAGGGGTTCTGTGTGTGTGGAGGGTTCTGTGTGTGTGAAGGGGTTCTGTGTGTGTGGAGGGTTCTGTGTGTATGAAGGGGTTCTGTGTGTGTGGAGGGGTGCTGTTGGGGGGGGGTGTAGTGTGTGTATGGGGGGTTATAGCATTGATATATTAAAAAAAAAGCTTTATATTACCCCCCTCCCCCTTACCTTTGGTCAGGGCCCAGGGGAGAGGGGGAACGACTACTCTTCAATCCCTGGTGGTCCACTGGTGGCGCGTGCAGTTCAGCCTGCAGCTCCTCTGGCCGCAGGCTGACTTCGCTCTCCTCCCGCGAGAACAGCAGGCAGGTCGGAGCGTTGCCATGGTAACGCACAGCAATGCTCCAAACTGCTTTCTCGCGGGAGGAGCGTTCTCGCTTGCAGGTTACTGTCAGACCGGGTAGGGGAACAGAAGCTCCCTACCGCGGTCTTCCTGCTCGGCCACGCTACATTCTGTGACCGGCAGGAGGGGAGTGCATCCCATCCTTCCAGTCACCCTCTAATTGCGGCCCGGGCTGGTGCACACTAGGCGGCCGCGCACCGGCCCCCTAGTGTGCTGGCCCACCGGTAAATTTCCCGGTATCCCAGTGGGCCAGTCCGGCCCTGATTGGTGGAGATTGACAGCTGACAGCCGGCCATTGGTGGTAGTTGTTATGGCAAAGACGTAGTGGTGCCAGGGTACTCAAAGCACCTTAACCACAAAAAAGAGAGAATATGTGAACTCTGAGAACGGACAAAAGAAACATGTCCTTGGCATTGGAGAGTAAAGTGAGTTTTAGCTGTTTAATTTTACTAATGTTTTTTATTAAGAAAAAAATTTTTTTGATTGGAGGAACCCTTTAAGGAATAATCCTTGAGATTCCAAGCAGCACTGTTCTAAGAGTTTTGGTGTCCTTCCTTTCAAATTAAATTTATATAGACCGTATTTGGCATGACCACATTTAGAATCTGTAGCCTACCACCATGCGCTGACGCCTAAATAACTTCCCTGGTATCATTAAAAGAGCGTGTGCACGCCAGGGCCGGATTTACATCATGAGCACCTGTAGGCACATAATTCTCAAGTGCCCGCAACCATCCCCCCTCCAAACAAATACAAGCAAAATTTGGAGTTTAAATATGACACAAATATTTATATTTATACAAACATACAAATTGTGTGCACATGTGTACCAGTGTGTGTAAATATCTATTTATGTGTGTTTGTGTGTAAAAAGCTGAGTGTATGTCTATGTATGTATTTATGTGTGTAAAGTATGTTTGCCCATAGACATCCTTCCTCTAATCAATCATGTCCACAGTTTCCTTCCCACCACATTCAGATATATCCAAAAATGTCCATTCCACCTCAGATAGCCAATCTCCAGTCCTCTTCATTCTTGGGACAGTAATTAGCCATGTTTCTACCTACCTTCTCTGTTTCCATTGGTCATGTTTCCAGCCTCGAACCCCCTCTCCATTTTCACTAGCCATGTGTCCAGCAGCCTTACCTTTAGCAGTTAGCCATGTTTGTAGCCCCCATGTCTCATCTCCCTTTAAATTATCTAAGTTTCCAGCCCCCCACACCCTTTCTATTAGCCATGTGAAATATAGAGGTGGATTTTAATAGGCAGAGAAATCCATCCATGGGGCGCACACTGGCGGATCCAGGGCGGCGGCAACAGGGCAATTTCCACCCCCTCTTATCCCCAGGGTACCTTCAAGGACCAGAGGGGAGACCAGTGATCTCAGTAGGCCTTTGCCGGCAGCCGGCAGGGGAGGGAGAAAGGACCTGGGGGCTCAGCCTGCAGCTCCTCCGGGTTCTCCTCTCGCAAACACAGAGTATTGCCACGTTTACCACGGCAATGCTCCAGTTCCCGCGAGAGTGAACTCTAGCCCAGGAGCTGCAGGTTCTCACTCTCACCACTAGGACCACCAGGGATTCTCCACCCGACCACCAGGAATTGCAGGAACCCCCTCCCCCCCCCCCTTCCCTCAGCAAAGATAAAGGATGAGGGATATAAAAATGATTTATTTTAATTTTTCAAAAAAGTATATATTTATTAATCTGCCCACCAACCCCCAATAACTCCCCACACACAAACTTCCCCACAATACACACACACACACACACATACTGCACCCCTCACACACTGTTGCCAATAAACACAAACACACTGCATTCCACACACACTGCAACCCTCTCACACACACACACTACTGCCCCTATTGCCTACTACTGTCCATATTCCCTTGGAGGGCACCATGGCACTCCTGGCACCATAACCACTACAGACAGCTGTAGTGCTTATTGTGCCTGGATTGTTTCTTTAAATAATCTACCAGTGCTGCTCCCGAGATTAGGTTATGGATCCGCCCCTGGGTTCGCATGCACACAACACACGCGAAGCCAAGAAAGCTGCACTCACCTAAATATGCATACATTATAATAGTTCTGCTAGGGTCAATTAATACATGCAGAATTCAACATACACACTCACTGAACACCAGCGTCAAAGCTCACAAAATGTTAACAGTGTTTTAAACAATGGGGATTGAGATAAAGTATGTGATCATCGCATAAGCCTGTCACAAAGACAATGTACCTCATTTCTGGCATGTTCTACCCTAGAAATCGAATGCATTCTCTTATGAAATTAACCCATCCTTCTGGGGTTCTTGGCAGGGCAAGGTTAAATAGGGCCCTGGAATATGGCATCTGTGACAGGGAGGGGTGCAAAACCACAGTTTCATATATCTATGTGCGAGTAAAATTTAAATCCTTTATAAATTTTGTGAGCTTTTAAGCTGGTGTTTAGTGAGTCAGTGCAGTCTCTTCTATGTTTATGTATATTATAAAACATATCAAAGAATGCATTAAGCAAAGAATTGCTAGTTGGTCTGTAAATGTTAATATGTAAATGGTTCTTTGACCTTACCCACTGGGCTCATCCAAATCTCTGGCAAATGGTTGGGGGTTGTGCATCTAATTAAACTTTGTGCAAGGTTAATTTAGATAGCCCATTGCTTTTGAGTCAGATTGCATTGTCAGTTAAATGGGTCTCAGACGAACAAACAGTTCCCTGCTGCCAAATAAAAGGTAATTTGGGTGGTATATATGTCCAGGGAACTATTGTTCATTATGCTAGAAATGTTTTTTTTTTTTTTTTAAAAGATGTATTTAGGTTAAACATAATTAATAAAAACGTTTAACACTATATTAGACTTTTATACTAAAATCTCACATGAATCTTTTAAAAACGGAAAATATAAAGTTATATAAACAACAAGAAAATATAAATACATTTATAAAAATTACTACAAAAAAATTAAAAGATCTTTGTTAGCACAAAATAAACCCATAATATACCCCTTCCCCCATCGTAGATGCCTAATTGAAGTGTTTAAAAAAAACAAAAACAAATAAAAAACAGGTTTTTCAATGAGTAGTTAAAACCTTTTTAGCATAATGTTATTTTTGTTCTGTATTGGTTACTTTTATAAAAATACTGTTTAATTGGAATTAAGCGGATATGGAGATTTTTGTTTGAAATAAGCTAATTTTTTTACCTAGAGTTTTAAATTTGCTTTGAATTCCTGACAGTTCAGAAATTAGCAAGCAGTCTTGACGGAATCACAGGTCAAACATGAAGGAAAATTAGACCTCACTGCCCACTCTATCCAAGGTTTTTTGCTGAAAAGTGCACTTTACTTCTAGATCATGGCTCTGCATTAGCATTTCATATAAGTATAAAGGAAGCCTGTGCATCTTGGCAGAATTAATATTGAATTTTAATTTCAGAAAGTGTGCTATTTTAAAAGAATGCTTCACAGAAAACATCAAGTCTACAATAGGTTTGCAGGAGGCATGGGAAAATTTGCTTTTGTGCAAGATGACATTAAACATTGGCAAAGAAAATTACTCCGAGTGCAGTAGTAACATCTTCTCTCATTTTCTTTTTGGCAAACAAATTTACACAAGAAATGTTTCTTAGTAAATCATTAATCCTGCACAAATGGAAATCCAGAAAGTTTGAATGCTCCCTTCTTCAGGATTAAGAAGCTGGTGGGAGGTACAGCATCAGATAATGAGTAACAGACTCTCTAGGCTACCTGAAGAAGCATTCTGGACATAAGACAATGGAACATTTGGAGAATCCTTGCCTTTTCCCCCCAAGGACAGTCACTGTCTCGCTAGGTATTCAGTAAAATCTGTTTCACAATGACAGTCCACTTTGAATGGTCAGAGGGAGCTTCAGGGCAGTTTTAAGCCTCTCCCTGTGCTCTGGGCTGCAGGAAGACCAAAGAGAAGCCCCAGCTTATTTTAAAAGGGTCTTCAGATTAATCATCCACCTCTCTGTGGGTGATCTTAAACCAAAGAACTGATACTTTGAAGATTATTGATTAACCAACACTTTTCTTAACTTTTGCCCATGCTATTTTTCATTTTCATAGATCACTCGGAACTGCTCATCTTTGGAACCTTTTTTTCCATTTTTAAATTCAGAAGTGCCCAACCCAAGTTCCCCCACACCACAGAAGCCACAATACAAGAAGAGAGGGCTTAGTATTAAGCAAATAAATGATCATTTAAATTATCATGCTATCATCATATCTTTGGATTTTCCTCGTTAACCTCTTGCTTTTCTTAACATTTGTAATAGTCTGTATCATATTTGCAGTTATATGTGCATAATGAAATTGTAAAGAATCATAGAATATATGAGCGCTATATATTTGCAAATAATTGTAAACTGTTCCATAGCCTATTAACTTTCAAACCTTGCCTGCCTGCATAATAATATAAGGTATCAGGTATAAAAGACATGAGCCCATGATGATGATTTTTGTTTTTCCATATAATTTAGGTCTTTATATTAAAAGTAACTTTTTTTACAATATATAAAATAAATCAAAATGACATATGAAAATGTTTGGTAAATTGCAAAATAGCAACATTATTCTGTTTTAAATATATCTATAGTGTATAAAAGCATTTTACAACAGATTGATTGTAAAAGGTTCTGAGTCCAATGTACCGTAACATAAACAAAAAAAAAACCAACAAGGATAAATTATTTGACTGACGGAAGAAGAGTAACCAATTCAAGGAGGCTAAAATTCTTTAGAAATTAACCCTCTCTTTCACCATTAAAATAAATGTTTAAATGACCTATGTATCTGAAAAGTACATAAATATCTCTTTTTTTTTTTTTTTAGAAAATATATACAGGCATTAATACAAACTCCAGGCACTTTATGGTCAATTGTAAGACCATGAATTACAAAAGTTGAGATCGCAAGAATTCCTTTAACCGGAAGGTCTATTTCTCAGATATATAGGCTGGTGGCATCACAGTGCATTACTGTTCTTTTGTATGACTTTTGAGAGAGGTCTGGGGATTGTATCACCACCAGCTGCAGTCCATCAAATCCATAGAATGGGATTTCAGAATAAGGCAATATGTTCCCTCTCATAGTTGGTGGCAGACATGACCTCTGTGATCATAAACAGAGCCAGTCGGGAGGCTCCAAGTGCTTTGCATCCTGTACGCTGGTGGGATTGAGACATTTCAAGTTTCTCCTCAGCAAGACAGAAAACCAGCACAGATTTTATTTCACCCCGCAGTCTAGTAAACCAGACACAGGTTGTCTTTTCAATAAATTAGGTTCCTACTAAGTGGAGGAATATTAAAAGTATCAAAATGTTCATATGCCCTCCCCATTAGGGTACCCGTGCAGTCTTTGGTCTCATGTCCCCATTTGAACAGATAGAGCGGGAACATTGTGGTAATTGAAGACACAGGGAGGTGTTGGCTCAGGATCGTGGGAAAACACGGAGTCATCTGAAGAGGAGCATGTGCTTGCGGTGTCTTCACAGGCTGGAGAATACTGTTCAAAAGGCATAGATAAATCCAGGTACTATAAAGGAGAGAGACAATGTAGTGAGTTATTTGAACAAAAATATTAGCTAATGAAAAAAAATCTACTTTTCCATAACTTTCTAGATCACAGTTTATAGAGGGCCTGCAGTGAATAATAGTGGAGGACTTGGAATATTAACATTTTGTGTTCTCCGCTACTACTCATCGCAAGTGCCATGTCACACTCACCAGGGCTAACTCTGCACCATTCAAAGTCTAGTTGAAATTTTGAACACTGGTATTTAGTATTATTTGAAAACATTGAGATGGATTTAAGCTTGGGAAGTCTATGGTAACAGATCTACAGACTGATGTAATACTTTAAATAAAAAATATTATAATTGAACACTAAATAATGAATTAATACAATAATGAAACCACGCTACAGACAGATAGGGCCAAAGATAACAGTTCTAACAGTTAACAGACTCTAAATAACAAGAGGATTTTGTGTAAATTAGACACATTTTGTAATGTGGCATTCACCAATTAATTTTAAATTGTTTCTTACCTCCTCTGACACAGCTACCAGGATCCTGTCCAGATGTTCCACCAGTTGTTTGAAGGTGGGTCTCTGGGATGGAACGGCATGCCAGCACTCTCTCATCAGCATGTACCTAAAAAGGTGAAGGTTATAAAATTGGTAAAACCATCCATTAAGAGATGTGCAGAACGCTGAGCAGGGCTACCTAACATGTATATCTGAAACTATTACGTAGGGTGTCAAACATCAATTGGCAATGAATTAGCATAAGAATACAAAATGTCTATTAAGAATGATTGTGCTTTTACAACTAATTCTTGAATAATTGTAGTTGTCGGTTTACAGCAGCAGTGTTGGGGGAGAGGGCACAGGTTGAAACTCTGTTTTATGTGTTAGCCAGAAATGTGGCTACTAAGTGGGCTAAAGGGCCACCAAACCACTTTTCAATGGCAACTGCACTGCAATCCCAAAAAGTCAAACATCCGACATTGACTACAATATACTTACAGCTCATGGGTGCAGTTGGATGGTTTGTCCATTCGATGACCTTCTCTAAGGAGTTTAAATAACTCTTCCACTGGAATTCCGGGATATGGAGAGCCTCCAAGAGTGAATATCTCCCATGTTAAAATACCGAATGACCAGCTGCAGCAATTAGTTAAAAATCAATTAGGACATGAATCACAGGGCTGAAACAAACCAACACTCTCTATATGCAATCTACTCAGTTGTACAGTATCTAATTTTGGGTTACTAAAAAACTGGTTGTGGGAGGTTGAGAACAAACCAAAGTTAAAAAAGGAGTTAGTGAAAAAAATATATTAAATTCAGCGTTCTGTCTTTCTAGATGAGCTGCTATCTTATACAGGGAGTGCAGAATTATTAGGCAAGTTGTATTTTTGAGGATTAATTTTATTATTGAACAACAACCATGTTCTCAATGAACCCAAAAACTCATTAATATCAAAGCTGAATATTTTTGGAAGTAGTTTTTAGTTTGTTTTTAGTTATAGCTATGTTAGGGGGATATCTGTGTGTGCAGGTGACTATTACTGTGCATAATTATTAGGCAACTTAACAAAAAACAAATATATACCCATTTCAATTATTTATTATTACCAGTGAAACCAATATAACATCTCAACATTCACAAATATACATTTCTGACATTCAAAAACAAAACAAAAACAAATCAGTGACCAATATAGCCACCTTTCTTTGCAAGGACACTCAAAAGCCTGCCATCCATGGATTCTGTCAGTGTTTTGATCTGTTCACCATCAACATTGCGTGCAGCAGCAACCACAGCCTCCCAGACACTGTTCAGAGAGGTGTACTGTTTTCCCTCCTTGTAAATCTCACATTTGATGATGGACCACAGGTTCTCAATGGGGTTCAGATCAGTGAACAAGGAGGCCATGTCATTAGATTTTCTTCTTTTATACCCTTTCTTGCCAGCCACGCTGTGGAGTACTTGGACGCGTGTGATGGAGCATTGTCCTGCATGAAAATCATGTTTTTCTTGAAGGATGCAGACTTCTTCCTGTACCACTGCTTGAAGAAGGTGTCTTCCAGGAACTGGCAGTAGGACTGGGAGTTGAGCTTGACTCCATCCTCAACCCGAAAAGGCCCCACAAGCTCATCTTTGATGATACCAGCCCAAACCAGTACTCCACCTCCACCTTGCTGGCGTCTGAGTCGGACTGGAGCTCTCTGCCCTTTACCAATCCAGCCACGGGCCCATCCATCTGGCCCATCAAGACTCACTCTCATTTCATCAGTCCATAAAACCTTAGAAAAATCAGTCTTGAGATATTTCTTGGCCCAGTCTTGACGTTTCAGCTTGTGTGTCTTGTTCAGTGGTGGTCGTCTTTCAGCCTTTCTTACCTTGGCCATGTCTCTGAGTATTGCACACCTTGTGCTTTTGGGCACTCCAGTGATGTTGCAGCTCTGAAATATGGCCAAACTGGTGGCAAGTGGCATCGTGGCAGCTGCACGCTTGACTTTTCTCAATTCATGGGCAGTTATTTTGCGCCTTGGTTTTTCCACACGCTTCTTGCGACCCTGTTGACTATTTTGAATGAAACGCTTGATTGTTCGATGATCACGCTTCAGAAGCTTTGCAATTTTAAGAGTGCTGCATCCCTCTGCAAGATATCTCACTATTTTTGACTTTTCTGAGCCTGTCAAGTCCTTCTTTTGACCCATTTTGCCAAAGGAAAGGAAGTTGCCTAATAATTATGCACACCTGATATAGGGTGTTGATGTCATTAGACCACACCCCTTCTCATTACAGAGATGCACATCACCTAATATGCTTAATTGGTAGTAGGCTTTCGAGCCTATACAGCTTGGAGTAAGACAACATGCATAAAGAGGATGATGTGGTCAAAATACTCATTTGCCTAATAATTCTGCACTCCCTGTACATTTAGTAAATTTGTTATCAACACACTACAGCTCGCTGCCAAGTGTGCAGATGAGGTCACGAAAGAATCATACAGTTGAACATAGTTGTACAAACAACATATGAAGCAGGTGACACCTGAACAATGTGAAGCAAAGGGGAATAGTTCACTAATGGATAGTTTACCTGAAAGAGCTCCCTTTTAGGGGCACGGTGTGTATATGAATGAGCGTTTATCCATATCATATGCATACATTTAACAAACAGCTGTTACTGTGACAAGCTGTGTGGAATAATCTGCATAGAATCAAAATACTATTATCTTCCCCACAATCTGTGGCTAGACTATTAACCATGAAGTTGCGATAAATAATTTAATGGACAATCAAAGTAATCTGCATAAATGCTTTAGTCATACTCCCATTTGTGTCACTACCTCGGAATATTCAATTCTGTTAGTTAAATAATGACAATATACCCGGACGAGTGATGCTGGCACACACTGAGCATATACACTTTTTAGATAAAGCATATTTTAAACCGATTCTCTGTGTCCACTCTATGAATTCGGATTTCTTATATGAATTGCATATTCCACTACAAGAACTCAGCAATAACATTTGTCTGCTACTAAAACAGCTGCACACATGACACTATGACAGTCTTATTATAAAAATAAAATGTAATTAGTATAAGTAAACCCTTTCAGAATATACGTGTGCTTTATAAACAATATTGATAAGTGACCATGGCTGCTGGGAATTGATTGCCTATAGAAGCACTTACCTAATGCCTGTCTGATGAGAAAGCCATTTAATCTCATTAGACAGGCATTAGGTAGAAAAGTTTTAACTAAAGTTGTGAAATGAAAGTTGTGAAATACTACAACGCTAAATCATGAACGTTAATGAGACTGAACAGTACAAACAGTAAGAGGCAGTTCTGCATGGCTAACCATTTCAGTATAATTGTACAAGCAGTTATATGTATGCTATACAAAATCTTAAAGATCAGTTTCCTACTGCAATAAAGTGTACTTACATATCACTCTGGTGCGTGTAGACCCTATCAAACAGTGCTTCTGGGGCCATCCATTTTACAGGCAAACGACCCTGTTTCAAAAAAACCAAAGCACAAGCCATAAATACATAAAAATACACAACATGATCCACACAGGTAGAATAAGGTAATTTCATCAAGTTATTACACAGATAATCAGCAGATCATAAGAGCTCATTTCATTCTTGAGTAGGTTCCTCTAACATGAATTCAGTCAAACGATTTAAAATGAAGCCAAAATCTTCACTCGAACTTACATTGCTGGTCTTCTTGTAGTAATCCAGGTCATGCACTCCTCGAGCCAGCCCAAAGTCTGCAATCTTGATCACGTTATCCTCAGCCACGAGGACATTTCTAGCTGCTAAATCCCGGTGTATGCACTGCGGGGAGATAAAACGTTATTTACAGAGTCTGCAAGATTCCCAGTAGAACTGTAATACTTTGTTAAATCAACACTCTTCCTGGTCATTTAACTTTCATCTGGACTGCCTTTCTGTTTTGTCCTTGAACGCAAATAACATAAAATAACTGGCAATACTTCACAGATAATGGCGCCAGACAAATTCAAGAGAATTTTTCATGGAAATTAAAATAATCTATCCAGTTATTATTATTTTATTATTTATATAGCACCAGCAAATTCTGTAGTGCTGTACAATAGGATAAGAAATCCTGTTTGCACAGCATGATAAATAATTTTATTGTAGCTACTAAATACTAAAAATCACTTTTCTTAATGTGTTGTGAATCCTTTAGTTTTCAGGAAATACTTCTTGACTCAGCTGAAGCCATTATGTTCTCTGAAAGGTTATTACTGCAGAAATGCTGCAACCTGCTTGAGTCAATTGTAATAACTCTTTGGGATACAGTTGCAACAGCTGGAAAAAAAAAATTTGTTTTTTTCTTGGTTGCCACATGCCCATTTTTCCACTATGAGTTAAGTATTATTATTCATTTAATATGTTTACATTAAATGTTTACTAAAACCCTTTTGAGAGGGGGACCTATCAGATGTAATATGTCCTATTTGGCATTGTGGTGATGTTCCCCCTACCTTACGTCACTGTGGCCACGCGCAGTTTAATCACAAGATTATGATAAAGAAGCCTGTGATGGGACCAATTCCCAGGCTCAGAGTGCATGCGGGCGCTCCGCACTGCTGAGGGGAGGGTGGGAGGTGGAGGGAAAGAATAGGGAGGGTTTATTTAAAAAAATAAAATAAAAAATAAGCAACACAGGTAAGCAGGAAGGAATACCCCTAGGGCTAGTTGCTGGGGTTGCAACTAGCCCTCAACACACAATTAAGAATATCTCAGTATGTGCAGTGTTCCAAATTGAAACACTGCACATACTGACTCCTACCACCTGACATACCGACTCCTACCACTGAAGTGGTCAGAGTGGTTGGAGTAAGAAAGAAGTAGTAGAAAATAATCCAGTTTGTGACACACTGCTGCTTACCTTCTTGGATTCGAGATACTCCATTCCACGGGCAATTTGGTAGGCACATGACACAAGATCTTTAAAGGAAAGCAGCTCTTCAGGCACTTTGGTGACATCGAAGGCATCTTCTGGTGTGGGAGGACGGCGTGCACGCAGAAATTCTCGCAGGTTTCCTTTGGAAGCATATTCAACAACAACAAAGACTGGCCCTGAAGAAAGAAAAGGAAGATTTAAGCTAAATTACATTATGGTTATAACGTTTATGACCACATCTATAGATCTGTCAAAATAAAATCTGGACTATTTAGGTGAATGGGAACAAGAATAGGTGAGGGCACTGCTTTGACAAGCTGACAAACTAGAATAAGTACCAAGACAAGATTTGGCCATTAATTGCGTTTCTGCAGCATAAATTCTTCCAGCTAGTTTTTTTTGGCAAAAAGTTTAAGAAAAAAATCCTATAAACATGTTATAGAGTTTGTGGGTTATATCTTGCCATCATAGCTACCTAGGATCACACTCAACGTATGACGCCTTTAGGTTTTAGAGCATCTTTGGTTCCTGGGTGCTCCTTACAAACATCACATTGTGGCTACCAAATCCTCTCTCACCATCCCCTTCTCACTGTTACTTTCCATCCTGTTTCTTACTCACCTTCCTGTGTGCAAACACCGAGTAGGTTGATTATATTCTTGTGTTTTCCAATCATCTTCATTAATTCCATTTCAGAGACGAGATCTGATAGGTCCTTGTCGGTACCGTTATCTAGATTACACAGGAGAAACGTTCAGTACACAAGCAATAAAGAATGAAGAAAAAAACTGTAAAATGTGTCAGCTTAGTTCAAGAATTATTTAGCAGCCAAGATAAGATGACTGACAGCTTTTTTGTATTGGGACCAGTGACAAAAAGTCCAATAACAATGCACCAAAACTACTCAATTAGATAATATGCTAATTACATAAACAAATATTCCTTCTATTTTATAGATGTTCGTGAGTCATTTCTAAAAACGTATTCATTAAGGTAAATCTTAAAATGGATTCTGTATTAAACTCGTAACACACAGTAATTCACCTCTAAGTGCATTAAATATCTTCCTGTTGTTGTAACATTTACTCAATGTGTCCCTTGCAAAACACAAGGTTATTTTCCACTGTCCTTGGACCAGGAACGAATGGGTTGCAACATACCTGGCATACATGCTGTAATAAGTCTGCCATCATAAAATGTGATGCCAGCTTATTGTGGCACACGACCTAGGACAATAATGGCTAAATAACAGGGAGTGATGTTACCAAGAATGTATCAAAAGATATACTGAGACAAAGTAGACACTACTTTGTCTTAGTATTTTTCCTATGCTTGACAAGCTTGAGAAAACGGGGAGCTTTTGTCAAGTTTGTCATATCCCCAGCTGTCATTATTGACGGCTGTTGGGAAGAAAAACCTCTTTCTACTGAGGGTCTCGTGGGCTCCTCAATAGACCTCAAGTGCTGATAACGGATCCTACGACAACGTAGACCGGATGGAAGATCATGGCGGCGCCTGTGTATGACAGTTTCAGCTAAGTAAAACCTTCCCTCCCCCCATGGCCACCAGATTCCCAGCATCAATGTCACCATCTAGGGTCTTTGCAAATTATGCAAAGATCCCAGATGATGACAGAGCCACTTTAAGTACATTACATGAATATATAGGATTGAATAATTAGAATAATGTTTACAGCTTATTGTAGTAGTTATGGTACAAAAAAATGAGTGACTATTAAAATAATTTGTAAGCAACGTGACATAAATCAGAGGATCTCTCCACATCCAAATCTCTTCCTTTGCCTCACTTGGTGGTAACGTTAGCATTATTTGTCCAAACTAAATTTGTATGGGGTGTATGGGGTAAGCAAGATTTGGGCTAAATTGATTTCTGTGATTTATCTTTTGAGACTGTACCCTCCTACCAGTCCCTTAATAATACAACTGCCAGCTATACAGACTCTTCAAACAATCTACTGGTGGGTTCTATTATTAAGCAGGTCAACAAAATAACTGTAATTAAAATTAGTATTATTTATTAACAAGCTTTCAATATATATAAAACCCTTGGGGGCAAAAACAACATACTAATGAAATAATAATTATTATAATATGTAGCATGATGAAATCCATGTTATCCTACATAACACCGTTATGTATATAACACATATTGTTTTTTTTGTTTTAATGATGAACTGGTGAATATTTGTAGTAACCCAACAGAAAAACTTACCCTTGAGCATCTTTACTGCAACAGTAACCGGCTTATCGGGTCGATCTCTGTCAATCCCATATGCCTCTGCTCTCACTACCTGTCCGAAGCAGCCTTCGCCAAGGGGTTTTCCAAGAACTAGCCTGAAGTGGACAAATACATATTTACTGTTAATGTATGTACAAAACAAGAGCAATAGATTCAAGATTAAATTATAAACCATCTAAAGAAGGTTACAAAGAAGTTTGTGTTATGAATCCACAGGATGATCACGAATATTCCAAATGAAAATATCCTTTGTCGGGGGGCAGAGCCTGACTGGCAAGCAGAGCAGACGCAGGTTTGACAAGCTCCTGAGCACAAACTGCCTAATCTACTTTATACACCTGCCAACCTGCTATTATCAACGTAAAACGCAACTCACCAGATAGTGGGGATCCTGCTGATTCGTACGGTACCAAACTCGGTGCTGTACTGTTCCAGGAAACCTACATCTCACAATTTGTGGCCTACAAGCTGGACAGGCATCAGAGGGATGGCCGCTCTCCGGACACCACGTCCTACTTCACAGCGCACACTTCAGTTCCCTCCCCTTTTGGACCGACGGGGGTCATCCCAGTCCCAGGAGATCCCTCACTGCTACTCCCAACAACTTAGCCTGCAGTATACAGGGGCGCCACAAGGCTTCTACAATGGCGGCAACTGCAATCAGATGTTATGCAGAGACCCATAATGCCACAACCCTGGCTAAACTGGATCATATCTTTCTGGAGCAAAATTCTGGGCCACTATCGAGGCAAGGAGGCAGTTTGCCCTGACACCCCGACCACAGATCTTCTACACCCCAACTCAGCCCTCCTACCTGCTTCAATCTGCATCAACCTCAAGACCACCTGGTCAGCCTGAACCCACACAGCGGATGCCAAGGCAGCACAGCATCACTCACCCCTCGGGACCTGGAACAGAGCCTGCAGCAGTCCTGACTCTAGCTGCAATTCGTAGGCCTGGGGCATTACACCTCTTGACCCCTCAATATGGCTGCTGCACCAGAAAGGAGATATGGCACCCGACCGCAGACCTCTACTCTATGCCCCCGCGCCACTTACACTTACCCATATGGAATCTTCCTCACAGAGCCAAACACTCTCCTAGCACGTTGGGCATCGGATGAAGCCTGAAGCACACCCTGGCAACCTGCTTATATAGGCTTTCTCCTACTTTAACTACAATGTGGTGGACTCCTGTTACCGGTTTTCAATTTTTTCAGGATGCATCACTATAATTGCATCTCACACTTGTTACTCTACTGAGGCAAAATGTCAGTCTACACAACCTTTCATTAGTCTCATATTTACTAATCTGCTGACATAATTAGCATTATCCTGTTTATTAATTTAAATAAATGTGCATCTTAATCTTATGTCATGACAATGTAAGTGTTGAATTGTCTGTTATTGCTATCGTGGCATCGCAGACATGTTTGTACTTCATTTTGCACAGCAAAAATAAAGAATATAAAATATTTTTAAAAACAGAAATAAAATATCCTTTGTCTGAAGAGATAACAATCACTTTAAGCAATAGACACACAGGATATTCACTGAGCATATATGTGAGTTCAAATACTGACCTGTCTCGGGGGAATTCCCATTTGGGATCCAGGGGTAGCTCAACTTCCATGACACCTGGGAGCATTGGGGCACAGCTTGAAGAGAGTCGGGTAATTCGGATGAGAGGGGCACTAGACTTTCCAGAGGAGCTGGATTCCAGTGAGAACTAGGGACACATACACATATAATTGTTAGAAATGTACCACCAAATAATGATGTACCAGAAAATTTCATTACATAGAAAACAGAAATAGATGCCTACAAAATATATAAGAGATATTCTGTGATCAGAGTATATTTCTACACAAGTCAGCTAATGTCATCCATTTGCAGCAGAATGCAACACAATCCCTAAATCTCTGCCATACTTATTTATAAATTTATAGATGTTTTCAATACTTAAATAAATCAGTGGACAAGACACACTGAGCAAAGTAAAAGTGATTGACTGTTATTAGAGAAATTCATCACATCGGAGGACACTTACCTGTCTCATTAAGGGGAACTTTGACAATTTGTGGATAGTAGGTGGCTGTTTATTGTGTGTCATTTGCATGCGGCACAAAATCACAATAACGACTGCCATTGCCACAGCCAGAAATCCAGAGGTGTATATAATGATGTCCATGTATCTAGACTCTGCAGGCTCAGCCTCCTCCAAGAAAGCTTCCTCTGTTGGGGGGGAAGGAAGTTAAGACCAGGGTCATTGTTACATCTGTGACCTTGACCTGCCTTTATGCTTTTCCTCTCTCACCAATTCCCATCTGTTCTTCCCATTCCACCACACACATCTGTTCAGAAATGGCCCATGTCTGGGATGGCAAAGCCAAAGCTGCTTGCACAGATGTGCTCTGTTAATTGCCTCAATAATATTACTGCGCTGGATCTCTTCTAGTTAATGACTAATTTTTATTATATAGCTGAGTGATACTATCCATCCCACAACAAAGAATTGTGTTACATGAATCAAATGATGTTTCTCTTAGAAACATGCTATTTGGAATTTCTTAACAAGCAACCAAGTCAACTTAGGTTCCGCTGCTACAACTAAGCCTCGTAACAACTAGCGGAGCTAGTGTCACTAGAAAATAAATTGCCTTAAATTGAAATTTAATATCCTTAATCATTTCCCCTCAACACAGGCTCACTAGTAATAATTACATACTCTGAAATATTAGTCGTTATGTGATACTGCTTAGTAACCTCAACAACAAATACAAATATTACACCCAATTCTATTTTTCCTAAATTAACCAAACACAGTTCCAATTAATACAAATTTTTTGTTACCCTATGTAACATACACCGTATAATTGAAAAAAAAAAATGCTCTCTTGGATTAATTTATGCTTTGATATGTCTTTTGGTCTATTGGTATGTACGTCATCACTCACAACCACTTCACTGCCTTTTCCTTCACCTACCAAGGGTATCCTGTATTTCAGCATACAGGGAAATATTACATTTCTAATAGCACAGGCTATTAAATATCAGAAATAATCAAGGCAGTAGGCATTAAGTCTATAGGAACAATTGTCTTTGCAATTACCTGGTAGTACGGTCAGCCAGGCAGACTGATAAGACAGTCCAATTGAATTTCCTGCCAAGCAGGTGTACTCTCCTGCATCTTCCATAGAGACATTGCGCAGTTGCAACACTTCTACCTCTGAAGTGTTAATATCCGCAGTCTGAAAATAGCCACAAAGGAGCAACTCAGGAAAGCGTAATGGTGAGGTATTATTTATAGGGCAATGTTAAACTGTAGAATTCACCAGTAAATTAACATTATTAAAATGAAAAAATAATATTGTTTTTTTTAAAAAAATATAAAGGAAAAAGATAATTTTCAGGAGATTATGTAGAGTCTTTACCTTCAGTACTTGCACATAAGGTGCGTCATCGGGCCCAAAACGGCTTCCATTAATTTCAATATGCTTGAGCCATTGGATATGTGGTTGGGCGTCACTGTACACCTTGCAGTAGAAGTCAACATTACTGCCTACACGAACCGTGGTGTTAGCTGGTAGTCCAGCCTGCAATATCGGTCGGTGAGATGACCTTTCTGTAATTAAAAATATAGAATGTTGTTAAGAAAATAAGTTGCCTGTAGAATTTTCTTTGTAAACACACAACACATGGGAAAGGATAGATATATCACGTGCATTTGTCTGGTGGAGTCTGCAACTCCATATCTGCCTTTTAAATCAGACTCTAGACCATGTTTATCAGAATTCTAGGGGAGAGTGTTAAATTGGATACATCAGCAAGAACATTATGGAATGTTCTAGATTGTTCCCAAATTGGTGCTTATAACCCATTATTTTCTGTCCATGGGATATAAGCCAAGCATTGATTTCCGCTTGTGTTTGCTGTCCACAATTATCACTAAAGTTTGCAAGTTTTCTTTGGTAACTCATATTTTCTGTTGCATTCTGAACATTCTACTATTTATTTCAAAGGATTCAAATAAGATTTAAAAGACTTAGCATACTAATAGATGAACCAGAATAAGCATATGCCTATTTTGATAACAGGTAGAACAAAACATCAGAACATTAAAGCCTCTTCCAAATATTTTAAGTCATGATTGCCTACAAGAAAGTTTCATTATTCTTATTATTTTATTATTTATATAGCACCAACCAATACCATAGCGCTGTACAATGGGTGGACTAACACAGACACGTAATTGTAACTAGACAAATGGACGCACAGGAACAGAGGGTTTGAGGGCCCTGCTCAATTAGCTTACATGCTAGAAGGAATGGGGTGCAATTTGGTAACAAATTTAACTGTCAGTATTCAGTTTGATTTTTGTCATCCAAGTCTCATAATGAGAGCCCCTACAAATCTAATGATTGTATTATTACCACAGCAAAAAATGTATAAAATGACCATCCATAAAAAACTACTGTGTTAAGACAGCATCTCAAATACCACACAGATCATTTACACTGAGGGTTCTGCTGACTAACAGAAGAGCAGCCTGTGGCTGCAGAGAACATAATGACCCTTAATAGTTTTATGGCCTTGACAGTATTTTAATGACTTTGAAGTCTCAGATGGTCTGAGCAGGGAGACCATAAAATATTTTGGGACGCCACCAATTCCTGTCCTCACTTGCCGGTCTGCCTGTTTGCCCCATTACTGAAAACCTACTCTGTGATTAACTCACAGTACTGACGACAATGTACAGTGCAGAAAAGCAGCTTCTTTGTCTGACTAGCTACAAAATCTGACCAGTAAATAACAAGCCTCGTGCACTTAGAATTGTAAAACAAAAATGGCCATATACTTTTTAACATAAAAGCCTGGCTTACAGTGGATTAGCTGGTGTTTTGACAGAATCAGGGTGTGCATTGAGCAGATTGTTAGTACAGACAGTATAGAAAAGTCCTTCTCTCTCAAATTCATGCGAAAATTAGTGTCTCTCAATAAAACTGCTGATGACAACTTCCTTTGATTAGTAAAAGTTGAATGTATCTTTTAAAATTAATTATGAAATAAAAATCAATTTAAATGTTAATTATTTTTTCATTCTAAAGTGAGAATTCAAGGTGAAAGTAAATGTCAGATTTTAGTTTAAAGTAGTCAGACTGGAAAACATTCTCTAAGTCAGTTCTCCTTTCAGTTTGGCTACTCTGGCCTTAAATTTGAAATTTACTTTGATTTTGCAGCTCAGTGAAAACCTTTTTTAGTTATTAGCTCTTTCACGCTTCAGATAGATAACAATAATTTGGATAATTTGCTTTGAAAAAAAAAACAAAAAAAAAAACAACAACTTACCAAGTACATCTAATAAATAGGTGTAGCTAATGCTGCCCATTCTATTCTCTACCACACAGGTGTAGTTCCCACGGTCAGATGGTACCACGCTCTCCATGACGAGACTCCAATGCTGATGCCGCAGCTATAGATAAAAGGGATAACAACTGTTTATGAACAAAAAGACATATATGTTTCAATTAGGTCTATCGGCATATCAAACTACTGATGCCACTCTTCTAAGACATCTGCCTGATTAATATTAAGTAACAATTGGTAAAATAAATATATATATAACAATAAGAAAGTAAAATGATAGTATGAGGTCCATATTCCAAAAGTTACATGGACACATATTTATACTGACACTAAGCGTAAATGTCGGCTGAACTGACCATATTATAGGAATATCAGATTACAAAACATTCCATCCATCCTTTAGAGGGATTTTATTTTACTATGCGGCTAATTATTGACATATATGCCACTGGATGGTGAAAACTTACTTGGATCCCTCCAATTCTATGCTCTCCTCGGAATTCACGACCGTTTTTTGACCATCGGATAGTAGGAATTGGACTCCCAGCAGCGGGACAGCGAAATTTTACTGTGTTCCCAGCAGGTACAGCATGCAGCTTCTTGTCCATGCGCTGGGGCTGGGTCCAGTAAGGAGCTGAAAGCAAAGAGATTTAGATTTGTCAATGGCCATTACATTACACTAATCTGATTTACACTTTCTTCCTCCATGTTATTGTAGCAATGCACGTGTCCTCCGTAATCCAATTTGAACCTTTAGTTGTGCCCATGCTGTTGTTTGGATACAATATTGGCTTCCTGTCTACAAGGTGATATTAAAGTGTTCTTTCATAGTTATAAGTGTTACATTGAATCAATAATTGAATGCATTCATTGTCTTTACAGGCTTCCTGTTCCTCCTGTGTTCTCAAGTAGAACATTAAATTGATCAGCTTCCCAATGTCGCAATTTGTATTTACATTTAGGCAATGATTGCATTCTGTAAAAATCCACTCAAGACTGATGTCACATTATCATTTAGAGTAAAAGTCAGGTCTGTTCTGTTTATCTCCTAACCCCAGGGCATAGGTCACAGGTCTTTTCTAAATGTACAGGACATCACAAGCAGCCTGTTCTTTGGTATGTGGAGAACTTAAGATCCAGACTGCCCAAAACAGGGAATTATAGTTTATAGCTTTGAGGAAAGGGGAGGAAGGGTGGAGAGTTATGATAACCCCTTATTAGCAATTACAGAAGACCACTCACCTTGGAAAAAATTTACAGGTTCTTCATTTAAGTCACCCTCATCTCTATGGCCATCCTCATCATCATCATCATCATCTCCTGAAGCCAATGAATCTGTAGAGGAAAATGTGTTATGAGCCAAAAGCACATAAGCTCGCAAGGCCATATATTTCATCCCTGGTATAATTAGTGGTAAGGTCTAATAACATCTTGTGTGCACTAGTAAATAACAGCTCAGACATGCTTCTCAATTACTTGTAGTAAGTAATGCAGAACCATTAACAATCCTGTTTTGTCAGTTCACTTACCAACAACAGATATAGAGAACTTTCGTAGAATTTGGCCAGTTCCCCGGACCACACAGAGATAAAGTCCTGAATCTTCATATGTTACATCCGAAACCTCCAGAATAGTGCCAACCATCCTAATTCTTCCTCCAGAGAGTAACCTTTCATGCTCACGATACCAGTTAACGCTGTTGCTCTGGTTGGTATCGCAGAACAGACGCAATGCATTGCCTGGGTCCAGAAGAAGGTGTTCCTCCAGCTCAGATGGAGAATTCTTAGAATCTTCTGAACAAACGCAAACGGAATGCAAGCATGAGCGACCATGTTTGTAGCCAACTCTCATTTTAAACACAGCCACAATGCTTTAACAACAGAACAAAAACAACACTGACTTGTAGGACTGTTCATCCAACTGTTACACTATAACCACTATAAATGGACTAGCTTGTTTCCACAAACATATAGCATATAACATAACAAACTATGCTACAAATGTAATGTATTACTTGTTGGTGGCATTACTGTTGAAGCCCTGATACATGCTTGTTTTCATCTGTTACCTATGGGTTATGTATCAGTGTGAATATATGTTAAGAATGCATTCAATCATTCCAAACTGTGCAAGTGACACACTATCAACGTAATCAAGCCAGCTCACCATACGCTCATTCAGCATTAATCTTTTACTACTACAATTTGTACATGCCATTATTTGTTTCTTTGTTTTCTTTTTAATATATTTTGTATGGTTTTAATTATGTTAAGTCTCTTTTGCATCTTTAATTACAACCTTCATTACAAATCTTATAATATTAAAAATAACTATTTGATCATGAAAAAGTAACGTTTGTTAGATTTACTTTGGAAACAACTCTGATTTAAGATGCAAAAAAAGAATTCAGAAAGACTAGTAACACAACTGATACTATAATTGGAATCTTATATCTGAAGCATTCAATTGTACACCACAGGACTGAACATTAATAATTTTAACAAATCTGTAAATGGAATACATACAATTTGAACATCATTGCATGTGCAAAGTAATACTAAATCAGAGACTGTGAAGCCATGCTTTATATAAACAGTTATCTTAACAGCCCTTACAGCAGTCATAATTGTATGCCACATCGTTAAAATGCTAATGAAGGAGTAGCCATTCAAATTTGAGCAAAATAAAGGTGTCGCCTTAACACCTTATATTCCCTTTCCCCTTAATTATCCTTGAGTTTATTTAACCTAGCAGCTGAACTTTGTGTGTGTTTTTGGGGTCTTGGAGTGAAGAAGACACACTTCAGGAGAGGTGAGATTTTTCACACCTCTCCCAATGATAAACTCCTGAACTTGTATTTTGACCTGGATGTCAACTTCTGACCTCTAATTGTACCCCAAACACAGCAGGTTACTGAATATCTAAGACACCTGTATACTAAATGTCACCAGGGGTCCCATTTGGAGTGTCCCTAGAGGACTGATGGCACAAGTGATAAGTTAGGGCAACTTAATAATAGATGCCGTGTCTCAATTTCATCTGAAGAAACAACTATTGGGGGTATGACCCCCATGTTCTGGTGTACAAGATTATTCCAGAGATTTATATGATAAGTTAATTTTATAAAAGTGCAACCTCAACATTTATTTGTCCTCATAGAACAGTAAATATTACAGCATTCAGGAATACATAGCTGTTTAAACATTACCTTTCCAATTAGCCTGGTCCCCCGGAATTGTAGGCATACTTAAGGCCAATTTGACAAGAAGCAGGAAACACAAGAGGCTCCTGGGAGAGATCGCCATAGTTCAATCAAATAGGAATCAAATGGGTTGGGTAAATGGTGTTTACACTAGAGAAAAAGGATAGAAAATGTTGCATAAGTCTCAGTGACAAATTCCGCACATATAGACAAAACAAAAGCAATACAAATGTCAAATTATTCTTTCATCGGGCAGATATATCATATAGACCATTAAACACAAGTTCTGGAACTGATTGAGCCTTCAGTGACTTTAATCTATTTCAGAAAAGCAAGCACAAGCGTTTTCCCACATCTGAAGAGGTTACTTGTTAAATTACCAGTGTTGACAAGAATCCGTAATACACCAAAGTCTGAAGTATGTTAATAAACCTCTATAGCCCTGTCCTGACTCCAACCAAAAGGAAAAATGCGTAATTGTGTACGTACGAAATAATGGTGACAGCACTAGTGATTGGTTTACTGTAAGTATTACTAGAGAAGATAACTAGGCAAGCTAAGATAAATATAAAAAAAAGACAAGAAGTTAAAATAAATAAAAAATAATGACTATTCCTTTTTATGTTTCATTTTTCTTTTTTGTTTCATTGTTTTGTTTACTATTTTTTATTTCACAGGTCAGTGTGTGCATTCCTTTTTTGTGCAATAAAAAAATATTATACTCGACTTGGCCCATAACTACCAGACACTCCTTACTTCAATACCATTAGTGATTTCCAAATGGTAAAGTGCAAAGTAGTGTCCCCTTAGAATGCCATGCATGGCTCTGAGCCATTAGTCCAGAATCTTAGAATAAACAGAGAATAATGAATATCAGGAAGGGAGGGGGGCAAATCCCTTCCTCCCTCCCCAGCTCTGTATACACATTCCAAGGGATATCAATGTGTAACTAGCTGCAGGGACCAGGGGCTCCGCTTAATCTTTGAACACAGCACGACAAAGGCCTTTGTGTGCCAAGGCTATCCTGGTTATAGATTTACAGAATAGTTATGTTACCAGACTGAGTTTACACAGAGCAGCTCTGCAATCACAAGAGATAAGATGTCATTAGAATGCCTGAGCAGACCAGGAGATATATCACAACACGCCCTTTCCCGGGCCACACAGCCTAACCTCTATCACAACTGAGGGCAGACCTTGCCCTGCACAGATATTTGTGAAGAACATTTCCCACGGTTGGTTGGCTGAACGTCATGGGAAATGTAGTTCACAAACGCGACTGCTTAAAAAACAAAACACACACATCACAAAATGCTTACCAACTTTTTAGACATTAAAAATCACAAAACATTGCTCCAAGAATTGTAAATTTAAAAATAAAATTTAAAAAAAAGTGATAGTGAAAGTTCTAAAAGACCAGTCACTGCCCCACAGATCCTACAATATATATATATATATAAAAATAAATCACATTTTAAAATACTGTCACGAGTTATACTAAAATTAAAATTGTCGGGAATTCAAAGTGAATTTGAAAATTTCAACCCAGCTTTTTTGGTCTAATTTTTGTTAATTCACTTTGAATTTAGGACAGACTTTAGTGAAAAGCTGTGTTTAATTGTATTCCCAAAATTCCATTATGGAAGATCCTGTGTATTAACTCTGCAAAGCAGGTGCAAAATATAGATATTGCTTTGGAGAGGTTGTGTTATGATCATAAAAGTGTTGGATACCCTTATATAACCCATCAGTGATCAGGAGACTCAAAACAGTGGGTACTGAAATAAGATCATCCCTAACCCCCCATTTCACAACAACCCTGAGACAGTTATCCCACTATCCCAATGCACATTTTACAGATACAGTATAGCTGTTTGAAGCACACGTACAGTGGACCCGATTTGAGTAAGAGTGAATATCCAATCTACAATAGTATCTATTTTAAAGGGTAAATAGAACAGTGATCAGATAGCAACGCTCAGAATACAGATCGATACTCTCACCGCACACAGAACTAAAACAGGGAACTGAAGGGATCTAGCACAAACTGCCAAAATTTATGCAAAAAAACCCTAACGATTTGTAGAAAGAAAGAAAAAAATCTTTAACTCCTCTAAAGTGACACTTTGGCATTTTTATTTATTTTTTTCACCAAAATTCTGTAATTCTTTTTTCACTCCCTTACAAGTCACTGTTTAGTGAATAAATCCCCGTGGAGGCAAAAACTACGAATTAAAAATAAACACAGGCACACGTGTCGAATATCGCTGTAAATCATACCCCCTCGCTGTAAGCACATTCGGTTGTGCTGTTATTGGTTGGGAAATATATACAGTACGTATTTCTCATATTCCCCCTAAACATCCATCGCACCCTATCCAATGTACTTGCCCGCCTGGCGTAGAGCGATGTGACCCCGTATTCCTTACCTAGTGATTTCGGGGCTCAGTTCCCAGGCTGAGCTGTCTCTCCATTCATTGGAACGTCCAGTATGGTGTGAACGTTCGAAATCACTGATAATCCAAGGATCGCAAAGATCCCTCCAAAAACTCCAAAAGGGCTTCTTCAGGCGCTGAATATCCTGCTCCTGTGCCAGACAATCTCCCCAAAATATTAATCCAGTGGGCAACACCAATCCATCAGGCGACTGGGAAACGTGATCTCCAGCATGAATGCCACCCTTGGGTGCTGTTTTTAAAGGTGATGGGACAAAAAATATGCAGTTTATCATCCAAAAAGAAAAAAAGAGGGTTGGATCAGCCTCTTGCACTAGTCCATGCAGTGAATGACCCCAAGCCTCCAAGCACTGGGCATGTGTAATGGGTGCAGAGCCCTGTAACTGTGGGTTTGTGATTCTCCCTGGGTGAAGATAGCTCTCTCTCACAGCTCAGGTTACACTCTGCAGGCTGTCCCTTCTCCCTACAGTGTGCTCTCCTTTTACCCTCTAACAATGGACTATAAAGGGTGCAATGCTGCAGGGAATCCCACCACAAACACCGCCCCCAGGCCCTGCTCCCCCCCTCCCTCTGGGTTTATTCTCTACCCTCCCCCCCCTTCTCCAACTCACCCTTTCACACTCAAATTAGCTAACTTCTCCTACAGCTTTGTGCGGGAGGATTAAACTACCTCACTTTGCTGCCCTGCTCTGGGCTTTCTACATCCACAGCATGAATCCCTCTCTTTACAGACTCCCTTCAAGCTAATGATGACATTTCTACCAGCTTTAGGATGAACCATGGTGCCCTATTTCTTAATGATCTCTAGTAACTCCCTGACTTACCTGTAAATATCCCATGTGTTTATGTGAATGTCACACAGATATCTATGACCTTTGCAATGTCACATAAAACATTTTAATAAGCACACAGAACTTGAGTTCACCCAGCAAAAAGGCAAAATTATTCAAAGCTAGCCATCACCTGCCCAAGTGTGAAATGCTATATATCAACTACAATGTTAACACTGGTAATGCAAACGGGCAAGAGGTAATGGTTTCGGAGATTGCTCTGTTGTGCTTTTCTAAAATGACTGATTATACTCGTAAAATAATGATATATATATTTTAATATTTCACATTAATAATGTGTTTTATATAGATTATTTATAAAACGCCAACAAATTCTGCAGCGCTGTACAATGGGATGACTAAAAGACACACATTTTATATATATATATACAGTATATATTGAGGATACATAATAATGAAAGTGTATTATGAGAAAATATTTTAACTTTGAGATTCTGAAGACATAAAAAAAATCATGCCCAACTTTTGAGTGCTTTATAAAATGTCTCCAGAACCCCCAAGATAGTGTTATTTTCTCACAACACACCCTACACCATTATTTATCAAGCTATTTTAGTTAATGTGACATGGTAGTGTGGAGGTTAATGTTTACTGTCAGTGTAGTGTAGTTGTTACTGTTTAGGGTAGGGGTTAATGTTTACTGATAGTAATGTATAGTAGGGGTTAATGTTTAATGTGCTAGAGAAGTCTTTGGTTTAAGAGGAGGGCTTTACTATAAGGGCAGGACTGGGAAGTCCGTGAGATTTGTGAGAGTTACAGTCTGAAGTGGAAGCAATTTCAGCTGTTATCATTAAAATGGCATTATTTTTCCATAATACACCGTTCACTATCTACAGATATGACATAAGTCTGTTTTCCTTACAATGAGACATATCTTGATGTATTACTGATTACTTGATGCAATATTCACTATACCAAAGACAGAAATACACAATACATTGTATAAATTGCAGATAAATAATATACATTTTAAGCCCACTATTTGCCCAGAGACACACCTTATCCAAGCCATTGACTGCTTTTCAACCTATTGTAATTTAATTTATTTAACCACATTGTTTTTTGATGTCCACTGAAGTTAATTAGGTGTTTGGGTAAAACAGTCAGAATATACTTGTGAAAAGATAACAGACAATTACTTCAACCCCCTGCAGTCCTGGCTCTACACCCTCACCTTCCAGATAGGGTTTGAGTGCAATCTAAAGAAAAGTTTTGATTAGATAATGAAGGGACAGTTAATGTCCTATTGTAAAGCCACAGTGCTTACACAATATCACCAGTGGCCATGTTAAAAAGTTTGATAATGTTGTTTTAAATCTTTGGAGCCTGCAGAAAAATGTAACCAGACACACCACATTTAATTAGCATACATTGAATACACATTTACAGTGAATGGTCCATTAACACACACACATACACAAACTAATTCTGTCAGAATCAAAATCACTTAAATTCTATGGTAACTGTCATGGGTTGGATGACACACCTTTTTAAAGACCAACATTCAATGATGCCAGTATATAGCCAAGCAGAGATAAAGGATTTTGATCAAGTTAACCTTTAGAATGCCAAATGTTGACTAAAAAGGTTCCTAGATAAAACATTTTATGTGGGGATGTTCGCATCCGAATGTGCTTCTGTGTTATGAAGCTGACAGGGTTATTCATTAAAGGTGAATATTGTCAGATATTTAAATTTTAAAATTTGGGGGGGAAATATGCAAACTGAAGACTGTTTCCCTCCCTGCATAAATTTGCTGGAGTATGAGAGGGGACAGACCCCCACCAGGGATCTAGATACTATGGTGTGTAGCTGATAAGACCATATGCTTTACTGTTTAATCAAGATGAAAAAACAAAGACTTTGATCATCTTTTTCACATAGCATTCTAAACAATTATATTTTACTGAGGAAATGCGCAATAAATTCAGTTGGGTTTGAAATTGACAATTTCTTTGGCCTTTTGGTTAAATAAAGAACTACTCCAAAAGTGATTTTTATTTCATAAGAAATACTATATGTTTGTATGTACAGAATAGTCAAAGGTTGAGGCCAGGTTACATAACAGGCTGCGAAAATTCTACAGTCTATTCTTTCTTTTAACAAAAATCCTAAAGTAAATTTTCTCAAGTAAAAAAACTCCCAGAGATATTAACTGTTTTTGCCTGTACAAAACTGATGGATGAAGTTTGTAGTGTGCAATATAAAGTGCTATGGACTTTCTTAAAAACAAATGGCTGCATTATTTGACATTTCTGTGGAGATATGAGTTGGTACTTCCTCATTGATAGGGGGTAAACAGTGTAGTAGCTCTTGTTGGTAGTGACTTTGGAATAATAAAAAAAAGTCTAAACCCCAAAGTGCGAAAAGTGTGTGTGTGTGGGGAGGGGGGGGGGCAGGGGGGTAATTAATTAATCAGCTGGTTAATTAAATTGACCATTGAGGGGGGGGCGACTATACCACAGCCAGTCGAGGATACTCTTGACGCCTACATTTTTTTCTTTATCTGTTTAGTTATTTGGAACTCCAAAAGTCAACAGACACAAATATTTAACTATTTATTCTGAAAATAGCATGGGAGTTGTTCAAGAATTAATTCTCAAGCAATTTCTGAACTATTCTGAGTGCATTTGAGGCAAATTTTATATAATCAAGAGAGACTCCAGTTTGGGAACATTAAATGGGATGTTAAGCTCCAACTTGCTGCAGTGAAATTAGAAATGGAAATGGAAAATTGAGGGAAAAATAGCTGATCTTGACCATTATTGTTCCATAAATTCAGAGCTAGAGGATTACTGGAAGTACCATGACACCTTCACTGATTTGAAGTACTCATGGTGATTGACATATGTATGTGCAGCATTTCGCTATAAAATACTGCACATGCAGAGTTGAACCCCTTTGTTGTCAGAGGTGTAACTCCACCTTCTGGCCGTGTCACTGGGGAATCATTAGCCAGTCCGAAATAAAAGTTCGGACTGACTAATGTCAGTTCTATGCATGTTTGGTGGCTGTCGTCAGAATGCACAACATGCCGTGCTCCCCCTCTGTTCTCCCCTCAGCCCGCCCACTCTGACATCCGAGGCAAGCGAGGGGGAGTGATGTCAACAGAGAATGATTGGGTTGAGGGGAATCTCACCTTGGTGCTAGATCTGGAGTGAGTTTAAGCTATTTTAATTTATCAATTTATTTCTTCAAACATTGTTTGTTTGTTTTTTTGGTTTGAGTAACCCTCAAAGTGAATCGCTTTTACTGAGTTTTTACAACACATTGACGAAACAGTGAATTAGACTACACATTTAAAAATTCTGGCTAATAGTCAAGCTGTGACGATCACTGAGCTAAATAATATTTATAAATCAGCTTTTTTTTGCCTAAATAATGATATCTGGATTGAATTCAATGCAATTTGGGCTTCGGTGAATATACCCCATCGATTTTATAGTCTTCCTAAACTTTATCTCAAATTATTCATAAAAAGATTAGGATTGAGAATTTTAACAACCACTATCTATATGTTAATTTAGTCTGTTTGTCTACTTTTTGTTTATCCTAAGGCACAGCCTCTTCCTCAAGGTCACACAGTACAGCATTCTTCATAAACTGTTTGTGAATGGTTTACCCCCAAATGTAAGCCGGGGCCAGGAACCTCATGGCATTCCAAATAAGTTGTTATGGTGTCTGGAGTGTTCCTTTAAGCAGGAAACCTGCATTCTTTTATTTCACCTGATATCTTAACCATCACAAACCACAGTCAGGTACTTATTGTATAACTTAGCTTACCTAAACTATGGATTTTCTCGATTCTAAGCCTAATTCAGGCCACTAAATTAAAGAGACCATAATAGCTACTACAATTAGTTAAATACTATACAAATAGAGTGAGGATGCTAAACTAGGGGGAAATGCTTTAGATTTTTAACAATATATTCCTGTTGGAGTATAAAATCCTACAATTAATCAATGAATACATCTCATGTCAGAAGAAAATCCAGTCTCTTTTATTTCCATGGAAAAAGAGGAAAATCATGGAAAAGAAAAAAAAAAAAGCTCAGTAAACATAATTAAATCCTCGAGCGTTTGGTCAATATTTGCCAATGCGTCCTCACTGTCTGGTAAATATCCCTTATCCATCCTACACTACCTGTGTGCCTCACCATTAGAATTCCTCTCTTTGGAGTCTCTGTTATTCACACAGTGAGGCAGGCTCACTGTTCGCTCTCTCAAAGACTCTATTCAAGTTTTGTTTGCCCACAACTTATATACCAGGTCGAGCTCTTTTTTTTTTCCACCAGCAGAGCACGAAGGAAAGAAATTGAATTTCACATAAATTATCAGGACCAGAAACACCTCAATCAAACCGCACACAGGCACAGGGAACCGGTCTGAAATGACTGGAATACACACTACTGCAAATAATTTATGTGAGGGGGTGCTTTTATGTATGAATAACGCATTCAGCTAACCTGCAATCCTTTGCTGAATGGTATTATACAGCAGCCAGGAGTTGGGAAAGGGTTAAAAAAAAATCCAACAACACTCTCTTTCATAAACGTCTTGCAAACCCACGCAATGTAAAACACTGTGTTAAGGAAACAATTTTCCTAACCTTCGGTTCCTAGACGTAATTCATTACCTTACCTGGGAATCTTTAAAACATGCTGATGCTATATTAGCCGTATTAGGGGTTATTCGCTGAATAGTGAATTGTAGTGAATTGAAAGCTGAATTCCAAATTTTGGAACCAAAATATCTGCTTGAGAAAAATTATCAATTCAGCTTTTTTTTTTTTTTTTATTCTTTATTTTCTGTGCATTGAGGAATGTAACAAAACATACGTGTGCTGCCTTTTCAACATAGGCACGTTGGTGAACGACATTGTTGTTACCATAGGTCAGAGTTATTCTGTATTTTAAACAGTTATGTCGTAGCAATAGTATAGATTTGGTAGCAAGCACATAGTGTGTGTCTTGTGGTTCTATAGTCGAACAAGCTAACTTGTGTCCATGCAGTCGGGGAGAACTTTATAGCCATGTGTCTGCACTTTTTCTTATTTTCTAACGTGTCGAGTGTACCCATGCTGTGGGTTCCCATAGGGTGGGCTGGTTATGAATACGTACGTCTAATGTGTGCATATTGATGGGGTCCTGTGCGTAATTAGGTGGCACCTTCCTCGGCTGTTTAGGGGGGCATTAGGTGATTGTTTTTGGTTCTGATGTTCATCACCGGTTAAGTTGGCATACGTGCGTCAGTCTGTGCCTAATTGTGCTATGCTTGGATTGGTGGGTTGTGATGACCCCTAACCTAAGAGGCAATTCAGCTATTTTGTAATTAGTTTTTTTGGCCTAAATTTTGCAAGTTGTTTTTTTAGGTATCTAATTAATAGAACCTATTATCTGCCACAGACAGAGTAAAACCAGAAATGTTAGAGAATTTAACAGGGAATTAAAAATTTTAGGCAAAAATTGAGAAACAAAATCTCCAACTCAGCTACTGATCCAGTATGGCGAGTTTTTCGGTTAGTATGGCCAAAACAAAATTGCAATGTATCTAGTCCAGGAGTTCCCAAAAGGTAGAACCTCAGATGTTGTAGAACTACAACTCCCATGATGCCTTGCATGTCTTTAGAATGACAAAGCATCATGCAAGCTGTAGTTCTAAAACATCTGGGGATCTACCATTTGGGCACCTTTGATCTAGTCTATTCCAAGCCGCGCACTTCAATGAATTAATGCTGGAAGTTTGATTAGCTAAATAATGAATTGTGGTCAATTGCAAACCAAACTGACACATTTCGGTAAAAATTGCTGCAATGGAAAAATCCTCCGATCTAGCTGTTGTCCAGCGTGACTTACTTTTTGCAATCTGGTTTTCAGTACACTATGATTCACTGTTGAGTGAATAAACCCTTAAAACTTGTCCATACATTAAAGCAGACTAGCTGCGGATATGGAAAATGTAGATAAAAAAATCTGAAAAAAATACTGATACAAGTTGTACCTGATGAATATCTGCTAGATTTAACCAAGAAGCTTTCAAGTTTGTCTTAAACCCTTAATAGGTTGCAACATAATGATCAACATGCTTACGTGTAGTGAAGAGATCTGTGGATCAATTATGTTATACAATCCCTTAGATTTGGTTGTAAGTACGTGCAGGGGATGGTGTGATTGCACGAAATGACCCCACAGGGTTTTATTTGCTACAAATCAAATTGAAATCCACATTGCAAAATTCAGACTAAAAAAGCTTACCTGTGACTATAGCTGAGTTGAAATATTCTTCCAAATGAGCAATTTGTGTCCACGTTTAATCATTTATGTTTCAGTTAACAACTATTTGATGTTTAGTTAATAAACTAAGACATTTAAACTAGAAAATGCAATTGTCAGATTGGGACTTGTGCTATAAAGCCAGAGCTTTAGCTATAATACTATAGCAAACATACTCCTACGGTTAAAACATGAAATAAGCCCCTTGATCTGCAGTAGAATACGATGTAAAGAATGCACTTTCTTTAAATAACATTCTGCAAGCATTTTAATGTTTTTATGAAAACATCTATTTAGGTTTCAGAAAAGTAAAAAATTGGTGCATGGGCATAAACTAAGAAAGCTTACTGGTCATGGAATCCAATACCATATCCTAACCATCTCCAGGTAAACATCAAACCCCACATATTTTGTGCATGTAAAAACAAAAATAGTTACTAGCGGATTGCAACCAGCATTCTACTTCCAATAACTGTAGCAGTGAGGTGTTTATTTTCTGCATAGATAAAACATATTTAAAATATAAAGGAAGAGCTACACAGGGTAATTAATAAAGTGCAAATTCGTAAATAGAAGGATTGAGAGCCCACCGGGCTTGTAGGCAGCTTGTGATGGTGAGTTTGGCCAGTATCTTAATGTTCCAGGGCCCATTTCTAACAGCTGGGTTGCGTTATGTCGTCTTATAGCTAATTGTGTTTTAATTCTCAGTAATTCATAATAAATGTAAAGTGAAATTAAAAATGAAAGGGTTAAATAAAATAATTGGAAGCATACCCAACTTGGAGACTGTCCTCTACTTTGCTATTGTGGCCTAAAATTGTTAAATTCAAATTTAAATTCCTTACTATTTGCACTTTAGTTAATAAACCGGCTAGTGAAAAACCTGGATTTATATTTTTAAAAAACAAACAAAAATGGACACGATTAGTGCCTATGAACGGATGGCAAGCAGAGTAAATGGCTGCACTGAGAGATATGAAAAGGAGTGGGAAGCTGGCCATCTGTACATAAAGGGCCCGAATATGGGCCACAACACTGTGAAGTCAAAACTGACAAAGGGCATAGGGTTTAGGATGGAGCGCAGGTGAATCAAACAGTAACACACATTGGGTCAGAACTTATATGATGTACAGTGTGATGCCTAGGGTACCCCCTCCCCTTTTTCCTTTCTGTATCCCTCCCCATTCCCTAGTTAAAGTTAAAATACAAATGACTTGCAGGGTGATTACCAGATGTGCACCACACAAGCGAGAGGTGACATTGCTCATACCAGGAACGCACAAAACACAAATAGGACATGAGGCATACCACATAAAATGCTCGCTCTCAATATACGAGGGCTAAGTAGTATGAATCTTTGGACAGTACCCAACAAAATTCCAAAGCTTGAGTAAGGTAAATGTCACCCACAGATGCGGCGTCACCCACAGATGCACATTGTTTGAAACCCTTTTTGCACCAGTAAAAAGATAAATGAGAAAAAAACAAACAAACAATAAAAAACCAAACAGCTCTGGATCTAACACAGCGCATAATTTACAATAGAATAAATACAATACATGTTCTCCATTGGATTTTGTGAGATGTATGTGAATTTTGTGAGCTACAAAATGCCATCTTACTTTATTGACATGAACGTCTTGCGCCTGCTCTGACGCCAATGTGTTGGCAAATCGGGGCATGGAGGAGGTTTGTCCTGCTTTGGGAAGCTTCCCCAAGCAGGGACAATGACTGTACAAAGGAGCAGGACAAAGGTGGGACCAGAGGAAGAATTCAAGAGAATAATAACCATGGACCTCTGTTCATGGCAGTGCTGGTATGATGGATAGAAGACAAGTAAAATCTTGACAGCTTATAAAGCAAATAAAAAAAATAAATAGATAATATATCTTTCTGATAAATGATATATTTGCAGCCTTAGGAGCTGTAATGTATTAAGATGAACCTGTCATGACAGGTTCACGAAATACATCCTAGACCATCATAACTGGGAGATATCTACTCTCTCTTCCATTCTATGAAAATTATCTGGAGGGAATCCAGAATGCCATACATGTTCCACACCCATGAGTTTGTGTGTTTTAGTAAATCCATATATGTACACATGAGTCAAAGTAGAGACTTGCAGTTATGAAAATAGTCAGTAAAGGTGGAGAATGGCTTTTCATCACCTACGTCTTCCATTTGACACCCACTATAACTCTTGATGGCTGACATCATTGGCATATAATTATGTGATGTGCAAAAGATAATATTGTTTGTGTGTTAATGTATTCTTGCACAAGAATATGAATGTAAAAGTGACATAATGCTTGGCAAGCAAAGGTTCACGGTGGTGGTACCTTGTTGCAAGTAAATTCAGGGAAGCTTTCTTGTTGAAAGCTAATGCACACGTTCGTATTTTGTCCCTCTAATTGCTACGTATATATCACAAAAAAATGCAAGAAAAAAAAAAGAATAAAAATAATTTTCAAAAGATTTTACAGCTATAAATTTTACATGCATAATATATCTTAATGCAGGGCCGGAGAAAAAAATTTGGCCAGCGGCCCACTGAGAAGGGGGGGGGGGCCAAGAGGGGGGAGAGAGGGGTTGTCATCACCAATGACAAGCACGCCCCCTCTCAAAGTGAGCATGTTGGTTCAATGCTCTTCCAAGGCAGTGCATGCGCAGAGCCCTGCTGAGAGCTTTCGCATGAGAAAAAGACCCTGTGTTTGTTCTGCACAGTTCAAGCTAATTTATTAACATGCTTGCGCTGTGTTTGCTTGTGACATGTCTCTGGTGTCTCCATAAGTGGGATATCAAAGGACAAAAGGATCAGTAAAGCATATTGTACACGTGTTTAGAGCATGCTTATAGGATTGCATGTGTGTAGAGTGAGTTAATTGTGGTGTGGTGTTTTGTGTAAATGTTGGTTTCAGTTGTGTTGTGTTTGTGGTGTAATATGTGTGGCTAGGGGCTGTGAGTGAGAGAGTGTGAGTATAGAGGATGTAGCGTATGTGTGCATAAAGGATATAATGTGTGCGTGTGTATAAATGATGTAGTGTGTGTATGGGTTGTAAAATGTGTACGTTTAGGGAAAGTAGTGTGTGTTTGCTTACAGGGGATCTAGTGTATGTCATTAATGTAGTGTGTGTAGGTGGTGCAGTGTGTGCCTATAGGGGATCTATTTTGTGTGTAGGGGATCTAGTGTGTGTGGAGGAGCCAGAGTGTGTATAGGAGATTTAGTGTGTGTGTGTGTAGATGATTCAGAGTGTGTATAGGCATTATAGTGTGTGTATGTGTGTAGAGGATCCAGAATTGTGTACAGGATATAGTATGTGTAAGGGATGTAGTGTGTGTGTGTGTCTGAAATGTAATGTGTGTAGGGGTGCAGTGTGTGTGTGTGAAGGTTGCACTGTGTATGTAAAGGGTGCACTGTGTTTGTGTAAGGGGTGCAGTGTGTGTGTGAGGGGTGCAGTGTGTGTGTGTGTATGTGATGAGTGCAGTGTGTGTGTGAAGGGTGCAGTATGTGAAGGGTGAAGTTTATTTCCCCATCGGTCCTTGAAAGCTCACAACAGGGCCGGCGCTTGCATAGCACTTGATATGCTGATTTCCTCTGTCGGCCTTGGACCATGGACATTGCGGCCCACCGGACATTTGCCCGGTATGCCTGATGGCCATTCCGAGCCTGCTTTAATGCACCATAAAAAAAAAAATGATAATAAAAAATATATATAACAAATTAACATGTGACAGTGCCAGGGCAGACTGTAGTGGTTATGGTGCTTGAAGTGTTCCTTGAATTCAACACAGGTAGGTTCACTGAAACTGCAATGGTTTTTTATTTCTTCATTGGGAGAACATTTACTCTACATAATGCTGGCCAGAACTTTAAAGCAGTGCGTGATAAAATATTATTCAAGAAAAAGCACCATCATTATCAGACAAAATACATGCTATATACTTCAGTTTTCAAAAAAACTTATTGGGCATCTTTTTGTTGAAATTTTATTGTTTTAAAATCTATGTGAAGAAGATTTCAAGCCCCTTTAAGCAAAATGCCCCCTCTCATTGTCCCACCACAAAATTAGGGAGTTCGACTTGAATAATTTGGATCAAAACATCATAACTACCAGAACACTTGAATAGAAAAGCATACAATCTATCTGTAAAAAAAAATACAGAGATCTAGGGGCCACACATAACTACTCAATTATTATCATGATTAGGTCACATATTATATACCTGTTTGGCTTAGTTGTCAGGATTCCAATACTTTACCACCGTTCTGATGACATTCCGTGTATGAAATACTCACATGGATAGTTTCCATCTACACAATTTCCATTTTGACTATGTCACTTACTTTCCATGTTTCCAGCAATTCCCTTATTCAACAAATATTTTATTCACCTGGGTCATGCATTCATTCAGTATTCCCCAACAATTTCCATATTTGTTCAGCTTTAACTGTGCCATGGGCTTTCTGTATCTTCACGGTGAAAGAAACTGGTGTGCTGTCCATTGACACTTATGTAAAATAGGCCTCAAGTGACGTTTAACCCCTTAAGGACACATGACGGAAATATTCCGTCATAATTCCATGTTATTCCAGAAATTGTGTCGTTAAGGGGTTAACTAAAGTATAATCAGTGAAGGACATGCTAAATGATCTTTTAATATTTATACACAGTACAGGATAATCCGTTATCAGGTCATATGTTCTAGTTCATTGTTGTAATCTTGCCATTTTTGTGCACAAACTGGCCATTTCTGTTTATTTTCTGGCCAGGATGGGATCTGTATATGAAGATGACTGCTTAGCCGCTCGCTTGTCCTGAGATATGCTGTGTGACACTGCTGGGGCCAATAAAATAACTTTTATTGCAACACATAAAATTGTACGTGACACCCAAACGTATATAATACATGACAAGTAACAAGTAGGTGAATACAATGTATGTAAAACAAGTGCACTGCTGAGACTTCGAGAAGCATTGAGGACGAGTGAAGCAGCCAAAATGACAATGATATAGAAAAACAATATGTCATCATCATTGGGGTAAATCGCTGGAAAATGGGCAAAAATCTCAAGCAGGAATAAAGATGGAATACTTCCAGCCGAATTAGGGTAATGGCTACATACATATGTATCCCTGGTCGTGTTGCTGCCAAGCTAATACTGATAGCTTTGATATGCAATTCCTATTCATGAGTTTACTGAATTTGCCCTACAGCTACCCCCCACAGTACAAAGGCACGTCAAGACAGCTGAGGCTCTTCCATCTTCCATCCTTGTTTATTGTAGGCATAGAGTGGTGCAAATGTAAAGGTTATCGAGAAGCTGGTGATAGCACAGCTGCCTCTACATATACGGAAAGATGGTTGTGTATCGAAGATCAAAAAAAAAGTTCAGTCAAATAAAGGGCAACTACTATTATTATTTTTTTTAATTTTATTATTCTGTCTTACAAACTTCTCAGTATTGAAAAATACAGTTATATTCCTGGCAATTAATATTCAAAATGTTAAAGTTCTTTTTTATTTTTTTTATTCAATCATCTTTTTTCCCCCTAAAATTAGTGCTGTAATGTTTTTGTGACTTTGAATGCCAGCTCTTTTGTGTCATAAAACAGGACATAAAAGGGACACTTCAACCCCCATATTATTATTATTATTATTACTTATATAGCGCCAACTTATTCCGTAGCACTTCAAAATATTATAAAAGGGAAAAATGTAACAATAAATGAGACAGTTAGAAAATGTTACAGGAACAATAGGTGGATGAAGACGCTGTTTTTCTTGCATAACTCATTGCATTTGGTACAGGGCAAGTAGTTCTAGATTTTAGCATGGATTTTAGAACACAATAATTATCACCCACATGGGGCAGGATTTTATGGGTTTAGGATTGGCTAAGAGGGTAATGTTTCTTCCTAGTTTGAGAAGAGGTCACTGCAGCAGCTGCAAATCCAGGTTATTTCTAACAACCTTTTTTAAAAAGGAAGTATTTTGTATTTTATTGTATTTTTTTAAAATAAATTCTTTATTTTGGTTTTGTATATTTAATGCAATGTATACATTGCAATAGAATACTTTGGTAAGTTCAAAGGAAAACAATGTTAATAACATTTAGGGGGTCATAGGGTAGAAATAAAGATGTTGAGTTCATGGTATATGTTACAGTCGATAGCATTGAGATAACTGGATGGCAGTGCAAACTTAGAAGAGGTGTGCGTGGCGCATTGTGTGTGGTCCCATCATGGCCGCCATCAGAAATTTTGGGGCCCCTGACAAAGCACAAGGTCTGGGGCCCCTCCCGTGCCTGCCCACGCCCTACCTACAGGGAGTGCAGAATTATTAGGCAAGTTGTATTTTTGAGGATTAATTTTATTATTGAACAACAACCATGTTCTCAATGAACCCAAAAAACTCATTAATATCAAAGCTGAATATTTTTTGAAGTAGTTTTTAGTTTGTTTTTAGTTTTAGCTATGTTAGGGGGATATCTGTGTGTGCAGGTGACTATTACTGTGCATAATTATTAGGCAACTTAACAAAAACAAATATATACCCATTTCAATTATTTATTATTACCAGTGAAACCAATATAACATCTCAACATTCACAAATATACATTTCTGACATTCAAAAACAAAACAAAAACAAATCAGTGACCAATATAGCCACCTTTCTTTGCAAGGACACTCAAAAGCCTGCCATCCATGGATTCTGTCAGTGTTTTGATCTGTTCACCATCAACATTGCGTGCAGCAGCAACCACAGCCTCCCAGACACTGTTCAGAGAGGTGTACTGTTTTCCTCCTTGTAAATCTCACATTTGATGATGGACCACAGGTTCTCAATGGGGTTCAGATCAGGTGAACAAGGAGGCCATGTCATTAGATTTTCTTCTTTTATACCCTTTCTTGCCAGCCACGCTGTGGAGTACTTGGACGCGTGTGATGGAGCATTGTCCTGCATGAAAATCATGTTTTGAAGGATGCAGACTTCTTCCTGTACCACTGCTTGAAGAAGGTGTCTTCCAGGAACTGGCAGTAGGACTGGGAGTTGAGCTTGACTCCATCCTCAACCCGAAAAGGCCCCACAAGCTCATCTTTGATGATACCAGCCCAAACCAGTACTTCACCTCCACCTTGCTGGCGTCTGAGTCGGACTGGAGCTCTCTGCCCTTTACCAATCCAGCCACGGGCCCATCCATCTGGCCCATCAAGACTCACTCTCATTTCATCAGTCCATAAAACCTTAGAAAAATCAGTCTTGAGATATTTCTTGGCCCAGTCTTGACGCTTCAGCTTGTGTGTCTTGTTCAGTGGTGGTCGTCTTTCAGCCTTTCTTACCTTGGCCATGTCTCTGAGTATTGCACACCTTGTGCTTTTGGGCACTCCAGTGATGTTGCAGCTCTGAAATATGGCCAAACTGGTGGCAAGTGGCATCGTGGCAGCTGCACGCTTGACTTTTCTCAGTTCATGGGCAGTTATTTTGCGCCTTGGTTTTTCCACACGCTTCTTGCGACCCTGTTGACTATTTTGAATGAAACGCTTGATTGTTCGATGATCACGCTTCAGAAGCTTTGCAATTTTAAGAGTGCTGCATCCCTCTGCAAGATATCTCACTATTTTTGACTTTTCTGAGCCTGTCAAGTCCTTCTTTTGACCCATTTTGCCAAAGGAAAGGAAGTTGCCTAATAATTATGCACACCTGATATAGGGTGTTGATGTCATTAGACCACACCCCTTCTCATTACAGAGATGCACATCACCTAATATGCTTAATTGGTAGTAGGCTTTCGAGCCTATACAGCTTGGAGTAAGACAACATGCATAAAGAGGATGATGTGGTCAAAATACTAATTTGCCTAATAATTCTGCACTCCCTGTAGTCCGCTGACAATGATGCAGGACTGAATGTGGTGTGTATAGTGGAAGTGAATTAGAATGTGTGTAATGGATGTAGTGTTTGTGTGTATTAGATACTGTTTGTGCAGTGAATGCAGTGTGTGTGTGTTTGTGTAGCGGATGCAGTGTGTATAGTGAACGCAGAGTGTGTTTGAGAAGTGGATGTAGTGTGTGTACAGTGATGTAGTGTGTGTTTGTGTAGTGGATATAGTGTTTGTATGCAGAGTGTTTCAATTTGTGGTGGATGTAGTGTGTGTACTGTGAATACAGGATGTTTGTGTAGTGGATGCTGTGTGTACAGTTAATGCAGAGTGCATGTTAGTGTAGTGAATGCAGAGTGTGTGTCAGTATAGTGAATCCAGAGTGTGTGCATAGTTTAGTGAATGCAGAGTGTGTGTTAGTGTGTAGTGAATGCAGAGTGTGTGTTAATATGTAGTGGATGCAGAGTGTGTGTTAGTGTAGTGAATGCAAAATGTGTTAATGTGTAGTGAATGCAGAGAGTGTGTTAGTGTGTAGTGGATGCAGAGTGTGTGTTAGTGTAATGTGTAGTGTTTGCAGAGAGTGTGTTAGTGTAGTGAATGCAGAGTGTGTTAATGTGTAGCGAATGCAGAGTTTGTGTCAGTGTAGTGGATGCAGTGAGTGTGTTAGTGTGTAGTGTATGCAGAGTGTATGTTGTATTAGTGTATGCAGTGTGTGTATTATATTAGTCAATGCAGTGTGTGTGTTGTATTAGTGTATGCAGTGTGTGTGTTAGTGTATGCAGTGTGTGTGTGTTGTATTAGTGTATGCAGTGTGTGTTGTGTTAGTGTATGCAGTGTGTGTGTGTGTGTGTAAATGTGCAAACTAGGGGGGGAATGGGCATTTTCCCTTTAATTTTTTAAATTTTATATTACATTAAATTAAATGTTTCTCCCCCCTCCCTGCTTACCTGTGTCCAGGGAGGGGGGAGATTCCATGATCCCTGGTGGTCCGGTGGCATGGGGGGCCCCCCGGCTCCCTGTTACAGCAGAGGGGGCCCAGCACACTGCTTCTACTTTTCTCTTCCCCTCTCTTCCAATAACTCTCACGAGACCCGTGGAGCGTTGCCATTGTAACCGGGTCTCGCAAGAGTTATTAGAAGAGAAGAGTAGAGGCAGTGTGCTGGGCCCCCTCTGCGGTAACACGGAGCCGGGGGCCCGCCGCTGCACACACAGATAGCGATATTCGCTATCTATGTGTGTGGAGAGGGAAAGTGGAGCCCAGGACTGCCAGAGCAGTCCGGGCCCCCCAGGACAGCCGGGCACGTGACAACCGTCATGGTTGTCACCCCCTGATAGTGGCCCTGGGTCCCATTGGTTTTTTCTAGGTAACCCTCATGCCCCTCGGAGTCCATGAGGGGGATGGGCGGTTGAGGAGGGTTCTGCTCGCCGGGGCTCCTTGGTGGGCCGTGGCCCCAGCTGCGATTCCCCCAAGGTTCTCCATAGCTGTGCAGTCGCATTACCTCTGCATGTGTCATGAGACTGTAGTAAGGGAATAGGGGCTATAGTGGGGTGATATGGGCTGAACTTGGGATGAATGGGTCTGCTTTGATGGGATGATAATAGGTAAACAGTTATGGACAATCTGTGGCTAAGATACCGTGGGTGCAGGCATCATTGTGTGTCCTGTCAATGTAAGGTTGGAGTGGGCGTTCGTGATATGTGGGTGAGGGCGAAGCGGGGGGAAGTGGAAGAAAGATTTCAGGGCTGTAGGGCATATGTAGGGCATATGGTCTGCAATTGGAGGGTTAGGGGTTGCAATTAGGAGGATTAGGGGCTGTAGTAAAAAGTAAGGAGTTTTAGTAGGGGTTTTAGGGGCTGGAGTAAAGGGCTTTAGTTGGGGATGTAAGGGGCTGTAGTAAGGGGCTTTAGTAGAGGAGGTTAGGGTCTGTAGTAAGGAGACAGTGCTTTAGTAGGGGAGGTTAGGGCCTGTAGTAAGGAGAAAGGGCTTTAGTAGGGGAGGTTAGGACATGTAGTAAGGAGTAAGGGGCTTTAGTAGGGGGTTAGGGGCTGTAATTGGGATTTAGGGGTGTAGTAAGGAGTAAGGGGCTTTAGTCTGGGAGGTTAGGGCCTGTAGTAAGGGGCTTTAGTAGGGGGTTAGGGGCAGGAATAAGGGACTTTAGTAGAGGAGGTTAAGGACTGCATTAAGGAGAAAGAGCTTTAGTAGGGAAGGTTAGGGCCTGTAGTAAGGAGTAAGGGGCTGTAATGGGGGTTTAGGAGTGTAGTAAGGAGTAAGGGGATTTAGTAGGGGTGTTAGGGGCTGTAGTGGAAGTTTCGGGGTGTAGTAAGGAGTAAGTGGCTTTAGTAGGGGTTTTAGGGTCTGTAGTGGGGGGTTAGGCATGTAGTAAGGACTAAGGGGATTTAGAAGGGGGTGTTAGGGGCTGTAGTGGATGGTAAGGGGGTGTATTAGGGGATAGGGGCTGCCCTTGGGGGGCTGAAGAAAAAAACTAGTGTATTCCCCCCTCCCTGAGGCTTACCTTGGGTCAGGGAAAGGGGAATCCTATTCTTGGTTGGTCCGGTGGGGGATGTGCTGCTTCCAGCAGCTGCTGAGGTATGGATCTAGGCGGGGGTGGGGCCTAAACATGGGGCGGATCCTGTCACGAGGGGGCGGAGGCTGGTGCAGCCGATGTACAAGTGGTGCAGATAGAAGAGCAGTGGTAAAGCAGGGCCATCGAAAGCCCTCTCTACGTACTGCACTTCTATCTCGGAGGGTGGGGGAGGGGGAAATTGCCCCGTTGCCCCCCCCAGTATCCACAACTCGGTGGAGATAGGTTCTTTTCTGGCCACATCCCTTCCAACATAGATCAGAGTCTCGGCATCCCATTTGCTTCAGCCTGAGGGGAGTCAGGTAACAGCGCAGCATTATTTTGTATGCTTGCAACGCAGATGGTTAGGGTCGCCGTGGCTTCCCATATCTCCCTCCAGACTGTATTTTGTATTTTTTTATGCAATTAATCATTAGAGAGACTGCAATGTTTACTATTTCTAGTGCCTTTCTACCAAACAGCCACTAGAGGTGCTTGCAGCAGATTCACTGAGTTTAACTCCGTGAAACAACGCTGAGCGTCCTCGCGCTTTGCATGAGGAAGTCCAGCTTCTTCAAAATCCTCATAGGAAAGCGCTCGCCTCACATGCGCATTAGGTTTCCGGATCGTCATGAAGTTGGCATAACCTATTAGGTATACTGAACTGATTATGGCAAAAGGCCTGTGGCAGAACCAACCTTGACACTATGCACTGGAGAAGCCTGGTTGCTCGCCTGCTCCCTTTAGACTATGGCCCTGCTGAAAGGTTTATTCGTGCCTTTCTGCCAGGGTGTTGGACTGGCAGAAAAACGATGGACCACCTGGGAACTGGAGTGTGCCGTCAATTGACCGCCCAGATGCTGCAGTTAACCGCAGCTTAATTGATGAACGCTGGGTGGCCTTTGTTCGGTTGCCGAACAAATGGCAGAGGCCATTTTACCTCCCGAACGGCCAGCGGTGTTCAGCGCCCAAACTATGGAACTGAAAACGGACACTTATTGGCGCGAACACTGCTGAGCCACCAGCCTCCTTACCTTCTCATTCGGTAGCGGAACTGAATGACTGTTCATTCGGTAATTTAACCGGGTGAACAGCATCACCCCAGATAGCTAAGCCATGGAGCCTGTTCGTGTAACGAAAGACTATGTGAAAGACTTTGGCTCCATGGCTATTAAACTGTATGTATGTGATCTGAGCGCCATTCAGTAGTAATGTGCGCTCAGATCTAAGCTATCTGGGGATATGTAGAATGTCAATGTTTTATGTAGTAAATGTAACTGTATGTAATTTTATGTCTTTTACTGTCTTTTTACGACCATGTGGTTAATGGAGTTTTTGCCTCTGTCCTTGGAGATAATTGGATTACTTCCCAATTATCTCCAGGACAGAGAGAAGGGATTGTGATGCATTGTGGGATGGTTGAAATGTGTAAGTCTGTGATTGGTTCTTGTACCCTTTGTGTCCCAGTCTCCCATCTGGTCCCCTAGGGGAGTGTCCACCAGGTGGGAGACCTGCATAAAAGCCGGGCAGTTAGCCCCAGTAAACCAGATTCTGCTTGACCCTCAAAATGAAGTGTCGTCTCGTCTTTGGGGGGATTTATTGTATGCTGTTAGAGACTGATTGCCAGGAGTGTAAGCCGCTTGGGTGCTTTTCCTGTTCGTCTGCTAACAGCTATTCGTGTGTCTCCAGTTCGGGAGTTTGGAGTGCTACTTGGGATGCAGTTCGGGAGTTTCGAGTATTCCCTTGGTTGCAGTTCAGGAGTTGGTGAATTTGTGGGTTTGCAGTTTGGGAGATTGGTGCTTGCAGTAGCTGTCTGTGCATCTGAAAAAGGGGAATATCGCCTAAATGGTTTTTAACCTCTTGTGTGCAAAACGGTCCGTTACAAGGCCCTACCCCACAGCCTTTTCTTTAAAAATTGTTGAGGTTAAAACCTTTTTTTTCAGTATAGGGGCTACCTCCCTGATTTTTGTTTAATTTTTGTGTCTAGGAATAGCATGTACATGATGCTAATAGCCTGCAGATAGCCTCAGACCCCCAGCCAACTGCATCCAAAAGGTATAGAAACACATGTAAATTGCAATCTGTATATGTGGTTGTGGCAGTGTGTGTCAGAGTTTGTGCCTCTGTGTGTGTGCATCTGTGTGTGTTAGCGTGTGTTAGCGTGTGTGTATCTGTGTGCGCAGTGGCGTACACACAATCCATGGGGCCCTGGGGCAAAACTGATCCGCTCCCACTCTGACTCCCTCCTCTGCTTCCTCCCGCGCAGCTCTCTGATAGCTGGGAGGAGTGACCGGGGCAGTCACTTCCTTCCAGCATGTGATCTCATCACAGGGGGCCCTGTCACGCTGTAATAGCGCTGCAGTGCTGACCGGGCCCCCTGACAATCCACCTTGGAAGGCGGCCCCGGCGGTTTGCCGTGCAGGCTGGAGCCGCAAAAGATGGTGGCGGGTACCCGGTTGCAGGGGCCCACTGGTCGGCCCCTGCGACCGCAGTATGTATGCCACTGTGTGTGTACCAGTGTGTGTGTATCCATGTGCGGATCAGTGTGTGTAACTGCATGTGTTTGTCAGTGTGTGTCAGTGTGGGTACATGTGTATTCCTACTCACAAACATACCTTTTCTTTCAAACACCAAGACCTCATACAAGCACATTTGGAAAACTGTGGTATTTGTTTATAGGCAAACTTATGGTAATATTTTTTAATGGACACCTGGCTTGGTATATGCTTAATAGGCAAACTGACTGTGGTATATTTTTAATGGGAAAACTGACTGTGGCATGTTCTGTGGGGCAAAGTATATGTATTTTTGCTGGTGGTGTGCTGTGGAATTCTGGAGATTTGGGGTGCCTTGGGTGAGAAATGTTTGAGGAGCACTGCCCTAAAGCACTTTACCTTAATAATACGCACCCAGTTTTCCCATCTATTATCAAATAACAGCTTAGTGGAGAAAGAAGTGATATTTAAGCTATTTTGCCAGCCCAATGTACGGAAGGCTGTACTGCCATCCCCATCGATAGTGAGTATTCATGCATCTATTGAGTTGCTACAGAAAAGAAGGCGCCAGTAACCCGCGAGCAACAAAAATTGTAGTGGGCATGTACGGTGCTTTAAAATAATGCGAGATGATCTTGCGAGGCTACGGAGGAAGCACTGGATGTAAAGGTGAGTATTGTGGGAAATGTTTACTTGATAAAAGAAGTAAAACTTTGTCAAGATGGTCAAGTGTAGCAGTCCTTATATTGTCATAGATTTTTAAAGCAAAATAGATCAGAAAGGAAATAAGAACAGATTCTAAGAAAGGAAGAGAAGATGAAGTTATGGTAGAAAGGTAAGCTTGAGGTAACAGAGACACTCTAAGAACATATTTAATGAAATATAGAAATTGCTCATTAACTGAAGCAAGTCAACACTTCCACGTGCATAACTGGAAAATATGTTCTTTCAATTTGAAACAAAGCTCAGTGAAACCTATGTAAACAGTGAGAACACGAAATGGCTAATGTAATCATAGACAATTTTTCTCATAATGAATTTTACAACTTGATACATCTGCCACTCACTGTTCATTCTACTTAACAGAGGAACATAGTCATTAAGGTTAGAAAACTGGACTTTAGTACAACTCTTTGCTAAGATACCCAAACTATACTTGCATCGACCGAGGAGAAGGCAAACAAAAACTCAGGGGAACGTTAACCAATTATGACTCATAAAGATGAAAACAATACATCCGGACACTAGGAAACTGCAATCAACCTATGTTTGTATTGTACTCCACAAAATTCATTATACATTTTTAATATTCCGTGTTGGGATTGGTTAAAATGTGTTATTCCATAATACAATGTACTCCCTGCCAAATTTAAAACAATAGAATGAGATATAATGTGTATTGTGAGTGTGACTTAATAACACTGCTATAACGACTTATTTTTGTCATTAAAATTCTTGCCCTTGTCAGACGATGTGCTAGAATTATGGTATTTGTGTAGGCAACTCGCAACAGACTGCAGTTAGGTAATATGAAAGAACCAAGGTCAGCTACAATTTGGTCAAAATCGAAGAAAAAACCCTCAAGATGAGTCAATCTCCTCTCTTCATCCATCCATCCTCCCACTTGTTATTCTTTGGGATTGCATTTTTGACAAAAAAGGTATTATATTAGGACAAGACAGACACATTTTAGCAGTCTGTAATTTAAATCACACATTAAGCTCAATATATTATTTTATTTGTTACACTTGCATAATAATAAATAATAAATGATATATTTGCTTATTTGCAAATTCACAATTTAGTGTATTGAACCCGTTGAAATCCATGGAGCAACTGAAAAGCTGTTCTATCACATGAGTACTTTTGCTGTCCACTTCATTGGTTCACAAACGGCTCTTTCCGGATATTCGATTACAGTACAGCTCCCTTCAAGCACAACTTGCCTGTTACCAGCCAAAATTAGATCTTTCGTCTTTGTAGTTTTAAATCAGCCCGAGAGCTTCCTGTTGTCTTTCACCACTATCTTGGTACTCTGTTTCTCCATATGGAGCAAGCATAGATGAGGGATCACAGAGATACATGAAAACTGAAAGTTATGCTTTATCCCACATGATATACATTAAGACTGTCAGTGACTTTGTAATTAGAGTGTCCCTAAATTCCAATAGTACCATCCTTATCACAGTGATCTTCCACACCTTGATTTTTCATATCAAGGGCAGAGTTCTAGAAGATGAACAATCAGCACAGATATTCTATTGGGTTCTATAGTGATTGCTCTACTTTTAGAACTTTGCCCCATAATTGAGACAAACAGACAGAGACAAAACAGCCTTGTCTCGGGATTGTCTTTACATCTACCCCCTATACATACAATCCACCCAGTCAGACGTATTCAATAAAATTAGAACTGTCTAGTAAAATTCCTGTCTTACAAATACAATTTGCAATTCCCTTATATGTTAGAAGGCACTAATTTATATTGAAGGTCTTCAACATATAAACTGTAGAGTAATATGGGTTGTGGACAAATGTCTTACTGTGAAAAATGCTAAGATCCTGAAGAACAAACATAAGTTATATATGGTGCTTGATTTCTTCCAGTCACACAGAAGAAGATTGTGGCCAGTTTTTATAGCAGTAGGTATACTAACTGTAATAATTGATACATATCTACAGGACACGGACTCTGTGTCACCCTATGTTCTGCAAAGAAGCACGTATTTCAGAAGGAACCAGTAGGAGTCGAGCAAGAGGACAGACTAGTTTAAAGTAGGATGATTGATGTCAAATGAAATCAGATGCAAGAACAAATAAAATTACAGCAGTTATGGTTTTATGAGTGGTTACCACTGAGCCCGTGAGGAAACATCGAGTGGGCAGATCAGTAAGTTAGAACTGTGGGGTCTACAGTCTGACATACGAGCAGAATGCTTCTTATTGTAAAATTCCAGAATCACTATTAATTATTTGAGCCTTTTATATCTTGATCAGCCACCTCAACCACAATGCCAGAAACTGTGGAAATAAAACCATATGGCACAGAAAATATCTTGTGAATGCAATGCTGTGTTGTCTAAAATTACAGATGACGCTATACATATTTAGAATTTATACAATCTGTGCCAATGAATATATTATTTTTCCATTTATAAAAAATAAATCCAATTGCACAATCAATAGGCCTGTATATTAGTTACCCAGTGGTGTACATACCGAGGTCACAGTGGTCGCAGCTGAAACCGGGCCCGGCCGCCCTGCAACCCGGTATGTATGCCACTGTGGCCAGCCTCTTCTCCTGGGGGGCCCAGGAGCCAGCCACCTCAGGGCCCCCCGAGGCTGGCTCTGCTGTAACCTGGCGGGCTGGCTGGCGGGCGCACGAGGGAGCATTCTCCCCTGTGTGCTCCCTCTTCAGTTCCCCCCGCACCGCACTGATACCGGAGCCGGAAGATGACGTCATCTTCTGGCTCCGGCCTTTAGTACGCGGCGCGCGATGGAGCTGAAGAGGGGGAACACAGGGGAGAGTGCTCCCTCATGTGCCCGACAGCCAGCCCGCCCGGTGACCGGCCGCCCAGGAACTCAGCAGCACCACTGGACCCCAGGGAATCCCCTCAGCTCTCCCACAGGTAAGGAGGCTGGGGGATGACATTTAAAAAAAGTGTGTGTGTGTGTGTTAGTGAGTGTGTGTGTGTGTTAGAGTGTGTGTGTGTTAGTTTGTGTGTGTGTGTTAGAGTGTTTGTGTGTTAGAGTGTGTATGTGTTAGAGTGTGTGTGCTAGTGTGTGTGTGTTAGAGTGTGTGTGTGTGTTAGTGTTAGAGTGTGTCAGTGAGTGTGTTACTGTGGGTGTCTGTTACTGAGTGTGTTAGTTTGTGTGCCTCTGTCAGTGAGTGTGTATGTATGTCTGTCACTGAATGTGTGTCTGTCAGTAAATGTGTGTGTCTGTTAGCTAGTGTGTATGCGTCTGTTCGTGAGTGTGTGTGTGTCTGTTAGCTAGTGTGTATGCGTTTGTTCGTGAGAGTGTGTGTGTGTCTTAAGTACTTACCTTTCTCCAGCGCCATACTCCCTTGGCGCTCGGGATCTCTCCGCCCGATTCGCCTCTCAGCTCTGAATGCGCATGCGTGTCAAGACCTGCGCATGCATTCAAACCGCCCATAGGAAAGCATTACTCAATGCTTTCCTATGGACGTTCAGCGTCTTCTCACTGTGATTTGCACAGTGAGAATCGCGGAAGCTCCTCTAGCGGCTGTCAATGAGACAGCCACTAGAGGCTGGGTTAACCCTCAGTGAAACATAGCAGTTTCTCTGAAACTGCTATGTTTTCAGCTGCAGGGTTAAAACTAGAGGGACCTGGCACCGAGACCACTTTACTGAGCTGATGTAATCTGGGTGTCTGTAGTGGTCCTTTAAGTGTATGTGTATCTGCATGCACTGGCGAACATACCGCGGTCGCAGGGGTCGCAGCCCTGCGACCAGGTGCCTGCCGTCATGTGTTGCGGCCCCAGCCCGCGCAGAATAAGTGCGTGGGGGGACCCACGGATCAATTTTCGCACCAGGGCCTCATGGGTTGTGTGTACGCCATTTTAATTACCTAAATTCTTCTTGTATCTATGTATTTTTCACAATTGCATGACTACTTCAGAAAAAAATCATGAACTTTTTAAAAGAAATTTCACCATAGGATCATTTGTGATCCTGTTTTATGTATTCAGGAGTGCTACCCTTAAAATCAGCACAAGCACTAATGAACAGAACCTAGCTTTTTCGAAGTTTCACTAAATTTGACAGCACAGCACTTCACAAGATTAGATCATTTTCCTTTACTTAACTATATTACATTATATATTCTGTCTTAATTTATTTTTCCACTTTTTGTCTGTACCAAGCAAAACTGTACTAGTTTTGACTTAAAGGGACACTCCAAACCCCTAAAGCACTTAAGCTTGCTGAAAAGCTTTATGTGTGAAGCGTCCTCTTTTTTCATTTTGGAATAAGTACAAATTTCAATAGAAATTTACACTTTTATTAATTATACTGGTTACACCCCCCTTTTACTGCCCTTACATCACCCCTTTTACTGCCCTTACATCACCCATTCATGCAGATAACTGCTCCTGTTACTTCCCGGTTCAGTTAGCTTTGTTGCACTGAATTCAAGAGGCAGCAATTGCCCAGAGAACCTGCCCTGTAAACACTTCTCATTGAGCTGCATTGGAAAGTCTGTGATTGGACAACTACAGAAAGTCTGGGTGGGGTTAGAAGAGGAGGGTTTGCAAAGGCAGCAGACAAGAGATCAGCAGGTGTTGCAAGCTGTTTTTAAATATAACTCCAATAAAAAAAAAATGTATAATTAAATGCATGCAAGTTTTCATTTGGGGTATATCTACTAAACTGTGATTTTTATTTATTTTGTATTTGGGCAGAGGAATGTCGTTTTAAAGAAAAACTATAGGGTAGGAAAACAAACATGTATTCCTGACCCTGCAGTGTTAAAAACACCATATACGCCCCCTAGCTCTCTTGCTCTCCATAAATATAGTAAAATCATACCTTTACTCCAGTCTGCGGATGCTGGCTCTTCCCCTGATCGGCCTGCTTGGCTGACGTCATCGGCAGTGATTCTCTCAGCCAATCACAATGTTTTCCCATAGGGAAGCATTGGGTTGGCTGAGACTGTCAGGGAGGCAGATCAGGGGTAGAGCCAGCACAAACAAAACACAGCCCTGGCCAACCAGCATCTCCTCATAGAGATGCATTTAAAGGACCACTATAGTGCCAGGAAAACATACTTGTTTTCCTGGCACTATAGTGCCCTGAGGGTGCCCCCACCCTCAGGGTCCCCCTCCCGCCCGGCTCTGGAAGGGGGAAAGGGGTTAAAACTTACCTTTTTCTGGCGGTGAGAGCTCTCCTCCTCGATCCTCCTCCGATCCTCCTCCTCTCTTCCCCCTGCTGAATGTAGCCAGCTGAGCTCAAGATTCAGCAGTCACCAGGAAAGCATTCATAATGCTTTCTATGGGTACACGGCTCTCACTGTGAAAATCACAGTGAGAAAAAACGCATAAGCGCCTCTAGTGGCTGTCAATGAGACAGCCGCTAGAGGAAATAGGGGAAGGCTTAACCCATTCATAAACATAGCAGTTTCTCTGAAACTGCTATGTTTTTGAAAAAATGGGTTAACCCTAGCTGGACCTGGCACCCAGACCACTTCATTAAGCTGAAGTGGTCTGGGTGCCTAGAGTGGTCCTTTAATCAATTCATCTCTATGAGGAAAGTTCAGTGTCTGCATGCAGAGGGTGGAGACACTAAATGGCAGTGCTGCACACTGGTTCTGGTAAAAAAACAAATAAAAAAATGTTACCTGCACTCTTCCCAAATCCCTATGCATATTTAAACAAATGGAGGTTATTTAGTTACTCCAATGGCCATGAGAGGGAATGCCCATCTGCTACGTCAAGGCAAACCTCTTAGGTGGGTCCTACACTGACTATTCCCCTAGCTTCCTTGAGCTTCTGGCAAATATCTCTAATGAGACAGAGAGGGGTATTTTTATATAAACCCCTACATGCTTATTAACACTTAATAGGGAACACATGGGATGGGCGGCAGCTGTGTGATACAAAAGTTAATACAGGGGGCAGAGCCTGACAGCCGAACAGAGCTCCGGGCCAAACAGCTAAAAATCAATTAAAATTACTGCAATTATCTGCACATTGCCAGCTTTCCAACCTATAGGGGTATAGAATGGAGAAGAAGGCAAATCGAGACCCTGATCAAAACTGGCGACCGCATCCAGGGGATAGACCTGAGGCCTACTTGGAGATCCCCCAGCCGACTGTACCCCACTTTGCTGGACGTCTCCCCGGAACACCCTCCCGCCCCCCTGCCAGTGGGGGATATCCCGGCAACCAAAGCATGCAGCTCAAAACGGAGGTACCGGGCCATCGACACCCAACATGGCGGAAGCCACTCGGGCCCCAGCACCCAAGCCCTGCTTGCTCCCACTGTCGGAACAGTTAGGCCGACTATTTGCAGACTTCTGAGCCAGGATATTTTGCTGTGTGGGTGCCCCGGAAGAAGTCCCATCAGCATCAGCACCAAGGTACTCCACACAGAAGCCCGCAGTGCCGATACGGACCCGAAGAGGGACCTGGACAGCAGGGAGAAGTAGGCGGAAGACCCAATGCAAGCTCCAGCACCCCAACACTCGACCATGGGTGAGTCACCTAAAGCCTCAACAGGGACTCATCCAGGGGCTACCCCCGCACCACTCCTTCGTCATGCATACAGTCCCATCTGGTAGACGACACCATGACGAAGGGCCCCGCACTCTCAGACAAGACATACCTCGGAACAGCTCACCTCCAGTGAGACAGCCACTAGAGGCTTTGAGGGCTGGATTAACCCATAGGTAAACATAGCAGTTTCTCTGAAACTGCTATGTTTATAAAAAAAATGGGTTAACCCTAGCTGGACCTGGCACCCAGACCACTTCATTAAGCTAAAGTGGTCTGGGTGCCTAGAGTGGTCCTTTAATATAAAAATGTGCAGAATAAGCTCTATTGTTCAGTCTTCCCACTATGTGATTACAATTGTTTACGTTGCTTAACAGTGTGAAATGCCATCTTATATCATCCATGCACAACCAAAATAAAGAATTAAAAACAAAAGTGAATACAAATACAAAAAAACAAGTCCTGCGCTCAAACTCCCACTACTCTTGGGCGGCAGCAACGACCATAGTACACATCAGCCCCAATACATACAGTAAAAACCAAAGAAAAAAGTTACCTGAGCTCTTCCTAAATCCTTATGCATAGTTAAACAAATGGAGGTTAAGAGGTTTGCCTTGACGTGGCAGGTGGGCATTCCCTCTCATGGTCATTGGAGTACTTAAATTTGGGAAGAGCACAGGCAACTTTTTTCTTTGGTTTTTACTGTATGTATTGGGACTGATGTGTACTATGGTCGTTGCTGCCGCCCAAGAGTAGTGGGAGTTTGAGCGCAGGACTTGTTTCGTATTTGTAGTTGTTCTGGTGAATTATAGTGTCCCTTTAAGTATAAGAGCGGAGTCTTGTTGAGCTACCCTTCTTATATATAGTGCTTTACTTTTTGAATTGTTCTTAGATCTTTATATTTTGTTTTTACTTAACATGTTATGTAACTTATAGATTGAGCTATTTTACACATCTCACAAATTTCCTTTATACCACTTTAATATTATCAATATCGTACATATAACAAACATTATTTTGTGTTGATTAAAGTGCCATTTTCTTAAAAAAAAAAAAAAAATCTCTCATAGTTGCCATGTTAAAGCTGCGTGCAGGATAAGGGTTTCAGGTCAGTAAAAAAGTTTACTTAGTAATACAGAAACCAAGCCTTGATGTTTAATGATCTGCTGATTAGTGGAAAAGGATTTTGTGGATTAAGCTATGCAACCAGGTTTTATAGCACGCAAAACAAGTCCTTGATTTACTAATTCACATTACTAACAATTACAAAATCAATCACTCAGGCTGATTCCCCCCATACAGGCAATATCCAAAGTTATATAAAAAAAAATTAAATAAAAAAAAAGCTTGGACAGCATGGCGCCTAAAAATTTTTCTGTACATTAACTGCTACAATAGGCTGTAGTGGTTATGGTGGTTAGAGTGCCACTTTACAAGTTATATATTTGCCATGTTCATTCTGTTCACTCAAGTGTGTGCTTTTTAATGGTTACATATTCACTTAGTCGCATACAACATATGTCTGACTGTAATTACAAGTCTTTAAACAACATTATTCTGCACATAAGCTACACATGTCTTCTAAATATCGCAGTTTACTTTGTAATTTATACTGTTTGTTTTGATGTTAAAAGATAGAAAATTTTAACTGTTAAGTATGGTTCCATGCTGTGTAGGTGTGAATGTTTACTTTTTTGCACTTTTACTCATTAATTGTCTATGTGCCTAACATTAACCTAAACTGGTTGCTACAACTCTCTGCTTAAACATTATATCAGCGTCATAAAGAAAAAGAAATCAAGGGGGGCGGGGCCTGGCTTGCAAACTGAATGGCTGCATGTGTAGTGTGCTCTGATAGAGAATCTGCAAAACCTTTACAAAACTCACCCAAGCTAGCCCAAAAACAGCAATCTGAACGCTGGATGCAGCCTACACGCAATCCTGCTTTAATCTAAAACCTAACTGAGGCAAGCCAAACAGATTAAAACTGAAACGCCACTGCGGCCTACCTGGGGGTGGGAGCGCGGGAGAAGCGGCCGATCTCCCCGTTTATCCTCCCACTGGAACAAGCTGAATCCGCACGGGATCCCGTTCCCCCCCTTGCCGGCGGGGGTTACCCCGGCACCATCACCCCAGCTACACTCACTGGTCACCGATGGCCCTGTCGCCCGGCATGGGCTGAGAAGGGAGGCCTGTCCCCCTAGCCGACCTAAGATGGCAGATGCCGGGCCACCCACCATGCCACAAGACCCGGTAGCCTCGACCCTAGCTAAGCTGGACAAAATTCTGGAGGAATTCTGGCAGAGACTCGAGGAGCGGCAGCAGAGGAAAGTATGCCACACCACTCACCTCCTACACCTCAAAAGGTCAGTGTCAACCCACTCGGAGCGGATTGGTGTGGCACCCAGGCGGAGGAGGAAGCAAGCCCGGCGGTCAACTCCAGGGGTTAAGCCCGTCCGCAGGAACCCCCTGCGGAGACCCTCTTCCAAAATGAGACACCAACACCCCCACCAAGTCGCCTACGGCCTAAGACCCCGCAGTGAACGGAGCACCCTGACCTACCCAGGAGAGAACCTGTACACTGCGTGGAGAGCTGGCACTGATTGGAGACCGACGGAGGCGGTGGGGGCTGGAGTCCACAGAGGCTCAGCTCACAGAGACTGCGTGAAGTGGCCCAGTAGAGGCATTGGCTAAATCTCTGAGCCTCCGAGACTGGCGCTACCTACCTACCTGTTGCCGGACCAGCCACAACTGCCGACCACCCTTACCTTTCATATGGACGCATTCCAGACCCGCAGACCAGAGAGCCAGGTCGTGAAGGACTGGGGGACATACTTTGCCCCACAACTGGGTAGCGGGCTGATGATTGCCTCTATTTTAATGTTTAACAGTTATTATTTAGCAGGTTACTGCCCAGATAAAGTACGCTTTGTCTCCTAGGCCCCCATGGCCATCCATCAGCTTAATGCAGCCTATTAAGTCTCCCCAATAATTCAGACACGTAGCTTATACATATTGAGAATATATACAGCATTGCTGGTACAAACCATTGTAGCTACATAAGTGATGGTATATTAAGCACTCAACTACCGCCTGTATACTGGTGAGCCACCCTGAAACGCCTAATATCTTACTGCTAGCCTGAGCATTCATTCATTCCCTGCATAAAGTTACTCATGCTCTCAGTTACTACTACTAACAAGGTGCAGGGCTGCTATATAACTATATAACTATAAATCTACGGAATAAGCATGACTACTATATATAAAAATGTGCACTTCTCTTATTTGCCATGACATTGTATAACGGTTTTGACTATGTTGGTTTGTTTTGCTGTCGTGGCATTGCAGACCAGTTTTGTAATTTTCTGCACGAAAAATAAAGAATAAAAAAAGAAAAAGAAAAAAAAAAAGAAAAAGAAATCAAATGTTTTAAGAACTGCTGAATTTATTTTTTTGAACGTTAATACATAATATACAAAATTTTTATAGAAACTAAGGTAAAAGAGTCTTGTACCAAATCCATTATCCACGAATACAATATTAAAATGCAGTTTTACAAGAAGAACTTAACATACCACATATCGTGTAAACGCAGGTCAAGTGCATTAACAAAAATAACAACAACAACAACAAAATATATATATATGCATAAATGTTTATATATATAAATTAACGCTCCAATAGGTGTGGATCTGAAGGAAACAGAGTGACAGTAAAAACATAATTACAATTAGAATAATTTATATGGCGCCAACATAATCAGCTGCTATGCGCGATTGATAAACCAAGACTAACAAATAATTCTGACAAAACATATCTGGCATTCGGGGATAGTAAGTGAAGAGGGCCCTGCCTAAACAGGCTTACAATCTAAAAGGATGAGGGACAAATACAGAGAGGGAAACAAATGATTTGGATATCCCTGAACGTACGGGAGGATTGTTTGGGAGAAAATAGGAGAGAGCAGAGGAAGGTTATAAGGGATGAAGAATTTAAGGGATGAAGAATTAATGGGCGGGCTGATAGGTGCATGTTTAAGTTTTTGTAGTGCATAGGTGCATTACTTAAGGAGGGGGCATCTAGAAGTTTAATGGCTACATACATAGGCGTGCGCAGCCTATTGCATTAGGGTGTGCACCCTAAAGCACAAACACACGCCGCGTGTATATGTATGCATTTATATATATATATATATATATATATATATACACACACACATACATACACTGCTGTGTGTGTGTGTGTGTGTGGTGTGAGGGTGCTGTGTGTGTAAGGGTGCTGTGTATGTGTGCTGTGTGTGAGGGTGCTGTTAGTGTGATGTGTGTGTGAGGGTGCTGGTAGTGTGCTATATAGGTGAGTGTGTTTGTATTTGTGAGGGTGCTGTTAGTGTGCTATGTAGGTGAGTGTGTTTGTATTTGTGAGGGTGCTGTTAGTGTGCTGTGTGTGATGGTGCTGGTAGTGTGCTGTGTGTGTGAGGGTGTTTGTGTGTGCGTTTGTTAGGGTCCTGATAGTGTGCTGTGTGAGGGTGCTGTGTGTGTGAGGGTGCTATTTGTGTGATGTGTGTGTGTGTGAGTGTGCTGTTTGTGTGTGAGTGTGCTGTTTGTGTGCTGTGTGTGTGAGGGTGCTGTGTGTGCGTGAGGGTGCTGTGTGTGCTGTGTGTGTGTACAACAAATGTGACTGTAATTACATATATTTAGGCAATGATATCCAGGACATAAACTACTCACATCTTCTACATACCATGGTTTACCTTGTCATTTATGCTGTTTCTTTTGATGTTAAACAATTTCGCTTCTCTGAAAATTACACCAATGAGTACAACATTGAAAATCACATATAATGCACACTAAGTTTTTTCATTTGATGTTCTGTTTGGGCACACAATGCAAATGAGGAGAAGGACAGAAACATTGTATCAGTTTCTTCTCTTCCGCTAACTATATTCAATGGCAGAAAAGTGCAACAATTATAACAATAATTGACAGGGTGTCAAGATGGAGATGCCCAGTTCCAGGAGAGTTATGTGGATTTCTAAATTTCATTTTTCATACCTTACAAATACATATTTTTTATGTATAACTGATAAGTTAATATATTATTAATATATATATATAATCCTTTTAAGTAACAGTTCCCCTTTAATAAGTATTTCAAAGCGGAAGTATTCACAAGTTAGAGAAGAGTGTCACATTATTTAAATATAGGGAAAGACACCATGGTTTTGACTACTGACTGTCAACAGGTCTGAAACAAAGGTCCACTGTGCAAAATGGTGAGCACTTTAAATAGCTACTATGGAAATAAGCCCATAGGTATTTCCCTGGTTATGGTTATAATGCAAGAAAATATCTGACATTATTCAATGTGGCAGGAAATTTGTGTTTGTTTTTACTTTATTTAACATCAGTTGAACAGCCACATATTTATATTAGCAGATGTATTAAAAATAAAGTTATTGCTCAATGTTTGGTCCTGGTGTCTGGCTACAAACTGGCCACACAGAATTTCCACGTAATCTGCCACAGAACGCTGAGCACTGGGGTTATAGTTTTATTTTTACCATATCTGCTAATCCAGTTAGTGCGCACGATATAGCGTGATAGCAGAACAAAAAAAATACTCCACGATGCTCTGCTTAGTAGAGTCCATTTAAAGTAACATTAGCGCTTTAAGAATACAAAGCTATATTGCTAACGCTATAGTGTCCCTATTTATGTAGTTCTCCCCCCTGGTGAGTAAAGGGTTAAAACCCCTTTGTAAACTTATCTTAATTCCAGCTCCAAGGCTTCCTCACTGCTGGCTAGGTCTCCTTTTCCTGTGTCATCACACCAATGGGGAAACCTAATATGCATGCGCAGTAGACAGCTACTAGAGGTGAGCTTAACCCTGCAATGTAAACATGTCAGTTTCTTTTTACAATGAGATGAAGTAGTCTGGGTGCCTATAGTGTCCCTTTAAGAGAAGGATAGGCAAAAGGAAAATATCTAGCTGACAAAGCATCATGGTAGCTGGACTAACGTAACAGCTCAGGCTCTGACAAAGCATTATGGGGTTTATAGTTTTGTAACAGGTAAAGATTGACTTTTTGGTCACCCCTTTATTAAAACAACCTCTTATTTTGTATTGTTTTTTTCTAGATCATGCTGTAAAGAATTCATATGTAAATGAAAATGTATCTTACTCAACATGTAAATAAATGATATATTGCAAACTGTTAATGCAAGAGGACTTGCAATTACAATAAACGTAAATTACTAAACTGCATAAGAAAAGTACTGATAATGCGCAGACAGGGAAAATCCTGCATGCAGCATCATACTGTGGGGTTTATTCACAAAACACCGTATTGTAGTGAATTTCAAACTGACTTGCAAAATTTAAACTAAAATACCCAAGCTACAAGCTTAAGATAGAGAGTTTTACCAAATCAGCTAATTTTGTAATTCTGATTTTTATCTAATATATTTCTGTGTTGATTGAATAAACTCCCAGGCAAACCACCTTTGGAGTTGTGTTTTTTTTTCTGAGAAAACAAAAAACAGAATATTGTGAAAATAAATGTAATCATTAGTGTTTCAATATATGTTTTAATTCTATTTACTATATTTCTGTGTTTAGTGAATAACCTCTCATATTTGAGATCATGCTCAAATAAATCAAATATAAAACAGTCTCATGAAAGCTAACCCATTGAATGTACACTTAACTGCCTAAAAAAACAAATTGAAAAAAAACTTTGTTTAGTAGATATATCCCCCAATTAAAAACATGCATGCATTTAATTAGACATTTTTTTCAGTTAGGGTATATCTAAAAACAGCTTGCTCTTATCTAAAGCTTTTGCAAGACCTCCACTTCTAATTTAGTTCAGACTTTCTGTGACTGTCCAATCACAGACGTCCCAATGCAGCTCAATGAGAAGTATTTGCAAGGCAGGTGTTTTGGGCAATTGTTGCCTGTTGAGTTTAGCTCCACTGAGCTAACCCAAACCAGGAAGTAACAAGACTTGTTGTTTGATTGACAGCCATTTGGTGTAACCAGATAAAGTTAGAAAACTGACAATTTCTATAGAATTCTTCACTTTTTGTGTCCCTTTAAGTGATGGAAGCCTTTTCAGGTCAATTCATTAAGTAAGTTGCTTGAAGGTGCAGTAGGTTAGGGAGTGATGGTCAATTATGTAAATAGAAACAATTTAAATAATGGAATATCTAAGGTGGGTGTTCCTGGGCTTCAGGCCATTCCGTTTAAATAGATGAAATGAATCTAATATTTTACAAATGACTCGTCACAGACAAACATCTAACATCTGATAGAGTTTTGGAACAGTTTAATATACAGTTTAATGTTACTTTTTGTACATATGACTAGGCTCCCGAGAACAGTATTATTATTAATCCCTCACTTGTACGATCCCCAGGGATGGAAATATTTGTTTGTGAGCACGCTTTAGTAGATTATGCATACTTCTTCCCTGCTGACTTAATCTGCTCTAGTCCCTGCCTGGGCTCCAACATGGCAGCACAGTTGACATCATTGATACAGCCAGCTTACAATTTAATAAAATATATTTTGCATGACTCCATACAGATGCGAGGTGCAGAATTAAATTAAATTGCTTTCCAGTTACTCTGCAGCAAAGGCATTTATGAAATTGCTGCTGTTGGATCAATACTGCCCGTAGTATGGTAGTGAGGCACCACCATAGATTATACATAGCTAAGGGTAATATCCCATAAACAAGACCCTGTACCAGAAGGAGATCGGGGTGGGGAGCAAATAGCTAAGAGTTTCAAGGGCTAGAAAAGTAGGCCCGTGGCTTTCTGCTGCCTGACCCCTCACTCTGTACATCCTATAGAGGGAAAGGCTTACAGCCACTGGTTCTGAAAAAGCTTATCAGGTGCAGATCACCATGTCCCTGCACAGATCATAGGTAGGTATGGTGGAAATGGTGGCTGGTTAGCCTTTGAATGCCTATCTATGTATGCCTGTGTCTGTGTGTGTCACTTTTTGTTTATTCTTGTGACTGTGCCAGTTTAGCATGTGATTGTGTGCCTATCTATGAGTGCCTGTGTCTGTCAGGCATGACACATGTCTGTGTATGTATGTGTGTATATATATAGTGTAGATTAAATTAGCTGTATTAGTCCAGTAGACAAGATGCCAAAATAACAGAGTATTGCAGTAAATTAATGGACTTACATAACATTTCAAAGACAAGCTTTTGAGAGTTTCTCTCTCTTCCTTCATTCATGAAGATAAGTAGCTAAAATCTTAATTCATCAAGATAAGTAGCGAAAATATTAAAAATCCTGAGAATCATCCCTTTAAACAGAGTTTATCCGATCAGTTCTTTGGTTTATACTCACTACAGCCTCAAGTAAGACTGTAAATAAGCAGTTCCTCAGTAGCCCAAGCAGGCTGTCACTCAGTGAGTTTCAGAGGATAAACAGCCAGAGGTCTACGAACCCAGTTAAGTTGGAATCCAGCAAGTTTATTGCCTGAATGTGGTGGAGCCTATAAGCAAAGAAATATGAGTGAAGTAGACAGGAGACTGAACACAGGGCAATGTGTTTCTATGTGTTAATTGTGTTAAGTGTGACTGATTGTTTTTTTTTTTTTCCACACAGCTATACAGATGTTTGCCCAGCAGATGCTGGCAGTTCTAGAAATAGGATTAAGGCACTTGTTCCATTTGTCTATGTATCCAGCCACCAGCATCACTTGATAAAGCACATGCTGGCCCTGACACCTCTCCATATGATTACTTATTAACTTGGTGTTAACCATTGCGCTGAGATGACCTCTATCTTTTAGAGCCGTATCAAGCCCGGGATCTAGGAAGCAAAACTTAGAGCCATATAACCCAAATAATTTATCAGTGTAAGAAATAAAGGACAAATCAATGCAATTTGATCCAAATGAGTGCAAACAAATAAAAATAAAGAAATAAAAAAAATGATTAAACGAATTTTGTCAAATGTAAACGTAAAAATCAACATAAATAATATAATGCAAACGTAAATATAATGGACGTAAGTCTATGCAGCAATGATAAAATAAAAATAAAAACACAGGCATACTCATATATAGAGTTGTAAACAAGGTTTAATTTTATTCATTAAACTAAAACTTATTGCCAATTGATATATTTACTCTTTAGAACAAGGTGTATAAATATTCATTTATCAGTTCTTTAATCGTCCACCAAGACAATGAGCTAATAAGATTTGACACAAAAGTGCAGATAGCGACATAAATTGTAGATCGGAAGCATAATACAGCCCCGCATTAGCTTATACCTGGCATACCTGGCACACCCTGTGCACACACATATTATACACTGAACAAAATTATAAACACAACACTTGTTTTTGCCCCCATTTTTCATGAGCTGAACTCAAAGATCTAAGACTTTTTCTATGTACACAAAAGGCCAATTTCTCTCAAATATTGTTCACTAATCTGTGTTAGTGAGCACATCTCCTTTGCCGAGATAATTCATCCACCTCACAGGTGTGGTATATCAAGATGCTGATTAGACAGCATGATTATTGCACAGGTGTGCCTTAGACTGGCCACAATAAAAGGCCATTCTAAAATGTGCAGTCTTACCGTATTGGGAGGGCCCGGGGAGTCCCAAAAACCAGTCAGTATCTGGTGTGACCACCATTTCCCTCACGCAGTGCAACACATTTCCTTCGCATAAAGTTGATCAGGTTGTTGATTGTGACCTGTGGAATGTTGGTCCACTCCTCTTCAATGGCTGTGAGAACTTGCTGGATATTGGCAGGACCTAAAACATGCTGTCTTATACGCCGATTCAGAACATCCCAAACATGCTCAATGGGTGACATGCCCGGTGAGTATGTTGGCCATGCAAGAACTGGGATGTTTTCAGCTTCCAGGAATTGTGTACAGATCCTTGCAACATGGGGCCGTGCATTATCATGCTGCAACATGAGGTGATGGTCATTGATAAATGGCACAAAAATGGGCCTCAGGATCTTGTCACGATATATCTGTGCATTCAAAATGCCATCAATAAAATGCACCTGTGTTTGTTGTCTATAACATACGCCTGCCTATACCATAACCCTACTGCCACCATGGGCCACTCAATCCACAACTTTGACATCAGCAAACCTCTCACCCACACAACGCCATACATGCTGTCTGCCATCTGCCCTGAACCGTGAAAACTGGGATTCATCTGTGAAGAGAACACCTCTCCAAAGTGCCAGACCGCATCGAATGTGAGCATTTGCCCACTCAAGACGGTTACGACGACAAACTGCAGTCAGGTCGAGACCCTGATGAGGACGACAAGCATGCAGATGAGCTTCCCTGAGACGGTTTCTGAAAGTTTTGCAGAAATTCTTAGGTTATGCAAACTGATTGTTGCAGCAGCTGTCCAGGTGGCTGGTCTCAGACGATCTTGGAGGTGCTGGATGTGGAGGTCCTGGGCTGGTATGGTTACACGTGGTCTGCGGTCGTGAAGACATTGAAGACAGCTTATGGTAGAGAAATGAACATTCAATTCACTGGCAACAGCTCTGGTGGACATTCCTGCAGTCAGCATATCAATTGCACGCTCCCTCATAACTTGCGAGATCTGTGGCATTGTGCTGTGTGATAAAACTGCACATTTTAGAGTGGCCTTATAATTTTGTTCAGTGTAAATCCTTCATAGTAGACTGACTATTGCTTTAGACTTTTGGATCTCAAAGAGGATGTTTTCATAAATATTCTTGAACTCTTGAGCAGCTGACCTCATCACAGCCCTCATTAACGTCAACCCATACACAACTCAGGGGATCTACTTTTTGGACAGCCCTGGTCTAGAACATCAAGCTGGTTCCCACCTAAGGAAATGGAAACTTAGTTTTTAAGAATGGTCATGGATTTAATAAGAGGGACCCCATAATATTAGGTTAGAAGGGATAACAGTTTTGTTACTGATTCTAGAATGGTCAGGGAGGTGAAAAAAATGTATAAAAAAAATATACTAAGCAAATGTGCTGCAAGAGCAGAAACAGGGAGATGACAATGGAAATGCAGTAATCAGAGTAAATATATAAAAGGCCAAGCGTTAGGATTGTGTATATGTGTATATATATATATATATATATATATATATATAAAACAGGCAGCTGGCAGATGCATAATATGTTTGATGTTAAAAATGTTGCAAACCCTATGGCATGTGTATATATACGTAGGAAAAAGTAGAACGTCACTAGGTGATGCAAGTGTCTATTGACATATCCAAGTATAAGAACAGCAGTAACATAAAATGACACTTTGGGCAAGAGGTCAATATTATACATGTTGGCAATGTAATGGATGTGGACCCAAATGATGAACCAGACAATGTTGAGGTCATTTGTAATGTGTCCGGAAAACTGAGTCTACAGTGCGAGAAATTAGTGAAAATACACATTTACATGAGATGCACTCTCTCTCTATTTTTGGGGGTATTGGCGGCAGAATAAATTACTGTCTTTTGAATATTTAAATATTTCTCATTGTATTCTGGGAGAGCAGCTACATATGGGGGGGATTTTTGTAAAATTTGCAAGTGGTGTGAAGCTACTGTACGGAAGCCTTTGGCGAATTAAAAGAGTTTTTAATCACTTGTGAATTGAAAATAGAATTGCAACATTTAGGCCAAAATAGCAAATTTTGGAGATAATCTCCAAGTTGGCTTCTTTTGCCTGAATTTTACAATTTAATCAACAGTTAACAATAATTCCCTGTTTTCGGGGGAAAAAATGTTTGTGCAGATCAATGTTTTGACTGCTATTTGGTTCTCAATTCCAGGATATATTTCTTTATTCTTCATTCGTTGGTTGATGCCATTTAAAGTGGAGCTGTAATTATCCAGGAACAGACTGACCTAGCAGCAGGCAACTTCTTCTTAGATTTGGAATAGGCCAGAGGGTGTACCTTTTGTGAACTATTCATTTTGCCTTTGGCAGTCTTCAGGTGGTATACTTAAAGACGCAGGCCCATTGGAGTAGGACTGATGAATCAGCCCAGATTACTAGGTCAATGATTATCACACACACACTCGGATAGATCCTCATAAATGAAATCATTAGGGACACATGCACATAATTGGGGGAAGAAAACCAGTTTTTCATGTTTTTGAGAAAAGTTTTTCCAAAAACAGTGTTAGACTAACAATGAGAAATAATCAATCATATTGAATTATTCTTTTAACGATAGTGTAGGACCAGTGAAATAAATACTTGATTAAATAGTTAACTATTAATTTAAAAATAAAACTTGGTCAATCTTATCATTTCAATCACTGGGCATTTGTGGTGTTGAGGAAAAATGGTCTATTTTAGCTTAATTGCTTTACGAAAAATCCAACTGATATCCTGGTGACAGGTAACAATGGAATCCAAATATTTGTAAAGTCTTGTTTTGTAAAATGGGGATATGTACTCTCCAACTTTGTGGTTCAAGTGGAAACCAGCTGGGTTAATCACCATAGCATGAAATGTTGGGAATTTTACATGAATTCCAAATTAATTTAAAACATGAGGCCAAAATAGCCAAATTGTTACTAACAAAGTGAAAATTGTTGAGAATAAACATTCTCAAACTCAGCTATGCTTCTAGTTTGGCTATATTGCCTTTAAATTTGAAATTCACTTTGGACCCCCTACTTGTCATACTGAATAAAAATAAAAGTCGGTTGTGTAACATACTGAAATTTGCTTGCATACCTACACAAGGGTCAAATGTGCTCTATATACTGAAAATATTATAATACATAACATGAGTGGTCAAAATAGCAGAGGTTGCTATTTATTTCCTTGTGGGTAATTGTTTAATTTGGATATTTATGATTTTATTGCAATTGGGTCCCGGAGGAGACCTCAATGGGTGAAATGCGTAGGATCATTGCACTTTTTCTTTATTTTATATGTTTTATTTTTACCATTCAATTGAAGTTTTGGATACCTTCCAGGAGTCCTGCAAACCATTCCTGGTGTGGAGGCTGCAGTCAAGAGCAGAGGTCATATTGAATAGCCCCTCCAAGAATTCCAGGGGATTTTACTTACACCATGTCCTGTGAGTACATTTCTAACAGCGTAGATATTTTTTTTTTTTTAACTGTATTAAACTATGTTTGTATTTCTTTTGTAGATTCCCAGCTGTATTCCCTCTAAATGTTGCATTTTGTCTGTTTTGAGAGGGGTCATTGTATTGGATATCCCCTGGGGAAGCTGTATGTTATAAAATCTATCAGATACGTTCTTTTTAACCACACCAAGCACTTTAGGTGAGGGTGTGGGATATACATATAACATGAATGGTGACTTCACAATATCATGTGAAGCCAGTAAGCCATGTTTGTAATAAATAACAGGGAAGAATGTCTTGCCCGGCCAGACAGTGACTGATTTCTAAAGGGACATGGATGCCACCTGCAGTGTTCTAACCATTCAATCTCCTCATTAAATCCTCTCAAGACTCTGGTGTGTTCAAACAAACTTTGCATTCCTCACCCTCTCTTAATGAAAAGAAAACAACAGGAATATATTACAAAAATATTACACCCCAACACACACTGCTTTTTTATCATTAACTTTTCTTTTTTTTAAGGCCAAAAGGAAATACCTCATTGGTTTAATCAAGGGCATATGTGTTTGGACGAAAATGCTGGAAAGAATTAAAAATGTAAACACGCATTTTCTATAACTTAAGTGCATTTAAGAAACATTTTTCTACGTAAATACTTGCTCTTCCTGGAAAGATGGAATGAAACAGGACAAATAGATTTATAGTTTGAAGTCCAAAAAGACTTTACAGGAATATATAGGGGATTTGTAATGAAAATGCAACAAAAATCATTTTGGCCTATCCATTTACCAGGAAAATGTGGACATTTTACATTATATTGGTCAAATTTGTGTATTTTGCAGTGGCCCCATTCACCTCAATAAAACCCTAATTTTGTGTGCATTCTTAAATCATTATAAATAATGCACGATTAAGATGGGTGGTAAATCTGTCTTGGAACATGCTTAATGTATAAATAATGAAGTCTTGTTTTTTTATTTAAAAAGACCTCTCCACTTCCTAAAGTGCTTTATGGGTGAGGAGAATCCCATTAAAATACACATCTATGAGATATTGGCACTTTTATCATTTAATTATTTATCATTAAATAATGAACCACTCTCCTTTCTGTCAATCAAACAGACTGTGAAGTTTCCTGCCTGGTTCTGTTTGCTCCCCTAAGCTAACATAAGTGGCATGTGCACTCTACCTGAATGCTGAGCAGACGCATGCGCACTTGCAAACATGATTACGTATATATATATATATATATATATAATGCCATACAGGTATGGTTATTCACTAAACTGTTCATTGTTGAGAATTTAGAGGCAAATTGTACATTTTAAGCAAAATATTAGTTTGAAATAAAGCTATTTAGGCCATACATGTGCAATTATCAGGTGACTTCACTACATTTCACGGTTTAGTAAACAACCCTGCCTGTTTTTCTGTAAAGCAGGAATTTTCAGGAATTTAGCAGAAAATGGACTGACTGGAAAAATTCCTCAACTCTGCTACTTTTTTGGCCTGAAATCTGCAAGTCCTTGGTCTATTCCCAGCAATTACCAGTGAATAGCCTTGTAGGTGGTTCCAAATTACTACTATACCCTAACAATACCAGCTAGTGTTAGGATTAGATGGCTATTAGTCATTGTAAAAATATTTACACTCAAAGATTGTATCAGAAAGTTACAATAGATTTAAATTGAGAATGTATAAAGGAGATTTAAGACAAAACCCTTAATGATTTCTCTATTCAAATGCTAAGGTAATCTTATAGGCTGTAAATTGAAATAATCAAACACTTAACACATTTGTTTCTGTGTACATAACGTTTATGCAACAATTACATGTATGTTTTGTATACTCTGTACAGCGCTGATACATACATGTTTTTTTTTAATAAATACTAATAAATACATTTTCCTGGTGCAACATTGAGAGAATGTATTCAACAAATATAAAAGATGATTTAAAGGAACGCTATAACGTTAGGAATGAAAATCTGTATTCCTAAGGCTATATTACCCCTGTTCCCAGCTTTATATGTCCCCCCATTTGTGCTAAAATTAAATAAATAAAGGATTTACTCATCTTTTTCCAATAGAGAGGCTCCCTTACTTATCTGCCTCCCATGACGACACAGAGGGGGAAAGGCCTCCTCCACGATCGTCCAATCCAATGCTTTTCATAGAGGTACATTGGGGACCTGAGGTACATGCGCAGAGAACACTGCGTGCACCTCCAAGCTTGCTCGGTCAGTCCCACTCGGTCAGTCAGTTCGTCCTACCAAAGTGCCTCTAGTGGCTTTGAGATTTTCTTTTCTTCTCAAATGTATCCTATAGATACTATACTTATTTTTCTCAATAGTATTGATATTATTGACCTCAGAAGGATGTAAAGCTGAGTTGGCCCAGCAAGGAATCAAGGTTTAAACAGGATCTACAATGGGTGGATTATCCATCTGAGTTGTCTCAATTAAATATTTTTGGCTTCATTTGTTTTTTGTTCATCCAGGCCTGTCTATTCTTTATCCTGTAAAGAGGACCTCTGGACCTGTTAGGGAAGGGATTCCTGACATATGGACTATTCCAGCTAATCAGCCTATACAACTAATAATGATTAGCTAAGTAAATGTAATATTTAAAATATGTAAATGAGTGTTTTAAAGGGTCTGTACTGGGCTCACTCTACGTCTCACCAAGGCAGCACAAGAGCAGAAACCCTCTCCTTGAATTGCCATGCTCCCTCTTTTCTTATATTATTTTAGCTGTTTGGTTTGCTTGTTTTTAGTTTTTTAATTGTTTTCTTTTTTTCTTCTTCTTTTGTGGGAGTTTATTAGTTCCAGAGTCCAAAGAAGCCAACCACAAGCTCTTTTTAAGGAGACATGTCCAGTGGACAGCTGATGGTGTGTACAGTATAAGAAGTCAAATTGTGACATTTGTTGTCCATTCCTTGAGTGGTCAGTAACTAGCAGGTGTAATGCCATTTATTCTGCTTACGGAACCATCACTTTACTAAATGTTTTTTTGGGTGTATGAAGGGGCACAGGACTGAGTAGCCAAGCTGTACAACATGTTTTTGAATGTTTTACTACCATAGCATGGATCACTATCGGCACATGGAATTTAAAGCTTGGACACAATTAGTTTGGCAGTTATACTGTAGCCAGGAATATATTTAAAGGACCAATCGTATACGTTTTACTGTTATTTAAAATAAAATATTACATATATAATGGCCTCTGTGTATATTTTTGTAATGCATACATAATACTTAATACTCGTTTTCTCTTTGGACAGAATAAGCAGTCATCCGACCAAAGAAAATGTTGAATGGACAGCTGAAACCAGCTCAGAGTGTGTTTTTGAGATTAATCAGGATTAATGAACATGCACTATGTCTCACATACCTGTGCTTTTTGGTCAGTATCGCTTATCCAACCCAAGAGGGCTTGAAGATGGTTACCCACATTGAGCAAGTGCGACTCAGCAAATGCAGTAATAAGAGATATTTACTTACATTTACATAACAAAATAATCCGCAGTGGTTACTTTACATCTAATCTTTTCTTTTAAATAACAATAAATAAATAAAAAAATAATGACAGTTTTTCTTTAATTAACTCTAGATTTTTCATTGTATTTATTGTAAGTGAATGCGTTCTGGAGCTTTTGGGGAAAGTTACCTAGGAAATTAACAAGAGCAGCATATGGTTTATAATTTCATTTTCAGCAACGATCCCTATACTTCCTTATGAAATGACTGTTCGCAAATGTTTTCCTAAGTTTCTCTAATGACCATACAAAAGCTGAAAACTAAAAATAACAGTCACTATGTACACATGGATGAAGAATGAAAAGCAATATAAAAGACACACTAGTCCACCACTGTGTTATGGCAGCAGGTTAAATCATCCCTATGGCAAGACCAGAATCTTTTTCAATGGAGGATCTTAACACTTTATTATTATTATTGGCATTTATACAGTGCCAACTTGTTCCGCGGCGCTTTACAGTATTAGAAAGAGGAAATTCAACAATAAATTGGATCATTACAAAATGTTACAGGAACAGTAGGTTGATAAAAAACCTGCTCAAAGAGCTTACAATCTAGAGTTGAATGGCAATAGGTAGAAGAAAATGTATAAAACTTAGTAATAGATCCACAAATACCAACTATTTGTAAACTGTGTAATATACAGGTGCTACATAGGATGCAGAGCAGCAGGGGCTAGAGGGTGAGAGGCATAGGTGTTGTTGGGACGGGGATTTGGGGGCTGAGGACCCAGATCTTTACGATTAGTGGAGACGGCAGTATGATATTTTATTTTATTTGTATTTATTTTTAATTTTACACCAGGCTGCTGCAGCTCAAGAAAGCTGCTAATTACAACAAAAAAACATCAGTAGTATAATGCTCTCCCAGGCTATGTGGTGAGCGAAGGTGATGCCAATCCAAGTGACTATCAGGAAGGTGTGCTGGAGAACAGAACTATGATGCACAGGCCTCTATTATTTCACTATAGAGTCAAGATCACATTGCGTGCTTGGCTGTGTAGCATATATCTGACTATGTTTAGCAGCTTGTTTCTGGTTATGCGTTAGTTGAGATCGAAGAAGAGATCTAATTGTTCATGGCTAGAAAGTAGGGGACACCATATAGATGGGGACAAGTAATGGCACTCTGTTAGCATGGGGGTCGTTGAGTTTCCCTGGTGTTTCTGGAACCTATCAATGTCCCTTGTGATATGGGACAGAAATATATAGGGTTTTACAATAAGAAACAGAAAATGGATCAGTTCAATTAATCATACAAAAAAAATATCAGTATTTGTAAGTAAGTCATTATTTATCTTTGAGTGAGAATAATAGAAAAAAAAAATTCTCTCAGCAGTCAGAAAGGTGAGGCGTATTTACAGACCCGTGTGCCTTTGTAAGATGAATGCATTGAAAGTGTTAAAGCTGTGTGTTGTACATTAAAGTCATCAGGCAGCGACTGGGTTAATTAAAGGATTATCGGACCTAACTTTGCCCCATTGTGTACTCTCCTGTCCTGGTTCTAGCTGAGTCTGCTCTGCATTATGTGCTAACCTGGCCACATTGAGTTACTGTTTTCTTTTTTTTATCTTCTGGTGGGGGGTGTTAGCCAGAAGAAAGTCACTGTGTGATTAAGCTATTCCCTTTGCTGTTATTTTTACTAATGGACCAAGCTCCATGCAGCTCCATTGATATTGTAATGAGTCCCAGACAAAAGCTCTAATCAGGGTTGGGTGTGGTAAGCAGCTCAAGAAGGTGGGGGAGGGTGATCCAAGAATTAGTTTTGCCACCATTTTATGACTTGGAAAAGGTTGTTAATCCTCTGAGTCTCTTGGTGTCCAACCAGCACTAGACTTGTCCAGTACAAATCTATATGGTTGAGGAGAAATCATCAGTCTGTGCCATCCTCTACAGGCCGACCACATCAGTTGAGTATCAAGAGGTGTGCCTCCACCAGTCTGGCCAAATCCATGACAAGCTACAAGATGTATAATTATATGTCATGTATTTAAGCTCAACTCAGAGGGGTTGACATGGCTGAGAGTGATGAATGTCTTGTGCAAAGTGAAAACACACAACTAAGCTGATATAGATTTATGGCACATGGGGAAAATATTTAGCTACTTGAGCCTCCCTAAATCTACAAAGAATTGTGAAGCCTGTGTATTTCATGCTAAAATGGATGATTGAGCACAGTAGGAAACTCCCTAAGTTAAAAGGGTAATCGTGGACCCCGTGCTCACTGTGCTCAGATGGGTATCAACTGAAATTTCATTTGGGCGAACCGACTCCAACAAATTCTAATCACAAGTCTAAAAGTTATACCCCTGAAGGGGTTAGGGGCAAAAGAGACACCCCTTATCATTATTAGCATTTAAATAACACCAACATTTTCCTCACTCCCTTGCAATTACACAATGGGGATATTTCACAATAAAACTGACATAGACAAATAATGTTGACAGATACAGTAGTATTTGGGGTTCATTTGGGGTTTTTGTCCCCAAAGTCCTCTCCAAGCAAGGTCCATTTCGTATCTTATTTATTACTTATTACATAATTATTTACGTTCATATTTTGTCATTTATATTGTCCTGCTACTTCTTTGGGCTTAACTTAAATAAATACACACTTGGAGTATTTCTTTATATTATATATATATATTATATTTCTTATGCATTTAATGGTAATTTATTTCTGTTGTGTAAACATCCAGGATAGAGGCAGAATTTGTCCCAATGAAACTGCAATGACAATATATAAAAAATATATAAAAAATAAATGATCAAAAGGTATACTTTAACAGGGTGTAGATGTAAAGTAACATCAGATATATAAACATTGAAATCACGAACATTTTAAGTTAATCGTGAAGAACACAAGATTATTGATTTTGCAACATATGCTTGCTAAGTGCTCCATTAATTACACGGGCCTGTACTGTAGCTCCGGTGGCCCAGAACCCTCTCCAGCACGTTGCAGCCTGCTAATGGCCAAACAGAGAAAAGTGAGGTTTATGATAAAAAAGCGAGGGGGGACTTGTGTCATAATAAATCACAGGGTCACTTTCATAGTTTGCTATTTGCTAATTGCTTGAGTAATTAACTGAGACTTTGCACAGCAAATGTCATAAAATGGTGCTGAGTCTCATTAGGAATCATTTATGACACCTCATAAAATCACTGTGTATATAGAGAGAGCAGTAAATAAGTTGGCCAGCACCTTCCATACTTCCATGGATAGGTGTAAGGGGGACTAATGCAATTGTCCCTCTACAGTTATTATTGCACATTAACTAATCAACGGCTCCTTGTCTGTCCCTGAAATACCTTTTCCTTCCACAATAGAAGACACTGTGGTTCCATAACAAGACTGATTTAGATGTCTTAAATAAAAGGGCAGAGCAGGACAAAACGTAGCAAATCTAGGAGCCAGACAGGCTGTTTTAAGTGCTGTCTGATCTTTAAGGAACCAGGGAAAGCAGTTTTCAGACAGATCTGTGTAAAACAAAGTGAGTCACTAGTAGTAACAACTACAGTACATGGGTATGTGACTCTCAGCATTTGTCTAACTCCTCAAGTGCCCTCATTAAAGTGACCATTAAAGTGATGCTATCAGGCAAGCTTTTGGAGAAAAAAAACAAACCATACTTGAGGACTGTAATTAGCACAGCGTGGTCAGTAGTCATTATAGTACCCAATGCTGGCATAACAAATGCATTTTTCTAATCTATTACTTTATCCGTTAAATGGTTGCAAGAGGGTCCACATTATAATTTTAATTAATGACACCATTTTTACTTTTCTCTTTTTACAGTTTTACTGCCTGAACCATACATATGTATATGTGTACTTGATAAAAAATGCTTTTTGTGACCAACTTAGTGTTGTGCAGGTTGTATAATGAATGGGCTTATAGGTTGATGGGCTATTAACCTGTGATACTGAATGTAAACATTTTAGATTGATATTGAATCTCGGAACATAATCATATGTCCCTTCCATTTCCGCTTCCCTTTGCTATACGGTGGGAGGGTAACACCTAAATGCCCAGTTATGTGCACTGAAGCAGACATACAAAGAGTTAAAGTGGGTACTCCGATCAAAGACATTTTGTAGTTATTCTCTCATTAACCACGACAACTCAACACAGCATGCCAAGATCTAATTTCCTTCTTATACTGCAGGGCCAAAATTAGTTTACAGTTTCATTTTGCCAACCTAGGTCTGCTATATATAGGGTTTCATGGGCAGTGTGTAAAAAGTTTTGCCCTGTATGTAACTATACGCTGCAGGAGGGAAATCAGTTAAATAATAATAATGGCAATTCCTTTGGGATCCTTGATTAATAATTGGCTTTCCTTCCAACAGCAGGCAAACTTGTTCTGTTTTCAAGACAAAATGGTGGATGTGGCATCTCAAGCTAAATTTAGGCCTGAGTTCACTAATCAAGTAGTATTAAAATTATTTCTTATTGTTAATAAAAGATATGTCACCGGCGCTAAATTAAGACCCTGAATCATACCCTTATTTATGTCTCTTGTACCAAACCCAATAAAAGATGCTTAAATGATAGCACTGAAATACTGCTCTATCTTTAACCATGATATACTAGTTGGTGTTCTAATTTAACATCAGGAATGTGCCCCGTTCTGTAATAACATAGATACCGAGTCCCATAAAAATATTTTGACAGGAGAAGTTACCAGTGTAAAGAAAAGTCCAAGGTTTCTCATGAACTCTAACCAACAGAGAGAAGCATCTTCTGACAGCAAAAGATTAGGTTCAAAGAACAGATTGAATTTTACCTCCCTAAAATCCTTAACCGTGATTATTATTTTGTGTAAAACACCTTGCACAGCACAGAACACTGCCAATATATCTTAATTTAAACGGTGCCTGTCACTTAAGAAAAACACATTAAACCATAAAACATTAACGAATATACTGTTCAGAGATCTTTTTGTTGTTATTCCGTTATTTTCTACAAAATATAATTTTAATAATGTAATAATGTAATATAATTTTAATAATGTATCTCAGCGTAATTACATTGTATCTTATTATATTACAGGAGTGTTTGGGCACATATCTTGCCCCATAATACAGGGAGTGCAGAATTATTAGGCAAATGAGTATTTTGACCACATCATCCTCTTTATGCATGTTGTCTTACTCCAAGCTGTATAGGCTCGAAAGCCTACTACCAATTAAGCATATTAGGTGATGTGCATCTCTGTAATGAGAAGGGGTGTGGTCTAATGACATCAACACCCTATATCAGGTGTGCATAATTATTAGGCAACTTCCTTTCCTTTGGCAAAATGGGTCAAAAGAAGGACTTGACAGGCTCAGAAAAGTCAAAAATAGTGAGATATCTTGCAGAGGGATGCAGCACTCTTAAAATTGCAAAGCTTCTGAAGCGTGATCATCGAACAATCAAGCGTTTCATTCAAAATAGTCAACAGGGTCGCAAGAAGCGTGTGGAAAAACCAAGGCGCAAAATAACTGCCCATGAACTGAGAAAAGTCAAGCGTGCAGCTGCCACGATGCCACTTGCCACCAGTTTGGCCATATTTCAGAGCTGCAACATCACTGGAGTGCCCAAAAGCACAAGGTGTGCAATACTCAGAGACATGGCCAAGGTAAGAAAGGCTGAAAGACGACCACCACTGAACAAGACACACAAGCTGAAACGTCAAGACTGGGCCAAGAAATATCTCAAGACTGATTTTTCTAAGGTTTTATGGACTGATGAAATGAGAGTGAGTCTTGATGGGCCAGATGGATGGGCCCGTGGCTGGATTGGTAAAGGGCAGAGAGCTCCAGTCCGACTCAGACGCCAGCAAGGTGGAGGTGGAGTACTGGTTTGGGCTGGTATCATCAAAGATGAGCTTGTGGGGCCTTTTCGGGTTGAGGATGGAGTCAAGCTCAACTCCCAGTCCTACTGCCAGTTCCTGGAAGACACCTTCTTCAAGCAGTGGTACAGGAAGAAGTCTGCATCCTTCAAGAAAAACATGATTTTCATGCAGGACAATGCTCCATCACACGCGTCCAAGTACTCCACAGTGTGGCTGGCAAGAAAGGGTATAAAAGAAGAAAATCTAATGACATGGCCTCCTTGTTCACCTGATCTGAACCCCATTGAGAACCTGTGGTCCATCATCAAATGTGAGATTTACAAGGAGGGAAAACAGTACACCTCTCTGAACAGTGTCTGGGAGGCTGTGGTTGCTGCTGCACGCAATGTTGATGGTGAACAGATCAAAACACTGACAGAATCCATGGATGGCAGGCTTTTGAGTGTCCTTGCAAAGAAAGGTGGCTATATTGGTCACTGATTTGTTTTTGTTTTGTTTTTGAATGTCAGAAATGTATATTTGTGAATGTTGAGATGTTATATTGGTTTCACTGGTAATAATAAATAATTGAAATGGGTATATATTTGTTTTTTGTTAAGTTGCCTAATAATTATGCACAGTAATAGTCACCTGCACACACAGATATCCCCCTAACATAGCTATAACTAAAAACAAACTAAAAACTACTTCCAAAAATATTCAGCTTTGATATTAATGAGTTTTTTGGGTTCATTGAGAACATGGTTGTTGTTCAATAATAAAATTAATCCTCAAAAATACAACTTGCCTAATAATTCTGCACTCCCTGTATTTCTTGTTTTTTTATACCATTTAAAAAAAAAAATGAGTCTGATGTGTTTAAAATAAATTCTTTATTTAAAACTCGATATAGATTGTTGCATTGGAATTGATTAGACATTTAATTTCACTTATAAGCTATAATAAAATAATAGACTATTTTAATCCTTTTTAAAAGTCATCTGGTGTCTTTGACAGAACAACTTCTCCATTCTGTTAATTCCATATTTTTACGTTTCCTACTGAAATGGGTAAAATATGTAGTCTAAATGTACATGTTCTTTGTAAAGTTCTGTTAATGAACAGGATGCCATAGAGCTGTTTATATTATTATCACTATTATGAATGGCATTTATATAGCGCCAACTTAATTTGCTGTTCTTAACAATGTTATGAATTGGAGAATTTAACAACTATTACAAGTTTTAAATGGAGCAATAGTTTGAGAAGGACCCTGCTCGAACGAGCTTACAATCTGCTTACATAGTTGAACACTTGGGGAGAGTCTGATGGGGGGAGGCAGGCTGTTCCGTAATAATGGATCTACCCACAAGAAGTCCTGTAAATGCGAATTAGCAGTATGGGTATGTGCAGGAGAAGGTCACCGGCAGAGTAGAGAAGGGGCGTACCTATGAATTAGTGAAGAAATGTAGTGGAAGGTTGAGTTGTGAAAGCTTTGTAGGTAAGATTTAATATTTTGACTTGAATCTTATTGGGTACAGGAAGCCAACGTAACGATTGGGAGAGAGAGAGATATGATGAATGAGAGAAGCGCCCATAGAAAAAATTAGCCTACCAGCAGCATTCATTATGGGTTGTAGAGAGGCAGTATGGTTTTTGGAAAGATAAATTAGGAGAGAATTACAGTAGTTAATGAGAAAAACTACAAGAGAATGAACAAGCTCCTTAGTAGCATCTTGGGCAAGAAAGTGGTGGATATGGGCAACTTTTTTAAAGAATTGGAAGGATTTGGCAACAGGCTGGCTATGAGGTGTAAATTAAGGCCAGAACCAAATATAACACTAAAACAGTGAACTTGCAAGGATGTGCTGATTTGCACAACCGGCAAGGAGAATGACCGAGAAGGATAAGTATTTTAATACATTAACAAATATAGAAAGGTAAGATGCTCAGTTTTACACCGATTAAATTATAGAAAGCAGGAGGATATTCAATTGAAAATGACGGAGGGGCAACTGGTGACACATTTAATCTGGTGACATTGGCATATTAATACATTTGCCAAGAGAGGCAATAAAAAAAGAAAACAGAAGAGGGCCAAGGACAGAGCATTGAGGGACTCGATATAAGACAGCATAAGGGGTATATGTGTTACCAGGAAAGTAAGTACCGACTGAAGAATAGTTGGAAGATATAGGATGAGAACCAGGAAAGGACAGTGTAACAAAGGCCATGGTTGTGAAGAGTTTGGAGAAAGAGAGCATAATCAACAGTGTCAAAGAAACTAGATAGGTCTAGAAGAATTAACATGGAATAGTGGCCTTTAGCTCTCATCAGATCATTTTACATTCAGTCAGAACACTCTCAGTAGAATGGTGGGGGCTGGAGCCAGATTTAAGTGGGTTGAGGATGGAGTTAGATTTGAGAAAGCGTGTCAGACTATTACAGTCAAATCATTCCAGAAGTTTTAAGCAGAAAGGGAGTAAAGACATATGACAGAAGTTAGATGAGGAATTTGAGTAAAGAAATGGACTTTTAGGATTTTTATTATTTCTATTTTTGTTTTTCCTGGGGACAAACATTCAGCTTTATCAGCCGTTACTCTATATTAAAATCTCCCATTATGCTGATTGTTTGACAACTGGCATTAAAAATATAAATATTTAATATACATCAATACTATTGAATTTTAATGTTTTAAAAATTATATTTCACCATATGTCAACAATGGAGGCTGGTCCATATGGGCAGCCTCACCTCCTAGTTTTGGTTGCAAAAAAAGAAACTATAGGTATGGTGAGAATTAATAAAAGTGTTAAAATATAAACATGACATGTTGTGTCTGTTATGATTAATTCTGCTGCTTTCCCCCACCCCTTGTTGATGACCAGAGATGCTGCTTAGAGGTTGAACAATTCATCATGGCAAGTTGTCAGGGTATTTTTGTAAGAAAAAAACAACTTTATTCTTTGGGTAAATACTCGTTATTCATTCTCGGCCTGCTGTGCCAGGATTTCTGACATCACGCATTAGCTTTGTATTGGGCAGTCAGTTTCTGAAAGCCCTAAAAATAGAGGGGCATATTATCCTGTATTCTAGAACTACCATTGGATAATAGCATCAGTGGGTGGAGCAGAGCTCTTTAGAGCAATTAGTCTTTCCAAATAGAAAAACAGAAACATAGAATGTGACGGCAGATAAGAACCATTCGGCCCATCTAGTCTGCCCAATTTTTTAAAAATACTTTCATTAGTCCCTGGCCTTATCTTATAGTTAGGATAGCCTTATGCCTATCCCACGCATGCTTAAACTCCTTTACTGTGTTAACCTCTACCACTTCAGCTGGAAGGCTATTCCATGCATCCACTACCCTCTCAGTAAAGTAATACTTCCTGATATTAATTTTTAAATCTTTGCCCCTCTAATTTAAGATTATGTCCACTTGTTGTGGTAGTTTTTCTTCTTTTAAATATAGTCTCCTCCTTTCCTGTGTTGATTCCCTTTATGTATTTAAATATGTCTATCATATCCCCCCGTATCGTCTTACCTCCAAGCTATACATGTTAAGAAAAATAATGTGCATCTACATGTTTATGCTGTTGGAAGGGCATAACCTCTCATTGGGTCACAGGTTTAGGCTGGGGCAAAATGGGCAGAGCTCTCAGATCAACAAGTCGGGGCAGAGTCAAATTCGGGGGTTTGAGTCTAGCAACCCACCATCTTTATAGTTCCCCAGTGCTAACTGTGTGTCAATACCCAGTTAAATGCACGAGCATGCCCTAAACGAGCTAGAACCCATTGTGCTTAGCACAATATTGCTATGTACACTGTTAACTATTATTCTATAATCCTCATTTTACCGATTACCCTGACATAACTCCATTAAGCATACATGTTGCAAGTAACTTTTTGCTCACAAAGGCCTCAATTTAATATTTTTGGATAATCTTTTAAAATTATTAAAATCTATTAGAAAAACTTTCAAATGATTTATTCCCATAGACTTTGATAGTGACTTCTGCAGGTAAATGGTTTGAATTTCTATTTCTAATAGATTGGAATAATTTGAAAAACTGATCAAAAATATTAAAAGAACGCCAAAGTACAAAAAGTTGTATTTACTTCCATTGAGTCTCGTCAGTCCATACATTGCTTACTCTATCCAGATGATAAATTTCATCCAATTGAGAATGTGTAACCATACCTTCAGGTCATTTATTGCCATCTGTATATTTCACTTTTAATTTTGAGCTAGGATATAACTTTTTTTATAGAAAAAGAAGTCCATTGTTGTGATTAAGCTGCATAGAGTTTATAAAGCTCCCCTTATGTGTTTCAACCTACTGAGAAAATAAACAAATCACAAATCTAATTAATTTTCTTTGCTACCATAACTTGTTAATTTGGTTTGGCAGGGCCAGTATCTGCGTTGTGATCACTCTAAGTTGGAACTCAATCAAACTTTGTTTATCCATATGGACTGTTCTCCCTATTTACTAACATGCTATTGAACTCTTATTATTGGTGATTATTTTTTCCGTTTATGTGTTCTGCAAGCTAATTGGTTTAAAATCATATGATCAGTGCGTAGATGTGCTTGCTAAGCGATTCTTCATTATTTTTTCACTCATGGAGGAGACGGGTGTCGTTTGTCACATGTGGTTAAGGTTAACCAAAATAACAATTGTATAATTGAAACAACGTGGCGGTAATACATTGCCACCTAGAGCGCTAAGGAATGTTTTGCTTACAGATTTTAAAATAGGTTTCGTATGGCTGTGTCACATAATCCAGGGCTTAACAAGAAATGTTTATAAATTATATTTCTGATTGGCTTTATAGTTTTAGCCAATCAAAATGTAGTCAGGATTTAAATCTTTATCACTGACCAGAATGTGCATTGTCAAGACTAAGCTAATGGCCGCTATCTGTTATTAGATGTAGTCAAAGTAAAAATATGCATGCCCCATAAAGTAAATATATATTTATAGGTGTATGAATGTGTTCTCTTATATAATCTGAACCTAAAGGAACAGTCAATTCATTTTGTGTGACTGATGAAATTAAAATGTTTACTCACGCCCATGGAGAATTGGATACAGTATGGCATTTCTAGAAACACCAAATTATGGCAAGCTCCTCGTTTTATAAATAACAGACTTGTGTGCCAATCTGAATGGATGGGTGTTAACATGGCACCAGAGATAATCCCTGACATCAAAGAGAATTTACTTCCATATACATGTGTGTCCACAGACTGGACTGCACGAGACGTGGCTTGCTTGTTATTTGATTATTATTATTTTTGGGGGCATTTATTTAATGCCAACTTGTTCCGCAGCCCTTTACAATATTATAAAAAGGATACATTTAACAAAAAATGTGACAATTACAAAATGTTACAGAAACAACAGGTTGATGAGGACCCTGCTCGAACGAGCTTACAATCCAATGCAGGGATGACCAAAAGGTAAATCCCCAGATGTTTTAAAAGTACAGATTCAAGGATGTTATGCCATTCCAAAGGCATTCCAAAGGTTTGCAAAGCATCATGGGAGCTGAAGTTCTACAACATCTGGGAATCTACCTTTTGGGCACCCCTGGTGTCGTGGATGACCAGTTCATTCAGTGAATCAGTGATGTGAGAGACTATGTGATCAGTGACTAAAAGAGCAATGTTTGTGTATGAATGGCCTACACTAGTCTGTAATTAGTGATTAACTATTAGCTACGGAGGGTGACGGTATAATATGTGATTGTCTTACTGGCAGTGGGGGTTTATATATAGCTTGCCCGTTTGAACTACTAGCGAATGGGTTTCCTTTATATTAATAGCAAACAAAGGTAACATATGCGTGACATAAACTTACTAAAATTCCTTCTTACAATTCCCAGATTTACAAAAAAAATTATTCCTCCTTACTATTAGCATACATTTTAAATTAGCTATTCAAACATAGTAGGGTAATAGACGAAAACAATATAATGTTTTGGAACATTGCATTTTTCATTCTCTAATACTTTTTATATAATTTCCCTTGCTATTTGTCATTCCATGTAATCAACGATGCAACTTAGCGACCTTATTAGGGTTAAAGCTATTTATTATATATAGGTTTTATGGCTACATGAAGGAGCTAATTTTAGGATTGCCGAGATACCACTAACATTTAGTAATATTTAATGATTTTTGGGCTGAATACTCAGTATTCTAATGTTAAGTTTTCCATTTTGATTACAAATTGTATTTTGCAAAAAATTTAGATTTCAATAGAAATTGACACATTTATAAATTAAACGACAGTAAGGTCCCAAAAGCAGGAACAAACGTATAGGAGAATCCCTTTTGTGTAAAATATATTTTAGAACAGACTGTAGATCTAAGTATAGAGGTAATACATCGATGCCTATACCGAACTCAGGATGATGATAACTACATCCCATATTGGGATCATCATACTCACTTCAGTAGATATTTAGTGGATATTCCACTTCACATAAATCCTAGAACTGAATAAAGGAATTCTCCAAATACTAATTGCATTGGCTATGTGTAAGTGATATTTTATTATATCTTAAAATTTTCCTTTCTCTATATCTCTTATAAAATAGAAGCATGAGGTAATTTATCGATTTCTTACCTCTATACTTAGATCTACAGTACGTTGTAAAATATACTTTACTCATAAGAGATTCTCCTACAGATTCCTGCTTTTGGGACCTTCCTTTTGTTAAATATATACCTAGCGTTAGCTCTTTTCTTTGGAGAATTTATCCTTCTACAAGACCTTTTTCTCTTTTTTTGTTTTATTTTACGTTTATAAAAAAGTACCTGGTTACACCCCCTGGCTTTCCAATCAGACAACATGTCCTGTTACTTTCTGGTTTGGTTAGCTTATTGGCACTGAATTCAAGAGGAAGCAATTGCATAGCACCTGCCTTGCAAAGACTTCTCATTGAGCTGCATTGGGAAGGCTGTGATTGGACAACCACAGAAAGTCTGGGAGGGGTTAGAAGAGGAGGGTTTCCAAAACAGCAGAGCAGAGATATGCAGTTTTTTGCAAGCTTTTTAGATGTAACTCCAATGACAAAAATGCATAATTAAATGCATGGTTGTTTTCATTTGGGGTGTATCTACTATCTACATTTTTTATTTATTTTGTATTTGGGTAGTGGAGTGTCCCTTTAAGGTTCCTCTGATGCACATCACTAAGTTATAATTATATGCAAAAAGACTTGGGCATGATTTTACATCTGCATATCACTGAGCGTTTATGATAGGAGTGACCAAGCAGTAGCTTCCGAACTGCTTTAAAACATCTCCCACAATGCTTTGCCTGTTAGGTAGCATTACCACGTCTTTTTACTACTGCATTATCATATAGAACCTCTGGTATTAGTATTTGTGGCAGAGATATCTACCTATCAATGCTTCTGGAAATTGACATATTCTGGACTACATAAGTTTTACAGCAGAACAATAAGCGCTGTAATGTTTTTGAGTCTAGATATGACGCCCTGACCCACAGCTGTGACCCTAGGCCATCAGATAAAGTATAGTAAACCATGTTTTACAGATGCTTCCACCCTTGCATCGAGTCTTTAAATAGTTTATCTTCTCATTTGTTTCCAATTTTTCTTAGTCTGATCAGTGTTAATCACTCCATGAATTTATGTTTTTTTTCTCACTGTGTATCCCTAGGTTTGTTTGTGTGTGTGTGTGTATACGAGAGTATTTCTTGCTTCTGTGCTTTCAGTTTTGCAGGCCATGTGTAGCTGAAGGAAAGCAGCAACTGTTGATAGCAACACAGAATATTATTCAGTGTTTAAACTCCTTCTGTTGCATCCTTCAGCCCAATGCCACCCTCCCCTCTACTTTTTGCCGAACACAGATTCCATGCAGATCTAAAATTTGTAATGAGCACAGCTGCTGCTCGGAAACTGATACAGTGTCTCTTTAAGGGCTAAAGAAAATTGCGGTCCCCTAAGCCTTTAATTCTTTGAGAGTTTAAAGAGACTAGTAGAACAGACAGGGTTAATGTGGCATAAACGAAAGCATTATCTAATAGAAAAATTACATCTACCACACCCATTCGAGCACATGTGTATATGTGACAGAGGGCAGGAAATGTCATGACTACATGAGATGCAGACAACAGATCATGCCATGGTCTCTATTCCAAGATTAATATGTTAGTAGATCCCTTTCTTTAGAGATACGTTACATGGGTTTCTGAATGGCCGTCTCATTAAAGATTGGATTGTAAACTAAATTCTAAGATTACAAATTTTAGATCAAGATAACTTATAATAATTGGTAAATACCGCCAGCCATATTACCGACATGTAGGGACTGATTTACATATCAGGAGGCTGTAGCATACCTCCCAAGTGCCCCTATTTAGGGTCATGATTTGATCACAAATCCCTCTGTCCCCCTTTTCTAGAAGCTCCATATTGTTGGTGTATCTGACTGTATAACAGAGCTCCACAGCAATAATACTCACAGTAATGTGTCTTTAAATTACAATGAATGTGTTTAGAAATCAGTCTGTTTAAATAAGATACATTGTACTTTTTCTAAGTTACATTTTAGTTAGACAAATTGTTATTAGTAAGACACATAACATTTGTCAGAACAGCCCCGCTCCTGGCCACACCCCACTCACACCCCTAACATTGAAGTGTCCCTCTTTATCCATTTGAAATATTGTGAGGTATGTATATGTATACTGGGAGTATATGTATGTGTGTGCATTTTTATTTTATACATAGCTGTTGTGTCTTTTTTATGATTGAGCAGCTACTGATTGGCTTAGAGCATCAGCTGGCCGCTGTAGCCAATCTGCTGTGCTCCTGCCCGGCGGCATTTCGCGCGAAAGTCAGTTTTAGAAGTTTGTAAGGGATGCATTGTGTGTGTGTGTGTAAGGATGCATTATGTGTGTGTAGGGATGCATTGCGTGTGTGTGTGTGGGTGTATAGAGATGCAGTGTGTGTGTGTGTAGGAATGCAGTGTGTGTGTATGTAGGGATGCATTGGGTGTGTGTGTGTGTGTAGGGATGCAGTGTATGTGTGTGTGTGTAGGGATGCAGTGTATGTGTGTAGAGATGCAGTGTGTGTGTGTGTAGGGATGCAGTGTGTGTGTGTGAGAGTGTGTGTGCTGGGTAGGATAGGGGCTATGGGGGCTAAAAAGGGAGCATCTTTTAAAAAATATATATATTTATTAAAAAAAATATATATATAGTGTCCTACCAGCATCCAGGGAGGGGGCAGCATTTTCCCTGGTGGTCTGGTGGTGCTGCAGAGACTCTCTGCCCTCACCTCTGCCAGATGAAGACACTTGTGTGAGAGTCCCAGCACCACGTGGAATCGAGCGCTGCCGACTGCCGTGGTTAGAGCGGCAACGCTCGGAAAGCCAGGACTCCCCTTCCTGCTGCGCAAACTCCTCAAAGACCTAGGGAGGGAGATTGAAAGACCTCCCTGACCAGATCTGTGTGTGCATGTAAGGGGCTTGGGCTCGCGGGGCCCTTAGGTGGCCTGGGCACCTTACAAGTGAAGTGGCTGTACCCCCTGACTGGCCCACGGTCGCAAGGATTGCAGCTACAGCCAGGCCCCCTGGAGTGACGGGCCAGTCGCAGCTGCGACCCCTGCGACAGTGGTAGGTATGCCACTGCCTTCAGGTAAGAAAGTGCCGTGGGCCTCCTAATACCATAACAACTTAATTTTAATGAAATCGTTATGGTTCTCTAATAACTCTGCTAGTGAGATGTAAGGATTTATTCACTAAACAGTGAATTGGGTGGTCTGAATACAGAATTAAAAAATGTAGGAAAATGTAATTTGCCAAACTGGATATTTGGACTAATGTTTGCAATTCCATTTTGAATTCACCACAACCCATGGTTTAGTATATAAAGTGCACAGCTCTTTGAAAACACATTTTACATCAGACCTAGTAGTCCCCTCTATCCCTGGCTCTTTGCCTTCTTCATTCTTTTAACAATCCACTACAATCCCAATATCCATGAATTGTAAATTGCCAAAATACACAGTCAAATTGCAGCCTATGCAGATGTTCTTCTTTTAAATTTTTTCTCATCCTAGGATGTCTCTAGCAAACTTTTTTTTAAGAATTTGCAGAATTATACTGCCAATTTTGTGATTTTCCTAACTGGCGAATCCCCTGGATACGCGCATCAGGACAGTTGTGTATGCGGGTGGCTATGGATTTGGGACGATGCTGGACAGGAGCCAAAATTTACTACATATATTTTCTGCTAGGCTATTTTATTTTTTATTTTTTTTAAATTCTTTATTTGTTCTCAGCCCTTCTCTGAGGAGGCTACAAATCATAATGCATAACAACATTTTCATATAGAGAATATCCAGTATAACATAACATTGCCTACATGACACATGGTAAGAGTCTGGCCGGTGAGCTGAGGTTTTTATGGGTTTAAATAATCGCAATAATCTGGTATGGGTGTTCCATTGTGTATATGGTCTGTGACCTGAGTGTTCCTCGTTCGCTGGGTAGGTATCCCTATTCATGGAATGCATTGCCTTCCGCTTTTATGCGCGTGGATCGGGGGGCCCCTGCCAGAAGGTCAGAAGACCAGTTATTATGTATTGTGTGACGCGGGGAGTGTAAAATAGTAGGGACTAGAAATATTAGAGCGTTATATGCTGTGGACTGAATGTGGGACTATGTGCTAGTGCCACGACCTGTAATCGGTTCTCAGTGGCCATGCGGGTTCATAATGTAGCAGGCTCATAGCCTTAGGGGCGAGTCACGCCCCGTGGGTGTTATGAGGGTGGTGGGGGTGGTTTGGAGCCGCCGTGTCTGCGGACTATCTCCGCTTAGTCGAAAAGTAAAAGAGAGAAACATAGTCTAACTTTGCAAGCTTGTAAGAGTAAAATAAAACAATCCAATTAACTTAGTGTCCGGTTGGAGGACTAACAGTTGGAGGATAGCGTTCTGGTATCCAGGGAGCTAGCCCTGTGCCTCAGGTAGGGGTTAATGCCAAGGCATTGAAGCATGCCTTTGATGGTTTGGATGGTGTAGCCCATGTCAGATTCTGCGGGTATTGAGCTGTACAGGTCCCCTTCGTTGTGGGCAACGAGAAAGCATCCCTTGGGAGGCCCAGAGTGTCCAGTATGTCAGCTGCTTGTTGTAGGGTTTGTACCGAGTAGGTTGCCTCTCCTCGTTGTACTTGGAGTGTTCTCGGTGACCACCATCGATATCGAATGTCGTGGGCTCTGAGTAGGCTTGTGAAGGGCTGTAGGGACCTCCTCCACTGCATGGTGTCTCCTGTGAGGTCTGCATAGAATGTGAGTCTCATGTTTTCAAAGACGTGGGTTGAGGCCCCTTTCAGAGTGGTTTGTACCAGCATTTTCTCCCTGAGTGTGTGGAACCGTACCACTACGTCTCGAGTGGCTGTTTCCGGGACTCCTCTTGGCTTCGGAATCTGAAACACACCTTCAAAGGTAAGACTTTTTGCCTGTTTAGGCTGCAGGAAGGACTCCACCAGCCTTCTCATGAGGTGCGGAAACTCCGCATTTGGTATCTCCTCCGAGAGCCCGTGTACTTTAAGGTTCGTGCGGCGTCTGGCATCCTCCATCTGTGTGAAGCGTTGCTCCAAGGTAGCTTGCTGCTGCTTTAGGGCTTTTACCTCCGTGTCTAAGGACTTGAGTGACTTTGTGTGGTTTTCAGACACTCTCTCCACTGTTGTCACCCTACCGATCATGCCTGAAAGGTCGGTCCGAAGCGGGGCCACGTCCACCTGCAGTGTTTTCTGGAGATCATTCAGCATCTCCTTCAGTGTGGCCGCCATCACAGGTGCCGAGCCTAAGCTCCCTGGGGTCGGTAAAGACTGCACTGAATGCAGCATATCCACCGCTCCCCTGCTCTGTAGCATCTCCTCTGAGGAGTCAGAGTAGTCATCAGTATCGGCGGCCATCTTGGGGCCGCATGCTCCCTGCGCCCTCCGGAGATATCCTTTGATGTTTCCCATCTCCGTGGGTTTGTCCACCCTTGATTTCTTGGTCTTTCGACCCATCGTGAGTATGAGCAGTGACCCACCGTTTTTCTGGGTATTTTGCCGAGAAAAGTTATTTTATCACTGGTTTAGTGCTAGTCGTCTCAGAGCTCAGCAAGTTTGCGTCTCCTCGGTTTGGCTGCTTGGCTCCGACCCCTCTGCTAGGCTATTTCAATATGTCATAATAAACGTTGTTTTATTTATTATTATTCTATGGGTTGCTAACTGTCATGAAAGTTATAGTTGGGAGTGGCTTTTATCTAAACTTCACTTGTCTTTCATGAGTGGTCTCTATGTTTTTTCTCAACATTTACATTAGGGGTTACCCCCCATCTCCAATTTAGCAACCTGACACACTCTTCTATACTAAATGTATTTTCTGCTTTGGGCATTTGGAGTTTTTAATTTAGTGAGCCAGCGAGTAAATGTTGATTTCTGCAGTCTTGTTGGCTAAAAGCAGGCAAAAGGAAATCTCTGAATGTGCAATTAGATCAATATTTGGTATTTGATAAATATCCGTAGTGCTTACTTTGTACAGCATTATGAACATTTCCGCTGTCAAATTTGCAGAATTGAATTGCTCAGAACTGAAAGAGCTTCCCTTGTTTTAAAACCCGATTGACACTCAATAAATACCCAAACTGCAATTTAGAGTCACATTCACAGATTTTTATCCAGTTTTGCAATTCTTGGGTTATTTTGTTTAGTAGGCAAAACTGATAGTTCCCCAGTTTAGTGTTGTAAAAATAATATTTTTGTTTAGTTTACAGTATATATGTCTTTTGTACTTCCTGTTGACAAATGATATACCCACATGTGCTCTCTAAAGCCATGTTAAGTACAGTTTACAATAATGTAATCAGATAAGTGTTTTAATCTGTTTTCTAAGCAGGGTGCAAATAATCTACACAAGATGCAAACATAAACAATTTGTATCAAAATACTATACAGAATTTTACAAACTCTGACATTTATGGAATAGATTTTCAACTATCACCTTTTTTCAATCGAGAATCTGGCTTACCGATAACGCATTTTGACAGATGAATAATTATGTTTTGTTATCAACTGAAAAATAAAAGATCAAATAATTAACAAATATTAATTCTGGTTAAAAGTTGTCAGATTGATTTTTTTGCTGCAATGATTTATGAACTGTTTTTATAAATTAAAGGGTTACTCCATCTACCATGACCACTGCAGAGATTTTAAACGCTGTGCATAAAAAGAAAGCTTCATTTGTGGGCCGAGGCTAGTCACAGCCCAGATCTGTTCCGGACTGCCTAATGTCAATTTTGTGTATAAAGTACATCTGTCGTTAGCGAGCACTGTACACTAGCAACAGAAGTGTTGAACCTTTCCCTTGCAGGACTTCCTCCCTAAGTTGAGTCTTCCCGCCTCCCTATCCCCTTAACTGCTCATTTTATTATTTATTCATATTATTCCATGTTTTAAAGAGAATGGAACACAAATATAGGAGAATGTACATGACAAACGTTAATCCATATACGACAGGGACATATGATGAATGATTCTACTTCTGTGTATGTTCCCTTGACCCTGATGTTATTGCTGACAGCAAGTTTTTATGTATGTATTTTAAATATACACATTTGCAAAACTCATTGTAAAGTACAGGAATTTAAGTCAAGATAACAAACAGGATTCATATAATACCTACAGACAATCATCATCATGAAAACTCATTTGAGCTAGTTATTTTAATTTGATAATTATATGATGTTCACTTCACTTTGCAACAGAAAAAAATACTCAGACATCCAAACCACTGCGTGGCACTTGTAGACAGGATAACACAGACCAGATCTGGTAATTAAAGAGATATTCTAAGCACCAAAACAACTTTAGCTTCAAGAAGATGCTTTACTATAGATCGTGCCCCTGCAGCCTCACTGCTCAATTTATTGCTATTTTAGGAGTTAAATCACTTTATTTAAACAGTCCTACCCACACACTTCCAGTTGTGACTTACACAACTCCGTGCAAAAATGATGTCATATTTAATCAAAACTTTTCATTTAATCTTTGTATCTCCCTGGGTCCTCCCCCTTCCCAGGAACCTAGTGTGGGATAGGGCTTTGTCCCTTTGTCTCCAAAGGCCCGCGACCCAAACACAGGGTTTCCCACATTTCATCCCATGAGCCTCTGTACCTGGGAGACCAAGTGCTGGAAAAAGGGACCGTCCCTGTGTCTCCCAGGCACAGAGAGCCCGCCTGCGGGAAAAGAGCTTGTCTCTTTGTCTCAGCGGGCACCGCAAATCTCGCCAAACTCGCCAGTGACCCAGAAGTGCCCACACCAATTTCAGGGACCCTCGCAGTGATACCTTCTGTGTGAAACCCGGCAAGGGAAGTGTCTCCTTTCGGGACGCGAATACTTCCCCTGGAAGGCATTCGTCTGTACAAAATGGCGGCCACCCAGGGGAGCACTCATTAATTATTTCCCTTGCGGTTTCACACTTATGTTGCCAGTGCGAACGTTCTGATTAATTGGTGTGAATATTCTAATCGGCACTGGTGAAGTCCTCGGGAAGTCCTCGGGCAACAATCCATGAACACTCACCCTGGCCTGCGTTAGTCTGCACGAATGGCGGCCAGCTGGAGGAGGGTTCGTTCGAAAGTGGGCAGAAGACACGGAAAGACGGGGAAACACACCTAATATCATACGAAAATATGTGGAAACACACATAATATCAGACAGGCAATTCACGGACCGGCAGCGGTCACTCCACAATCTTCTCCTCTGAACTTGAACTTTACACACGCTCCTATAGGCTCTACCAGGCTATTAGCAGAGCAGGACATAAGACATTTTAAATTAAACACACTGGACATTTAACCACTAAAGTTGTTCTGGTGACTATAGTGTCCCTTTAATCTTTTCATACCCAAGGATTTTCTTTTACACTACACTGCAGCATTTCAATGATGAGAAGATTGAGCTATGCATTATTGACGCATTATGTAACATTACTGTAGACTGGAGCAGTGATAAACAGATAACATATGGATACGTAACATAGAAGATCCCTGCCCCACAGAGCTTACAATCTGTGTGAAAAAGGAAGACATGCAAATAAAACCAAAAAATGAAGGAAAGACATTTTATGACTATTCACTATAATAAACAAAATTATTACAAATATTTTAGAGTGAATTTTATGTGTTATTTTAGCTTAACTGTAAAGCTATAGGGTACAAAGGCAAGATGTGTAGTGTAAAAAAAGAACAATGTAGATTCCTTGTGGGTAGGCATAATGTCAGATAACATAATATTACTCCCCTGCAGGAAGTAAACTAATCCTGTTCACTGTACAATTGTGCACACTCAGTGTCAGATCACACCTCACAATGTCAAATGGTCATAGAGGGACACTTTCATATAAGGGGGAGTGTTTGGATGCGTGGCTATGAGAGGTGACTTCATGGAATTTAGAACAAGACCACAACCACATTTTTTAAGAACATTATTGCATGTTAAATACCTGATTTTACATGTTCAAATGCTGTATAGATCTATTATATCTGTGGTTCTTAAATCCTGGTTTGGGACACAAAATTGAGTCCCCATGCTATTTTAGTGGGTCACCCAATGGCTTGATGAGGTTAATCATATTTAACAGTTCATAGACAGCTTCCCATAATACTTTATTTACTGTATCTGGACTGACGTATATTTCACACACACAGTGAACAGTTTAATAAGGGTGCTTTAAATAATTACTGACTCTGTACATTTTATTACAGATAATACATGAATGGATGGCTAAGCAAATGTCATAATTGACAGACAGAAAATATTAGGAGCGTCTAGCACAGAGTGACATTGAGATTGATAGGGCGAATGTAGGGATTTAAGCCCCAACTAGGAACTGACTTCCTTGCCACATTTGAGATGTATGGTTAGAGGACGGATGTTTTGGCCTTTTACTTTCCTCTCTTATTTTTTTTTTTGACTTGCCTTTTTTTAGTACTGTAGCACTTTCCTCGTATTTTTATTTTGTGCACAATTGGCTCATTGTATGTATTATATTGAGCCAGATGTCTTATATCACTGAGCTGTTCTTCTTGTAATCTAAGTAATGTTCCTGCATATTATGCTGGTATGGGGCTTCCTAATTCCGGTGTCTGGGAATATCAATCACAGATTGTTTTGTTAATTTTGTTTGTAGTTCCATGTCGGATGGAGTACAGCAATCTTTATTATGCCACAAGCAGTAGTATTTTAAAATACGTGTTGTTTGATGGTTATATTTGTAGATGATTTATGAGTTCAAAACATGCTACAGTAGCTCTCCATCCCCAAAGCCGGTTCACCATGGTATTTGTGAAAAGACTTGAACAGCAACAAAATAATCAATATCATGTTTCGGTTGCCTTCCATGTGCCATCACCTAGAAATAAAGGCTGAGTTTTGTGATACAGATTTTCCTGACTATGATGTACTGAAACTGGCATTATGCCGTGAATTCAATATTTAGGACAAAGTTGGATTTTTTTAACCAAATTATACAGACAAAAGGCATCTTATGTATCTAGTATGCTTTTTTTGAAAAGATAGATCTAGATATGTTTTGTGTTGTATCAGTAATGATCTCCATTGTAGATGTTTAGGCAAGGCCCACACCTGTTGAATCTATCACATTAACTTGTACAGGGCTACAGACTATGATGGTGCTCTGAATATTATAACGATAATAATAAGAATCCAAGAGGGACCAAAGACTTAATTTCTACTGTGTAAATATTTAATACAAGTATATCATAGCTGTTATGTCTGCTCCTTGCAGCTGCATTTTCAGAATTTTTTTTTTTTTATCAGGGAATCAGATTCACATGTAACACAAAGGAAAGTGTTAGGAGAAGTAGCAATTTAGATCTGGTTGTTCCACTTATCAGTAAGTTAAATAGGCAAATCTGTTTTTCCAGGAGGTAAAGGAAGGTGCACTATGGGTTAGTGTTAGAGTTTGCAAACTCTGCAAAGGACAAATTTGAGATCATGGACATACTACATTAAATGTTTATATTTAAAAAGCTTGTAATCTTCATTTTTAGCAGTATCGTGTATTTTGTGCATTATGGATGAAGAATACGAGAAGTGCAAATTTTAGAGCAAAATAACCCATCCGAAAGAAATCTCTAAAATATATAAATTCCTGCACTATTCTCAGTAAACTCTTTGTGTTGAAATAATGTCTTCGTTACAAGGGTCTACCTCTCATTCTGGTAATGTGTGTTGCTATACCTCTGTTATATCCTTGTGCCAACAAAGCATCAGTAGAAATTAACCAATGATGACTGCCTTGTGCCTCCTACCACGTATATAATCGGCGCTATATAAATCATTGTAATTGTATATCTTTTAATAAAGTAATATGCTAAACTTACAATGCAAAAATATAACTCTTTTCCCAGTATATTACATTTTTACGTTTTACTATAGCATTATCTCTTCTTATCTGGGATCTGACAGTGTCAGTTGTTCTAGGAAATTGAATAACCACCTATGACTAGCAACCATGTCATCCTGCACCTCCGTCACAAGGCTTCCCCTAAAATGTCACCATACAGTTAATGCTTTCATTAATGGCCTGAATTCATTTCCTACAGAGGGGCTACTAGTGATTACCTTTACTGACTTCACAGGAACTTGCTTATATGTATTGCAGCTCATCAGATCTAGAGATAAGAGAGGCTGCACAGTGTAACCATCCTCTTCACAAATCCACCTCTATGAAACTTATTTTAAGTGTAAGCATCTCCTCTTGGTTAATTTTACAGGAGTATTGTTCATGTTCATAGATTTCAAGATTGTGACATTTACATTCTATGCACCTATTATACATGATAAATTATTCCTTTATCTGTTATCTATAAGTGAATTATCACATTTCAAGTTTAGAGTGCTATTGCCTATCAGTAGTGTCTGCAGTCGCTGCTGGCTCCAGGTCTACCTTACAATTAAATAGAACAGAGGCAAGTCACCAGCAAGACCTCAGTTACACTTTATAGAAGTTATGTAGGGGTTTAATTACTAAATACTTGCAGCGAGTTCGGAAAAATTCATTTAAAAAATAATGGCAAAATAGATTTAAAGAAATACATATTCTAGCCTTTAAAATCAGATTAGTTAAAGGGATGTTAAATAGAACAGTATTGGGATTATTAATAAAGCACTGAATTATAATGGATTGAAAAACAAATTACAACATGTTTTGTGTAAATTTAGCCATTCGGTCTTCAATTTGCTAAAATGTGGATTTAGTGATTTGGAAAAATTCTCCAATTCTGGTCACAAAATGGCTGATGTAGCCTAAATTTTGCAAACTGAATTTTAATTCACTACAGTTTGGTGTTTAGTGAATAAACCCTTTTAATGATGCAGCTATTAATGATCCGCATATTACTTTACTGATGTTATGTTATTATTGTATTCGGCCTTAAAAGCGGCTTATTCAGATAATGAATTGTAATGCAGCGGGCTAATGCTGAATAAAAAAAAAAAAAAAAGTTTATGTTAAATAAAAAGATCTTATCAAGAATGATGCATTGCAATTTCAAGATAAGAGAGGAAATGAAAATGTCTTACGTCGTTGATATGGACCACTGAACCCTGCATCTCCACACATAAAATCAGGATCAGATCGAGCTGATCCACACAATCTGCTTGGCAAGCTCAAGGAATAAAATTAGCACTCTTATTTGTAATATAAGTAGAAGAGCTGAGTTATTGAAGTCGATGACCCGAAGCTTTGAACCAGTGACACATGGCAAGAAATAATAATAATCTAAGTTTGGTATCTATCTTAGGAAAGCGAATTGACTATGCAATACCACACTGCTTAATGAGGCAGAACTTAATAACACAAACCACAATTACTCTATATTAGATTTCTCTGCAGTCTCACCCAACCCCAATACACTAGCATGTACATTGATAACATTTCTACATACTGTAAACTTTCTATTTAAAAAAAAAACTAATTTAATCAGTAAATACAAAATTCATATTTTGTTTAAATATTTAGTTTTGTACTTGACCACCCACCAATACAGAGGCTGTGACTCTAGACACCCTATTTGGAAAGTCACACCCTGCACTGTGCTGTACTTTGGCCAATATAGAATAGCTGAAGTGCTTGTGTCAGAAACCACCAGAGACACTTCATATTGTGGAGAAAGTTGAGAGCCTTTGATGGATGAGAGCTGATTAAAACCAGACAGGCTTCAAAGGGTGTTAGTACTGCCAGGAGAGAAAAGAGAGAAAAGCAAGTTGGGAGGAGGGGGCAGAGGAGAAGATTGAACACAAGAGATTGAGATCCCTAAATGGGAGAGTGGAAAGTGAAAACCATCTATTTAAGGCCCATTGAATGTAAACCTGAAACAAAAGAACCATAGAGATTGACATAGATAACTGGTTAGATAGCGTGATCCAACCACGAACAGTGGAAGAGTTTCATAATATAAAAATAGGTGTTAATAAGTATTTAAGTTCACAGTAGCAGAAGATAATTTCATATAGTGGTCCTAGTAAAATCTTTAAATTCATTATTCATTTACAACTTACGTGAAACCACGGAGCAACGCAGGGAGGAGTGGGCCTTAACAGAACCTTGAGTAGGCAGGTGAAGTTTAGGTCAAGGGGCTGACCTATGGTAATGCAGGGGGAGGGGGGTAGAGGGGAAGTTAAATAGTGGCCATTTTAGGGTATAGCCATTTTAACTTGAGCCTTACTTACCTCTAAATTGTCCCTCCCACCCTATGAGTATGAGGTAGTTCCCGTTTGGTCACAGCGGCGGGAAAAGGTCTTGGTTAAACAGGAAGTTTGGTGGGTTAGGAAATTGGTAGGCCAAGGTCTAGGCTGGAGTAGGCCGGAGTAACAAGTGTGGAGGTAGGTTCGAGCCCATCGGTGGCTACGAACCAAGGGGTGTAGGGGTGTCTGGGTACACCCCTGCAGTTAGACAAATGGAGGTGGGGCCTCTTGGTAGGTCGTGTGTTACATGTTATGTATTATTGGTTATGTTAATGTTTGTTCTTTAGTAGAGTCATTGTCGGGGGTATGGTACAGGAGAGAGCGGAACGAAAGAAATACTGTTGACAATGACCCTAAATTGTTAATTTATATATTTATATTAATTAATAAAGCTGTGGACTTTATACTCCAACAGAACTTATGGGTGTCTGAGTGTTATTAAAGTTAAAGGTTGGCACATGCTGAATAACGACTGTGCAATAATGTCATGAAACCACGGAGCAACGCAGGGAGGAGTGGGCCTTGACAGAGCCAGGAGTAGGCAGGTGAAGTTTAGGTCAAGGGGCTGACCTATAGTAATGCAGGGGGAGGGGGGTAGAGGGGAAGTTAAATAGCGCCCATTTTAGGGTATAGCCATTTTAACTTGAGCCTTACTTACCTCTAAATTGTCCCTCCCACCCACCCTATGAGTATGAGGGAGTTCCCGTTTGGTCACAGCGGCGGGAAAAGGTCTTGGTTAAACAGGAAGTTTGGTGGGTTAGGAAATTGGTAGGCCAAGGTCTAGGCTGGAGTAGGCCGGAGTTACAAGTGTGGAGGTAGGTTCGAGCCCATCGGTGGCTACGAACCAAGGGGTGTAGGGGTGTCTGGGTACACCGCTGCAGTTAGACAAATGGAGGTGGGGCCTCTTGGTAGGCCGTGAGTTACATGTTATGTATTATTGGTTATGTTAATGTTTGTTCTTTAGTAGGGTCATTGTCAGGGGTATCGTACAGATGAGAGCAGAACGAAAGGAGTACTGTTGACAATGACCCTAAATTGTTAATTTATATATTTATATTAATTAATAAAGCTGTGGACTTTATACTCCAACAGAACTTATGGGTGTCTGAGTGTTATTAAAGGTTGGCACATGCCGAATAACGACTGTGCAATAATGTCAAGTATATTTTGAGAAGCTAGCCCTCTGTTCTTAGACAGCTTTCCCTACAAAAAAACAAGCAAAAAAAAAAAAAAGCGCAAGATCATGAAAAGGATTAAAGACAAAATATTTAATTTCTCATAAGATCCTAATGCTGAAACCAATAGAAATATTTACTTAACTATAAAATAAGTCTTACATTTATCCTGAGAGTTCAGCATTTTCAATCACAGAATGCCTTTTGCACTTGGAAATAGATGCCAAGTAAAAAAAGTAAACCCCCCGGAAGTCCATTTTCTCTTGAAAAATGCCAGCTGCTGTTTTCAAGAGAGAATGGACAATAGACAAGTATCATAGGTAGGTACCACTAGAAAGAATGTGTGCTGGTGTGTCCATACATGTCACAAATACATATATGCAACCAATATGGACACAGCAATACACACAGTACAATGTCACATACATAACATCCTTTAGCATCGTATTTGAAATCAAAATGAAGCTGCAGTTACAGTTAAACGACCACTATAGTGCCAGAACAACAAACTCGTTTTCCTGGCACTATAGTGCCCTGAGGGTTCCCGCACCCTCAGGTTCCCCGCACCCTCAGGTTCCCACTCCCGCCGGGCTGAAGGGGGAGGAAGGGGGTTAAACACTCAACTTTCTCTAGCGCCGGCCTCCCTTGGCGCTGGGGACTCTCCTCCTCCTTTGGCCGGCATCGACTGAATGCGCATGCATTCAGCCAGTCCGTAGGTAAGCATTCTCCATTTTGTCCTATGGACGCTGGCGTCTTCTCACTGTGAAAATCACAGTGAGAAGCGCGGAAGCGTCTCTAGCGGCTGTCAATGAGACAGCCACTAGAGGCTGGATTAACCCATATGTAAACATAGCAGTTTCTCTGAAACTGCTATGTTTACAGCAGGCAGGGTTAATCCTAGATGGACCTGGCACCCAGACCACTTCATTGAGCTGAAGTGGTCTGGGTGCCTATAGTGGTCCTTTAATGTATAATTATTTAACACCAAAATGAACATTGCACTAATTATAAAACGAAATGAGTAATAAGATCACAAGCGATATGAAAGTTCCCTCCATCAGTAAATATTTAGCATAAACTTTAAAATGTTATCAAGAAGAAAACTACAAAATGTAAAGAAAAAAAAAAAAAGAAAACAGTGGGGAACAAATCATTATTTTATATTACTTTACATTTAATTGTGTCACAATTAAAATGGGCACAATTTAATGAGGTTATTCAATAAACTGACCATTATGGAAGACTGGTAAAAAATATTTTTCTTAGTGCAACTATTGTTTTAAATAGCAAAAATAGATAAGCTATGATTATAATATAATAATATGTTTCTTGGGGGGGTGGGGGGGGATTAATAATAATTATTTATAATCAGTTTAGAAATATGATTTAATCCATCCCTACTCCACTGAAATCAATTGGCAAATATATAGCCCAGAGGTTTCAGTTTTCTGTTTCTGCATTCAGGATGCAAAAATGTCATGGTTTTAGGGAATGCATGTAATCTATACCAAAACAGATAACAGAATAATCTTATATAAAGATAGAGATAAAGATGTATGAACAGCAAAGAGAGCATAGAGAGAAAAAGCTGAGTTTAGAGAACTTATCATAGCAGGGGGTAGAAAAAGAGAGAAAATAATATTTGTAAAAAGATTGGAGGGGGAGATAGCAGATTATAATGTTTTCTCTATGGCTCATTCAATTTGTAAACCTCACAATAACAATCAGCATTGGGGGTTGAACGGAATTCCTCAGCCATTGTCCAATCACAGTCTGGGGATTAACCACTCACAGTCACAAGTGTTTGGTGATGGGAATTAATTTTTAAAATCCCTCTTCTTTTAGGTTTGCAGACACTGTGTGTATACGAGTCAGGTATAAACTACGTATTAATCAATTACACGTAACCATGATCTAATCTCTGAACTCGCTTGTACAAAACACTGAGTGTTTTTTAATTTTCTTATCGCAATATAAAACATTTTTTTAGCAGGTTGATGTCTTCATTTTTGGAGGGTTCCTGGATTTTCTATTCATTTTATAGTTTTATGAGTCTGTTTAATTAATTGATGTACAAAAATATTCCACCTATAAACTTTTGGAAATTTTTTACATATTTTGCAAAAGAAAATTAAAGGTCTTGATTGCATTAGTGTCTGCCCCTTTTTCTTTTTGCGGTGATATTCCTTAATATCCTTCAAATAAAGAGCAATAGACTTCAGAAATCCCAGATTGAGCCCATCTGTGTAAAATGACGGTGTCACACAATTCAAGATGTGATACATCTGCTTCGGGAATGCCCAAGAAGAGACCATGAAAACTGACATAATTCGAAAATATCCCCTCAGAGAATCGATTAGTTAAAAAAAAAGAAAGTACATGGCAGGAATATGTTCCCCAAAACTTAATCAAAAAGTGAGAAGGGGATTAGTCAGAGTTGCATCCAAGAAGCCAATGATAGCTCTGTGGGAGCTGAAAAGATGCAAAGCTGAATTGGGAGAAATTGTCTGTAGAACAACTAATGACCAGATGCTCCATCCTTTAATCTGAGAATTATCACACTGTGTTGAGCATATGGGAGGCAAACAAGGTTATCTGGTCTAACAAGAAAAAAATGCAACTTTTTGGTATATCCCATGTGCAAGAAGTGAACACTGATTACTTTAATAACAGCAACACCACATTAAAGAACACCGGTGGCAGAATCATTATGTGGTCCTTTCCTTAAATTGAAAGGAGGAAGTTGACCAGGGTTAAGCAGGGCCGGACTGGGGGTCCAAATCAGCCTTGGAAAAAAAATCTATGCCAATCTATGTGCTTTCATATATGCATATTTAATATATATATATATATATATATATGTGTGTGAGTATGCTTTAAAATAAATATACCAATAATTATATTTGGTAATTGGTATATTTTGTTTTCTAATTCAAAATATTGGTCCTTTCAGGGTAATTAAATTGTACAGTAAAACATACTCACATGCAGACATGTTAATCTCACTGACAAAAGCTAATTGAAACACAGGTTCACAGACAATCTCATTGATATACATAAGCTCATTGACATAGAAACACAAAAAGGCTCACTGACAGACAATCTCAATGACACACACACAAATTTAGTACAGACAAAATCACACGCTCACTACAGACAAGCTCATTGACGCATACACGATCCCTACAGACAAGCCCATTGACAAACAAATACTCCCTACAGAAGAGCTCACTAACACACAGGTTCACTACAGACAAGCTCACTGACACACACATGCTAACTAGAGACAAGCTCACTGACACACATGCTCCCGACAGAAAATCTTACTGACACACACATGCTCCCTACAGACAAGCTTTAAATATCTTTTAAAATTTGAATGAAAGTCTAATTTAGAGCTGTCTGATCGGTCCCAGCCCCGAGATCCCACGGTCCACCGGGAGATTTCCCAATATCCCGGTGGGCCAGTCCGGCCCTGGGGTTGAAGGCAAAATATATGTGCCCGAATATATGCAATTAGAGGAAGACACTGCATTTGAAGGTGGCTTGGTTATTTGGAAAATGTATGCTGCATTGGCCATAGTTTGGAAATAATGAATTCGGTAATTTTCACATTATGTTATATTCACCTTATTTGCTAAGATGGACTCTCAATTACATCTTTCATTACAGGGAATTGTTCACTGTCCACAACTTATGTTCATTAGACTTGTGCATGATGAAAACATTTTGTTTGCCCGAACATACATTTTTTGTCGGTAGATACATTTTGGCCATGCAATTATTTCAAGAAAAACACTTCATAGAAACCATAAGGGTGCGGAAACTGGCCAGTCCATGCATTGCAAAACATAAACATACTATTGTCCATTGTTTGTCCATTGTCTATTTTGCTTGTTTGCTAATTTGTCCATATGGAAGAGTTCTGAAATTCAGACGGCCAGCCAATCGCCCCAAAATTAGGATGAGTCACAATTCGTTTGAAACTTAATACACAAGTTCAATATTCATCCACACAGGATTAGTTTTGGAATGTACTATGTGTAAGTTTCATTTCTTCATTTTCTGCTTGTGTGGCCCAAGAATGCTATTTTGATTCAAAATAAATATTTTATAGGCAAATAAAATTACAAGAAAGAATCACATTCATTAAAATTAGATGGAAATATTCCCACCCCTCCCCCATCCCTATGCACCCATTGCAACCAGATTATCATGGAAAATTTAATTTTTATTACATAACCTATATAAAATATGCATGGGCCATTTCCTACTACAAGGGGACTTTATAAATTACTATAGGATAAATGTGGATAATTGACAAGGGAACTGAACATTTCAGGTTAAAGGACCACTCTAGGCACCCAGACCACTTCAGCTTAATGAAGTGGTCTGGGTGCCTGGTCCAGCTAGGGTTAACCCATTTTTTTTATAAACATAGCAGTTTCAGAGAAAATCACAGGGAGAAGATGCAAGCGTCCATAGGAAAGCATTATGAATGTTTTCTTATGAGACTGGCTGAATGTGCGCGCAGCTCCTGCCGCGCATGCGCATTCAGCCAAAGAGGAGGAGAGGAGGAGGAGAGCTCCCCGCCCGGCGCTGGAGAAAGGTAAGATTTTAACCCCTTCCTCTCCCCAGAGCCCGGAAGGAGGGGGACCCTAAGGGTGGGGGCACCCTCAGGGCACTATAGTGGTCCTTTAATAAAGACCTAATTTTTTTTTTTTTTAAACTTCCACTCAATTATGACTCTATTTTTGGCCATTTCAGCCTCAAATTTGCACTTTTCTAGTTTATACTCCACAGTTCTCAGTTTATTGTGGAGCCATCAGCCTTTTCTGCACTATCCTCTAGTTTTTCTTTAAACTATTTCTTAATAAAAACTTGGACTCTTCCTGATAATGCAGATATTTCATCCCCAAGAGTTAAAGGGATACTGTAGTGGCAGGAATACAAAGCTGTATTCCTGGCACTACCGCTCCCCCTGCCTTCCCCCTCCCTCACGCACCCCATCCTCCCCCAATAAATAATGGGTTAAAAACCCTTTATTTACTTATCTGACCCCTGCACCGATGTCCCTCTGTGCTGGGCCAACACTCGGCCCCTCCCATGAGTTAGACCTCACCATAGGAAAGCCTTGAATCAATGCTTTCCTATGGGGAAAAATCTGACGCTGGTTCTCCTCATGCAGAGCGTGAGGATGTCTAGCGTCAGATACCGGACCAAAGGTAGACAGTCACTGAGGGCAGACTTAGAGCTGCAATGTAAACACTGCAGTTTCTATGGAGCTGCAATGTTTTACATTGCAGCACTTAGTGAAAAATGGACACTGGACCCAAACCACTTCAAAATGAGCTGAAGTGGTTTGGGTGCTTATAGTGTCCCTTAAATCCACTCATCCTTGGACTGAAATAAAGGGCTGAAAATACAGGGTGTGAGGGGAATGCGACTTTCTAGATAGATTTATAGACTTGTAGTAGTTATAGTTCGTAGTAGGTATGGTGTTTACAATCCTTCTATTAAATATTAGTTTAATAGTAGTATTAATAAGTATCATGGAATTAAATGAGAATATGATGAAAAGCACAAAACTACGTGACACTAAAATTCTGCTCATTGCCTCTGGACATTGGACTAAAACCCCTGAAACTCATGGTCATGAGTGAGAGCTTCCAGGTACAGACAACATTTCTCTGCTTTTTTTTTTTTTGGACTATTCTGCTTCCGGGCGCTATTATATCCATTACAAGGTGTTTTTGTGACCTTGATCTTAATTCTCTTTTGCCTGCATGACCTTTGTCTGTAAAATTACTCTGAAAAAAAGATGAGCCTGCCATAACAAATAACTACTGTCTGTCATCTGTCAGTCCTGACCTGGGGCTGCTTGTAGGAATCAAAATGTGAGTTTTTCTGCAACTGGGGCCTAAAGAGACAATCTTTTGAATGGAAAAATGCAAAATCACAGACGGTAGTTCAGTCCAGACATCAGTTCTGCTTTCTTGACTGACATTTTAACATTTCACAAAGAAACCACCAAATCATAGCCAGGGCTAGTATTCCAATTTGGCAGAGTAGGCACCTGTTATGCAGGGGCACCCATGTACAGCACTTGTAATTTGCCTTATTGGAGATTAAGTGGGCTGGTGGGGAGATAACTTGTCCAGTGTCTTCTGTAGTCCAGTCAGCCTCCAATACTTGATAGCAGAGCTGCATGAACAGTTATAGTGGGCGTAAAACTAATTTTGTCCCAGCTGCTCCAGTGACTGTTAGTGAAGCTGAACAAGAAGTGGAAAGGGTAATTTCTCACTGCCCACCAATAGTTTCGCACACAGGAAATGCCTTGCAGGAGGAGTAGGGACAGTATAGAGTGATGCACACTGTATAACAGCTCCTACAGCTCAGCTATCAATCATAAGAGAATGAGTGCATTGCAAATAACCCTTCAAACTCCACATGCATGTAAATATCCCTTTATCCCTAACCATAAATTGAACTACTCCCAAAAGCTAAACAAACTTTTACCTTAGTCCCAAATATAGTACTCAAAGCCTAAACCTGAAAAAAACCTCTTAATTCCTAGGTTTTACTCCCCTTAAAAATTAAACACACCATGTATGTACCCCAATACTGCATTTCAGCCCCTGTCTAAGTCTTAACCCAATAATTCTAAACATCACATATACCACAACTGTAACTCATATCAAGCTTTAAATCATCTTAAAACTAATCACCATACCTAATCTAACTTTGATGTTTTCCCCTCTCCGCCCTTATCTCCTCTACCCTAAACACTTTTAAAACTACTTTAACCCTGTCTACATTTAGATATAAGCATGTCCTCCCTATGCTCACAGATTCAAACACAATACATTGCAAAAAATATGTAGAAATATGCACATATATAGATATGCCGTTTTTAAATTCTAATATATGTTTTTTTAGACATTTTTATGACTGTTATGTTCAGTTAATAAATGTATTAAACTCTCTTTATCTGCCTTGTTTTGGGAGGTGGAGCAGGGGACTCTTGACAGGCTCCTGACGTGTAAATCCGGTCCTTATCATAACTAAACGAAGATATTGTTGAGCAAGATGCCCTGAGAAACTCAACATTTTAATTCTGAACGAAGCTCACAATTAAGCCAGGAATTAAGACAGTTCTTCTATTGGATAGTCAGACTTTTTACAAGAGTAGAGATTTAAATTTCCCATGTAAACCTTTTTTTAAGGGACAAAAAAGGGTCAGATATTTTTCTTTTTTCTCTGTTCCTCTTTTGTTGAATCTCAGGAGAAAGTATTGCAGAATCCCACACTAATTAAACCCAATGTAATTTATATAAAATAAATATTGTATTATTCTTCTAAGTGACTTACTGAATTGCACAGATGGCTATTAATAGATCATAAAGGAAGCCACCAAAATATTAGTATTGTTATTATTTTATCTATAATAATTCAACATTCAATGTTTTCATTAGTAACTCTAGAAAGTATGGTTATAAAATTGTTTTTTGTTGTGTGGTAGGTATGATGGCGGGATATAACTTTACATTGTGTAACTGTGATTAAAGGGGTAATCCAGTCACACAGACCACTTCAGCTCATTGAAGTGGTCTGGGTGCTGTGACCTTTTTGCACTAAGTGCGGCACTGTAAAACATTTACATTGCAGCTCTCAGTCTGCCCACTAGTGGCTGACTACCAGACAGCCACTAGAGGGCTTTCGCAACCCACACCGACCTTTGGTCGGTTATCTGATGCTGGACGTCCTTACGGACCTCCAGCGTCAGATTTTCCTTCGGGGAGGTCTAATGCGCACGCGCAGCCATTGCCGCACATGAGCTTTAGGTCTCCTCCGCTAACGTCAAAGGAGCATGGGTGGAGCCTGTCCCAGCGCCGAGGGACATCGATGCTGGATACAGGTAAGTAGCTGAAGGGGTTTTAACCCCTCCAGCAACATGGGATGGGGGGCGGGAGGGAAGAGGGGCACTCCAGGATTCTCTAGTTCCAGGAAAACAGGTTTGTTTTACTGGCACTGGAGAGTCCCTTTAATCACTGGCACTATGACTGCGCATGGTTACACAACCATCTAACGAGCCAATAAGCATTTTTGACACAATTAGATAACACACAAAACATAGAGATATGTTATAGTTGCATCTAAAAACTACCTGATGTATACATATATTTTTCTCATACATATGGGGTTATGTAAAAATGTGTTTCAGTTGTAAACTAGTGAAATCGTTATGTTCTCACAGTTATGCTCTCTGCTTATTTATATTAAGATTACATCCAGCCAAAAGTACCATTGTGTAGGATATGTTAAATCTATTTGCTAAATACTACGAACAACTATATAACTTACATAAGACCACAGCCATGACACAACCGATATAGGCCCAAGTGAACTTCTTCTTACACAAGGTTGCTCTTCCTACTGTATCAGACACTCAAGTACAAAAAGTCATTAAACCTACTTCAGTAGATGAGATCAATAAAGTGATCAACAAACTCCCACGTCAAAAAGTTCCAGGCCCGGATGGTGAGTAACAAATATTTTTATAAAAACATTTGCTCCCTCCTAATGTGCCACGTGATAAATGTGTTTAATGGCACAGATAAACTAGGTGGTCTATCTCCAGATATGCTAATGGTAAATATCATAAAGCTACCAAAACCAGGGAAACCCCTAAATTAATGTTAAAATTTAAGCTCTATATATCTATTTAACGTAGACGACAAAGTTTACGCAACCAGACACAGCCCGATGACCAAGTAGGCTTTCTAAAACGCAGACAAGGAACTGAAAATGCCAGAAAAGGTATAGATCTGGTGTGATACATGAACACAAGTGAAGTTGGAGGCCTTCTACTTTCTCTAGACACTGAAAAAACATTTGATAGATTGGGGTGGGGGGTTCCTGACTTCTCCAGAAAATTTGGGCTACCGGGCTCATTCATCTCTTAAATCATGGCCTTATATAACGAACCTACAGCAGTGGTGTCTGTGGGAGTTTTCATATCAAACAGATTTAGGTTATCGAAATTCCTCTGTTTTCACCCCAGTGGCTTTCCCGGGGTGCACATTCACAGTGGCGGTATTTTGCCGCCCCTATGTCACAAGAGTCTCCACGCTCGTTTCACATCCAGCAGCAGGTCCTCTGTTCTCATGATCCATGAGAGGGCTGCTCTCGCGGATCGCAAGAATAGAGGACCTGCTGCTGCAGGATGTGAAACGAGTGTGAAGGGTCCTGGGCCCCTCTTCTCTGGACAACTATGATGTTCCATCAGACCACCAGGGAATGTAGTGTTCCCCCCCTCCCAGGTAAGATTCAGGGGAGGGGGGGTGGGTCGGTAAGTGTCAGGAAGGGGAGGGGAACCAAACTGCTCACCTTCCCAGCACTTATTCCACACAACACACACACTGTATCTGCATACACTACACACACAAGCTGCATACACTATACACACTACATACACTATAGACACACACTGCATACACTACACACACACACTACTTACACTATACACACACACTACATACACTATACACACACTACATACACTATACACACACACACACACACACACACTGCATACCGTACACAAACACACAGTGCATACAATACACATACATACTGCATACAATACACACACACTGCATCCACTACACACACACACTGCATCCACTACACACACACACTGCATCCACTACACACACTCACACACTGCATCCACTGTACAAGCACACACTGCATCCACTACACAAACACACTGCATTCACTATACAAACACACTGCATTCACTATACAAACACACACTACATACAGTATACAAACATACACACTTATACATGTGTGTCTGTGTATCTGTATGTGTGTTGGTATATATGCATCTGTTTGTGTGTGTCTGTGCCTGTGTGTCTGTGTGTGTGTGTGTCTGTATGTGTGTGTTTGTATCTGTGTGACTAACTGTATGGGTGTCAGTGTTTGTCTATATCTGTGTATGTCTGTGTTTCTATGTAACTGCATGTGTGTACCTATGTGTCTGTGTATCTGTATGTGTGCCAGTGTGTGTATATGTGTGTATATGTGCATACATCTCAGCATTTCGCCTACACTACACACAAATACAACCCTGCATCCAAAGGTCAACACTGGATAAAAACACACCACCATATTAAAAAACCACACTACAGAAAAATGCACACCTGCATTCAAATGCCAATACGTGCAAACACACCCGTACATTCACTCACACATACTCCATACAAAAACACGCTTAGATTCAAACACACAAACACTGCTCAGGGCTAAATACATAAAAATAATACAAACACAGCTCAGTGCTAAATACATTTAAAAAAAACACAAACACTGCTCAGTGCTAAATACATTTAAACAATTTGCGGGTGTTTTTTACATTTTAAAGTTGGGGGGAGGGAGGTGCCAAATATAGGATCCGTCCCAGGTGCCAAATGTTCCAGGTACGCCCCTGCTTCACCCATCTACGTTTTGGCCTTGGAATCCCTTGCGGAACTGATTCAACAGTCTCCTTCTGTTAATGAGGTTACAGTGTAACTAACAGAGAGAACACAAACTAAGCCTTTTTGCCGATGATGTGCTTATTACCCTGACACAACCACTGATCTCCCCGCCAGATCTACATAGCTATAGTGTAGTATCCTTTTACAAGCTTAACGAAAACAAAACTCAAGCACTAGGAAGAAACTGTGCATTGCTTGAAATCTAAATTTAATTACAATTGGAAAGACTCTTACATAAACGATTTAGGTTCTGGTTCTGGATCACTAAAGATCCCTCTTGCGATGTTTACAAATAACTATATGAGAGTGTGGAGAGAGATAAAATAGACCCTTATAGACTGGAAAGGTAAATACATATCCTGGTTGCCAACAAAATGTAATTGTTTCCTGATCTACAATATATTTTTTGGACCATTTCAACTTTCTTTTTTAAAGAAGTCTAAAACCGTATCCCATTACATTTGGGCTCTAAGGTTTCACACAGATTGCTTAGCAAGCCGAATGGACATGGGGGGTCTGGGCTGGCCGGTCACTTCCCTGTACCACTCAACAACTATATTAGCCGCTCTATTTCTCCAGCATACTCCAGGAGCACAACCACAATGGGTGGTCATTGAATAATTTTTTTCCTCCAGTCCACCAGCTTAACAGCTTATTGCTAGTCCACTAAGCGTATTAGACCATTGGCACCATCTATGACATAGACAGAAAAATCTCTGATAGATTTCTTGGCCCACGGAGCAGCAACCTACATTCTACTCAACCCTTAAGTAAAGCAACCCTTACTTCGCTCAATCCCCTATGGATCTCAGATTATAATATTGCCCCGTGGCATCAAGCAGGAGTGAGACGCCTAGGTAGTTTTTAGGCTGAGACAGACAAATTACAATATTTTACTTTACAACAGAGTTTTCAAATCCCTCCGAAACTACAATTTTCCTTTTTACAAATATCACACCTCTTAAGTTCTTTTGTGCAGGGACATGGGAGTCCTCCCAACAAATCCCCCAAAACCACGTTTGAATCGTCATGCTTAAAAAAAACAATCTACAAAAGGTATACTATCCAGGTATTACAAAATAATAAATGCACCATGGGATGAAAAGTAATATAGTAAAATCCTGGAATCAAGATTGCTCAAATTCCTTTACATCTCAACAATGGGAAGACATCTTGATTGTACATACGGAATCTCCCATTGCACACTCCATCTAGAATTACACAGAGCAATTCTATATAAATGGTATTTGGTTTCTACCTGCGTAGCTTCCATGTTCCCAAACTCATCCCCGTTGTGTTAGAGATGTCTGAATCATCCAGGGACAATGCTACACACATGGTGGTTTTGGGAAGAGGTACACAAACTAATTTTCTCCCAAACTGTCACAAGACTCCATTTTACAATAAGTGCTGGTTCTTCTTCTAGCTTTCCCGACAGCACCCAGATTGAAAATAGAGTTATCTCTTTACATTTCTTAATTTCAGCCTTATGCCTAACTGCACAATACTAGAAATCGACTAAAGTCCCACCAATAGATAGAGTCAAAACCATGGTGTCAAAACATAAACTATATGAAATTAACCTGGCATATCCTGTCTCGTTTAAACAAAAAATTAGTCATTCCTGGAGTAAATCGGTTGAGCTGTGGAGAGACCATCTTGTCAGTGTTTTTTTTTTATTATGGGTGTTACTTATTGTTCAAACTCAAGTTTTATGTTTCTTGGAAACCACTATTACTACTGGTAATATAGGAGTTGTGGGCTACCACATTATAACTATATAAAGTTGACAATAAGGTGTGGAATAGTAGAACTACGTCACGTATTCTTCCACTTCCCAAACTTCTTTATGTTTATTTTTGTTTCTATTAAAAAAATCTGTAATTTTATAATGTAATATTGTAATATTTTTGATGACATCTTGTATTTGCTCAGATAATCTTGTTGATGACATGTGTGTTCATTTCCATGATTTCTTATAACTACGAGCAACTTGGATAATAAAAATTGTCAAAAAAAGACAACAAAAACGATGCAAAAAAAGGCATAATTGCTTCTTCATGTGTAGGTTTAATGAATGTACACTTGGTGATAGTGCCTACTTCCACAGTGTACTCAGTGCCACAAACAACAGTGGAGAACTTCATTAGAGTCTCCAACAGTGTATGCAGTGATTCCCAAAGAAAATACCTCACAAGTGTCCCTATATAGGAGGGACAGTCACTATTTAGGCCCAAATCCCTCTTTTCTATCCCAATGCCCCTCTTTTCTAGGAGCTCCATATTGTTAGTGTGTCTGAGTGTATGACAGTTTACAGTAATAATATGTACAGTTGGGTGTTTAATCTACAATACATGTGTTTAGAAGTCAGTATATGTAAATATATATTGTTCTTATTCTAATTTAGATTGCATACTCATAGGCGGGCGCACAGGGTGTGCCGGGTGTGCCTAGGCACACCCTAATTCCCATGGCCTGCGCTTTGTGCCTCCCTCCATGGGCCTGTGAAAGATCTCCTTCACTAACCCACAGGAAGTGAGGGAGGCAGGAGAGGACCCGGGGAGCTCTTGCAGGATGCGGGGCTAGAGTTCACTCACCACTGGACCACCTGGGATGGAAGCAGCACGGTCCCCTCTCCCTACAAAAAGTAATAAGGGAGGGGGGATATTAACTATACGCCCCCTCCATCCCCACACAATACACACAGACATACAGCACACACACACATACATCACCCTTACACACACAGCACTCACACTAACAGCACCCTTACACATACACACACACACTAACATTACACACACACACACAGCACCCTTACACACACAGCACCCTCACACACACACTAACAGCACCCTTACACACACAGCACCCTCACACACACACACACACACACACAGCACCCTTACACACACACACATCACCCTTACACACACATACAGCACCCCACACACACACACACTAACAGCACCCTCACACACACACACACACTAACATCACACACACACATACAGCACCCTTATACACACATACATCACCCTTACACACACATACAGCACCCTTACATATGCAGCACCCTTACACACACAGTGCCCTTACACGCACAGTGCCCTTACACACACAGCACCCTCACACACACAGCACCTTCACACACACATAGTGCCCACACATAGCGCCCACACACACACAGCGCCCTCACACACACACAGCGCCTGCACACACACACAGCGCTCGCACACACAGTGCCTGCACACACACACACACAGCACCCTCACACACACTAACAGCACCCTTACACACACACTAACAGCACCCTTTCACACACAGTACCCTCACACACACACTAACAGCACCCTTACACATACACACACACACTAACATCACACACACAGCACCCTTACACACATACATCACCCTTACACACACATACAGCACCCTCACACACACACAAACTAACAGTACCCTCACACTAACAGCACCCTTACACACACACACACACACTAACATCACACACACACATACAGCACCCTTACACACACATACATCACCCTTACACACACATACAGCACCCTCACACACACACACACTAACAGCACCCTCACACTAACAGCACCCTTACACACACACAGACACACACTAACATCACACACACACATACAGCACCCTTATACACACATACAGCACCCTTACATTCGCAGCACCCTTACACACACAGTGCCCTTACACGCACAGCACCCTCACACGCACAGCACCCTCACACACACAGCGCCCTCACACACACAGCGCCCTCACACACACAGTGCCCTCACACACACATTGCCCTTACACACACAGCGCCCTCACACACACAGCGCTTGCAAACACACACATAGTGCCCACACACACACAGCGCCCACACACACACAGCGCCCACACACACACACAGTGCATGCACACACATACAGCGCCCACACACACAGCGCCTGCACACACACAGCTCCTGCACACACACACAGCGCCTTCACACACACACACAGCACCCTTACACACACACACACAGCACCCTTACACACACTCAAAGAGCCCGCAGACACACATACAGCGCCTTCACACACACAGCGCCTTCACACACACACAGCTCCCAGACAGACACACACAGCACCCTTACACACACACACAGCGGTATATGTGTGTGTGTGTATATATATATATGTATATATATATATATGGATTTTTTTCCCCAAGTAAGTGGGTTAATCTCATAAGAGCAGACATTAGACTGTGAGAGTAGGACCTGCCAAAGATGGGGTACATTGACGTTGTGGCAGGCTTATGCAATGTATGATCATATAATGTAACTAAATCCCCATTATTTTTTGCCTAGATTAGGTGTTTTTAGAAACAACTTTTAAAAAAACTAATAAAATCTGTCAGCATTGAAGTTGCTGTTTAGTAGATGGGAGAGTGCACTGGATTGTGTGTATTGTTTATTGTATAATATGGCCCCCAGCAGCACCCCATTTAAGCATGTTCAGGTGAGTGCAACCACCCCCCCCCCCCATGTTTCATATGTGTATATATATATATATATATATATAAACAAAAATAAAAATCAAAATGCACTAACAGGTCTTCTGGTTAATAGGAAAACTGGTGCTTTAATAAATCATCAGTGATGTACAAAAAAATCAATCGACGTTTCGACCCTGCCGGGTCTTTTTCAAGATCATATGAAAGACCCGGCAGGGTCGAAACGTCGATTGATTTTTTTGTACATCACTGATGATTTATTAAAGCACCAGTTTTCCTATTAACCAGAAGACCTGTGAGTGCATTTTGATTTTTATTTTTGTTTATATATTTGACGCCAACAATTTGCACCCAGGCATGTGAGTTAAAAATTTATATTTTTTTGGAGGTGAGTGCCAAGCGTTCACCTATATATATATATATATATATATATATAAAATATACGCAGCGTGTGTATTTGTGCTTTAGGGTGCACCCCCTTATACAATAGGCTGCTCACGCCTATGTGCATACTAGCTACCTAGAGATTGTTGCAGACCACGTACACCCTTTTCTGGCAATGGTGTTCCCTGATAGCAGTGGCCTCTTTCAGCAGGATCATGCATACTGCAAACATTTTTCAGGAATGGTCGGATGAACATGACAGAGTTTAATGTGTTGTTCCAAATCCGGAACTGTTGATTAGTATACAAAGGTGTTACTGCACATTTTAAGTGTGATTATATTGTTTCTTCATAGACACTAGTTAAAGGTGCTTACCTGCTTATATACATTCTGAGACATGTGAGTACTCCCATTGAAATTAAAAGAAGGGATATCATTGGCTGAGAAATCTTATTCACTTCTTGGTTCCTGGAGAAGTTGCATATTTGCAGTAAATGAAGGAAATTCAACGGCACAGAAATATTATTTCTATTAATTTGCACTATCTTTAACTAGTACGAAACTACAGCATTACGAAACTACAAAGAGGCAGCTCTAATCAAAGGCGTCTATTTTTTTTATCATCTTGAAAATCTTTTATTAATAAAAGTAATATTTCACATTTGTAATTATTTGTTGATATAGCCATATTTAGCTTGTGCTGAAAAGTCAGACAGATTCCTCATTGCTCGGTACACAGTTAACAACGGCTGTTACTAGGGGTTTATTTTAGTACTCATCCAGGTGGCCACAAATCTTTCCACTGGCTATGAGGCTAATTGAACTACTTTGCTTGTGCCTGCAGGTTATGTTTTTCAATAATGTAGAGACAAAGACTTTTTTTTGCTGCCAAGCTACAAAGAGCCAGGGTTTCTGATAAGAACTACATGAAGTTAAGGACAATAGGTCCTATGACAATCATGTTACTTATCTCCATCACTGTAATGATACCATCAAAGGAACCATGCCAAATGAGGCATGCAGTAACAAAAGAGTTATTTTGGTAAATTAGAGACAACTTCAGCTTCATACTGAACACAGAATCAAACTAGCAGCAGGAGGCAAATTGAAAAAAAAAAAAAATTAAGATAAGGGGTAAATCCTCTAAAAAATAGATTTACCAAAAGATAAACCTATTTCATCTCCTCAGTTATTGCTCTGATAATGACAAGTGGGATAACGACAATTGAAGAAATCCTATCTTAGACATTGTCTTTAAGTTGTATTACTTAAAGCACATGTGCAACATAAGAAAATAGTTACATTATCTCTGTTATCTAAAAGGGAGAATTATTAATTTTATATTAATTAGTTTATATTAATTTAATAGTAAAAGGGAACATTGATAAATTTAAAATGTCAAGTTATTATAATTATCATTTTTAATAGTAATACGTTTCTTCCTTGTGTAGAGGCCATTTTGACTGTCGTATTACTGCATTAACTTTTCTGATATCTGCACCATTTATAAACCTAAGACCGAAAAAGATAAGTCATGGCAGCCAATCATGATGAGTAAGGGGCCAGGTGGATGCTGGGATGTGTTGTGAACTCAAAACAATGAACAAGAAATTAAAGGGCTAGTGTTATGTTGATAAAAGTGTCGTTAGAAAAATAAAATGAAAAAGTTTAACACAACATAAATATTATATATATGCTAAGTTGCTTTGTGAAATGTTATATCCACATGGAAAGTACCCTGTAGTTATTTTACATCAAGCACTTTGAATTTTACCCTGTCTTTTTTTCCCCTCTATGCTCTGCAATATAACATTTACCTCTCCAGTTATTTACTGAAGTGAAGAATGTCAGAAATTCGACCTAAATGTAAATTTAAAGCGGACCTATCATTTTTTTTTTACTTTTTGTTTTTTTTATTATGCCCCCTTTATCTTATTGATTATACTCCCCTTCTTGCCACTTGCCTTTATTTATATTTATTTACCTTTCTTTCTTGTGCTGGATCTCAGTGTCTGGGCTCAGCCATTTTGTTCTCCCCTGCCTGCCATTTTCCTTTCTGTGGGATTTATTCTACGGGTGGATGGTGGGTAAATCTGATTGGCAACTAAAACAGAACCTTGATTTAAGCTCTGCCCATTACCAAGTTTTGTCAACCTGACTGCTATACATGAGGAAAAAGTAGTATCTACTTTTGAACAAAAAGTAAGTGAGAATTAGGATGGAATAATAGTGGAAATATAGGAATAAAAAAACTGCATATTGTGAAGTTCATAGGGATAATAAAATAGCGCTAGGGGGTTGAAAACTTACAAAAAGATGGAAGTTATGTGCCTGTCTCCCCTCAGGGGTATCTGTAAGTGATGTAAATCTTCCCAGCAACATGGACCCTCAAAAGGACAAAAAAGTGCAGATAGTGTAATATTGTAGAAAAATATAACAATTTATTTTCAAGGTTGCACTTACATCAAGTGTAAAAACAGCAGGCTTGTTTCCACTAACCAGAATCCTCCCTTCTTGGAAGATATAGTGGTTTGCTCATTGTAGCCCAAAACACAAATAAAATTGAAATAAAATAGGACATTAATGCAAAATGCATACAGGCCCAAAAGTATCTAATACGGTTTGACAATCAAATGACTTCCTCAGGGAAATAAATTTTATAGAAACCTGTTTTTTTATAGCTGTTCATGCAATTGTTGTTTCCTATTAATCATATGCGTTCCACAGTGGAACGCAGTATCCGGAGTGTAAGCATTTCAGGTTTCCTCCATGTGCTGTACAATTGGACTTCCTGTTCCGGTATTGGTGCCATAGAAAGTGTTCTTGAATTCCTCTGTGGAACGCACAACCGGAATATGATATTCCGGCTTCGGAATGTGGCAAGGATACTGTTATAATACACCATATGCAGTTTTTTTTTTATTCCTAGATTTCCACTATTATTACATCCTAATTCTCAGGTTGTATCCTCTGTATACTATCCTGTCCTCTGTATCCCACCACCCTATACTTCCCCCTGGGGGCGTATTATGCACAAATATTCTATTTTCAAGTGTTTGTGAGGTACACTTTTGGTGGGGTGCCTGGATGTTTTTTGCTTTCGTGTTTATATATAGTACATATTCTGTTTATACTTGTTTAGTATCTACTTTTGTTTATGTATTTAAAGAAATATCCATGGACAAAATGGTGAAGGGGGATCATGACTGCTGCACAAAATGGAGGATAGAGACATCCTCCAGAAGAGATACTGTGTAACCAAGTTTCTCAACGATTATAATGCGGTTCCAGTGTAGGGAAATAACAGTCTGGTTGGAGCAGTTGAGAAAGACTAACTATTCTTTAAAAAAAAAAGAAGTTGATATGGTAATTTCTGTGTATTGTGTTGTTGTTTCTGGTTTTTCTTTTGTGGTTTGTTTGTGTTTTATTGTCACAGCGGAGGGCCAGCGCAGTGAATGGAGAAGATTGGCTGGTCCAATAAGCACTTGGGGAGCCGCAGTCTGCAAGTGAGGCTGATGGCAAGTGCAGGCTCACAGAATTTGAAGGGTTAACTGTCTGTTGTGTTATTCCCCCAACAGCTGTCAGTTTGTAGAAAGGTGGAGGCTGTGGTTTTAGGATGTTATGTTTAGAATTGTTAATAAAGCTGTGGCCAACGGGTGGTTCGGGGTATGATTTTTGAATCTGCAGTCATAAAATAAATTAATAGAGAACTAGGGAACTATATAGAAACAGATTAGATGACTTTAATTTTTGGTGACTGAGCCACTTTAAGGTCAAAGTAGCTGAACTGGAAGCATAGCTAATTTGGCAAACTTTTCCAGTTCAGCTATAATGACCTAAAGTTTGAAATCCACTTTGAATTCACTATGTATTCCCAACAACTCTCACTTTAGTAAATAACCCCACTTGTCTTTCTACCCCACTACAGGACTGCTTCTCCCATGCCCAAGGCTCCCCTGCTCCTTCTCTCCCCAAGGCTCCCCTTGCTTTTCCTGTCAGTGTAAGTATCTGTGTGTGTCAGTATATCTGTCAGTGTAAGTATCTGTGTGTGTCAGTATGTCTGCCAGTGTATGTGTGTCAATATGCCTGTCAATGTATGTATTTGTGTGTGTCAGTATGTCTGTCAGTTTGTGTATCTGTATGTGTCTGTGTATCTATATGTTGTCAGTGTGTGTACCATTGTATCAGCATGTGTGTCAATGTGTGTACCTGTGTGTCTGAGCACAAACATTAAATCCAAATACACGCCTCTATTCAAACTTCAACATTACATAAAAACACACTCCTGCATAAAAACGTGAACACTACATACAAACACACTCCTGCATTGAAACGTCAACACCACATACCAACACACCTCTGTGTTAAACACTAAAATTTTATATAAACACACTCTTACATTCAAAAACGAACACTACACATAAATGCACACTTGCCCCAACACCACACATTCGCACAAACAGACTCCATACAAAAACATAAATGCACGCTTACATTCAAACACACAAACACGGCTCAGTGCTAAATATAACCCTACAAATATGGGAAATTGGTAGAGCCCCAGCTGTCGAAGTATTGTTGGAGTTGCATGACAGATAGGGTTCTACCTTTTGTCCAACCTTACAATTGGGGGACCCAACCAATAAAATCCTTGCACCAGGGCTCTTTCTACTTTAGTTCTGCCACTGCGTTGGGGTGGATACCGTGATTGCATGCCAGAGAATGGAGGTGGGGAAAGGGTCCAGGGGGCTCGAGCAAATGCTTGGCCAGGTTCCAACCATTATTAAAGACGGCCCTGATGTGGGCAAAATTAATCTCCATCTGCTGAAATGTTTTTGTTTTTCTCCAAAAAAAAATTTCTGCAAGTAATTTATCATATCAAGCAGATCAAAAAATACTTTTCAGACTATCACTTTTGGGTTTATTCACTAGACTGTAAATTGCAGTAAATGAAAAACCTAGGTAAAAAAAAACTAAACTAAAATAGCCAACGTGTGAATATGGAGTGTTTGGCAAATCTTAAAGGGACACTCCAGGCACCCAGACCACTTCTGCCCATTGGAGTGGTCTGGGTGCCAACTCCCACCACCCTTAATCCTGCAAGTGTAATTATTGCCGTGTTTATAAACTGCAATAATTACCTTGCAGGGTTAAGTCCTCCTCCAGTGGCTGTCTACCAGACAGCCACTAGAGGGACTTCCGTGTTCTTAGAACAAGAAAAGTGTTTTAAACGACGCTGGATGGCTTCACGCTATGTGAGGACCTCCAGCGTCGCCGAAATCCCCATAGGAAAGCATTGAATAATTATTGACTAATGCTTTCCTATTGGGAGGTCTAATGTGCGTGCGCGGCCACTGCCAACGTTGGCAGGGGGAGGAGAGTAGGCGGAGCCTGAACCAGCGCCGAGGGACTTCAGCGCTGGACTCAGGGAAGTCACTGAAGGGGTTTTAACCCCTACAGCAACATGGGATGGGGAGCGGGAGGGAGAGGGACACTGTAGGGTCCTGCAGTGCCAGGAAAACGAATATGTTTTCCTGGCACTGGAGAGTCCCTTTAACCTCCCCGTCTCCCCCCAAGTTATGATCTTAAATATATTTTAGCTTACTTCATGTTTATTGTGATGTATGTAATCCTTTCTTTTCAAGTTCTCTTTATCACGCATAACATGACCTATATTCGTTCCACTCAGCTATAGATATCATAAGCAGCTTTTCTGTAGAGAAACATTGAGTAATAGAAAGTGTATGTTGCTGATTAGACCCAGGCTTTCTATTGTTTGTAGTAACATGATAAGATAACACTTTAATGGGATTTCCTTCCAAAGAGAAAGAGATAATGACTTGTAAACACAAGAAAATTGTGTTCAGAATAAGAACCCAAAGGTTAGGATTTCCCCCCAAAGTTTCATCAGTACTAATATAACACTGGTTGGTATAAAATGAGTTTTGTACATTAAGGGTATATATAACCGTAAATATGGTAATGCAATAATATGATAATGGAATCCTCTTAAAGGCTTTCTTTAAATTTCAAACTATTTATATTTATTGAATAGCGAGTTAATGTGGCTAAAATATAAAAGGATATGCAGGACCTCTAAAACTTGCTAAATGTGTGAAGAGTATGTACTCTTTATTTTTCACTTTATAAAAAGTAGAGATTTCAATAGAAATTAGATTAGATTTTTTCCAATTATTTCAGTTTGGTTTATGTTTTGCAAGTTAGTTCTCATTATTTAGTTAGTAGGTACACTGAGCATTTACAACATTAGAACCACTGACAGATGAAGTAAATAACATTGATTATATTGTCACAATGGCACCTTTTAAGTCTTGTGGGGTGTTCCCGGTATGCAGTGGTTAGTAACTACCAAAAGTGGTGCAAGGAAAAACAACCGGTGAACCTGTGTCAAGGTCATGGGTATGCATGAGGGGAGCGAAGACTAGCTCATCTGATCCGATCATACAGAAGAGCTACTATAGCCGAAATGGATGAAAAACCTAAAAAACTTAATGCTGGCCATGATAGAATGTTGCCAAATCTCACAGTGTATTGCAGTTTGCTGTATATGGGTCAACATAGCCACAGATCAATCAGAGTGCCCATGATTGTACCTGTCCACCACTGAAAGTGCCTTCAGTGGGAGCATGGGCATCAGAAATAGCCCATGGAAGAAGGTTCTCTAGTCTGATGAATCATGTTTTCTTTTAGATTAGGTGGCTAGCCAAGTGCATGTGTTCCATGTACCTGGGAAAAGATAGTAGCAGTTTGCACTATGGGAAGAAGGCAGGCTGGCGGAGGCAGTATTATGCGGTTTTGTTGGGAACCCTTGGGTCCAGGCAAAAATCTCACCTACCTAGAGATTTTTGCAGACCACGGCCCCTTCATATCATTGGTGTTCTCTGATGGCAGTGGACTCTTTCAGCAGGATAACACTGCAAAAATTGTTCAGGAATGGTTTGAGGAACACGATAAAAAATTTAAGGTGTTGCCTTGGCCTCCAAATTCCCCAGATCTCAATCCGATTGAGCATCTGTGGAATGTGCTGAAACAATAAATATGATCCATGGAGACCCCACCTCATAACCTGCAGGACTGAAAGGATCTGCTGCTAATGTCTTGGTTCCAGATACCACAGGACACGTTCAGAAGTCTTATGGAGCCTATGCATCAACACATCACACTGCTGTTTTGGCAGCATGAGGGGGGCCTACGTGATATTAGGAAGATGGTGTTAATGTTAGTGCT